>WAAE01015207.1:39135-74979 GCA_013400495.1 Nicator chloris
AAATATATATTTTTATATATCTATATATATATGGATATATATATGTGTGTGTGTGTATGGAATGTGCCCAGCTTATGCCTTGTTAAAAAACCACTAAATTGAGAGATGTCCAAACTTCCATGTGAATTTAAACTGCTGCCCAACCGTGTCCTATGGAAAAGGAGAGGGATTTTACACAAGGGCATGCAGTGACAACACAAAGGGAAAAGTCCTTAAAAGGCCTTAAGATGAAAGAGTAGATTTAGGTTAAATATCTGGAATAAATTCCTTATTGTGAGGGTAATTTCTTCCTAATTTCACTGAAATGTCTGGTGAGCTATCAGCTGTGTGCTGCATGATGTTTGATAACTGTGATTCTGGTATTTTGACCTAACACCCCTCATCCCACAGCTGAAGCACATTTATGGACAATGGACTTGGACTGACTACACATCCTAAAAGGGGAAATACTTCTGTCTTCTTTTCAAAATCTGGGATTTCAGCTGGATGCCCCCACACTGAGTCACAAAAATAATGAGCCAGCTCAAGCCCAGCCCTGTGGCTGAGCCTGGGTTTAACCCCAGAGCAGCTCAGATGTCACTGATGCAAAAGCCAGAGCGAACCTTTGCCCAGCAGAGCACAGCTCATCCCTCACCACTGAGCCAGCAGAGAGCTGGCTTTGCACAGACAAAGAGCAGGGAAAATGCAGTTATCAGAAACATCCTGCTGTTTGCAGAAAAATGGAAATATTTTCGTGTGGAACCCTGCCTGCCAGGGGTTGTTGTGGCCCCATTCTTCTTGCTGGTTTAAACTGAGCCTTCACTTTTCCCAAAAGTCCTCAGTCTTGGAGAGGCCATGATCAGGGAAAGCCTTGCCAGTCAAGGTGCACTAAGGGCAGGAAAAAAGTGAGAAAAATAATAAGTTTTAGTGGGAAAAGAGGTCTTGAGGTGATAAATCCAAACCCAAATTTGTAGGCGTTTATTTAATGGCCCTACAACTGTGTTTTCTTGTTGTTTCTGGGTGGAAGACCCTTCTAAACACAAGGGAAAGAGGCTTAAATAGAATTTTTTCCAGTACCAGTTCTTGTTACATTTTCATCTTTCCCAATATAAATTAAGGGTTGTCACAGTAAATGTGCTCCATCTAAAAACAGCTCAGAGCAAATCTGGGTCGCTGATTTATGGAAAGATCTGCTCTCTGTCTGCAGGTTTTTTGGATATTTTTATAAATAACCATGACTATGTTATTGAAAAATGTATATTTCAAGCTAATGGATGAAAGTTTCAGGAATTAGGAGTGACCAGATGAAGAAAAACAGGAACAATTGAAATGCAAGATCAATGTTAGAGGTAGAAATGGGATCTAATTCAGATAAATGTAAAATACACTCAGCTGTGGAGTACACTGACAAAAAGCATATATTAAACTGAAGAAGATGAGGAAAAAAATAAGAGTGCTGTAGAAAAAAAGCAATGTAGAACAAAACAAAATAAAGCACTACATGGTTGATTGAGGAGAAATAGCAAGGATAAACTAAATAAACTTTTGTATGGGAAGAGGAATGAAATGGAAAAGTATCGAATTTATTAACTCTAAAAACCACTTCTTTCCAAGTCAAGGTCAAACCTACTGTTGATCAGGCAGAGAATGAGCTATAAAAACCTCTGGCTTTTTATAAACAATAAATAGTAATTTCAAGAGGAGTTTTAATGGGAGAGGAGGGACTTGCGTGGGAGGATCCTTTTTAATTAAAGTCAGTATCAATCACCTTTGCAAGCAAATATTCCACTGCCAGCACTGACTCCCAACTATTTTTGTTTAGCCTAAAAATATCACTGTAAAACAATATTCATTACGTCTCTGATCCATGGAATTTGAGGCTGTCAAACATTTGTTTTCCTTCTCTTAGACCTCTGAAGTCACTCCAAACCCAGGAGAGGGAAGTTGTCTTGGTTTGGAAAGACAGGTGTATTTAGCAGGAGCCTCCCTTGAAATGGAGAATGTAAACCACTTCCCTCAGAATTTTGAAATTAAGGGGCTCTCAGGCAAAGATATGGGAATAGGAATAGCAGTTCTTTACTGGGAATATTAAAAATAAAATGCAGTAGTACAAAAAACCCCTGACAGAGTCAGAGCACAACCTGACCCCCTGTTGCTCAGGGTGTTGGCAGCAGCCCAATCCAGCCCTCCTGCAGGGACAGATGTGGTTCTGTTGGGGCAGAGAGGATCCTGTAGCAGGGTGGAGTTTCCTCTGAAGGCCCAGGGGTGCTGAGATGGCTCTGGTTCCTCTGGGAATGCCATGCACACAGGCTGTGCTGGAGTTCTGAACCCCAGGTTTTATCCAGGTGGGAATGCTGGGCTCCTCCCCTGGGTACAGCATCTCCCAGTGGGATGATGGAATTTGATCAGCCCTGCAGGGAGCCTGGATGGCCCATGGACAGCAGATCCCCCTGGAGGGAGGATGGGTCCTGGAAGAGATAAAGAACACTGCCCCAGCTGGTTTAACAGCTGGGAATAGAACACACAGCCCTGGTCACGTCCTGTATTGCAGCCCAAGGCAGAGGTGACATTTTCCTGAGAGCAGCCTGGTGGCACAGCAGGCACCTGCACACACACAGGGTTTGGGGGTTTGCCTCCATTCCCCTCTTCAGCCTTAAATACCCCACTTAAAACCTGAAATGGAAATTCCTTGTCCCAGTGTGTCAAAGCAAGGCCGTTCAGAGACAGGGTTTTGTTCAGAGACTCCTCACCCTCTTGCTCACTCATTTTTGTGGCCACATTGCAAATAAATGTTGTGATCCAAGTGAGTTTATCAAAGAGATAAAACAGAGGATTTGGCAACTGTCACTTTTATTACCAAAAACGTTATCTTGTTGTGCAGAGCCTTTTTTTTTACTCTGTGATGGTTTTTTTCCCAATTTGACAGTGCTTCATACACAGCAGAGAAATTAATACTGCACTCCACATTTGTGTGTAGATGAAAGGAGGCAGAGCCAGATTAGACAATTTGTCCTTTTTTTGCTCAGGAAAAGCTGGAGAACTTAAAAATGCTTCCTCCCTTGGCTTTGTGCACCTCCCACGGCTGCATCCTTCCAATCCAGGTGCTCATCACCTCCAGTCCCTCTCCCTTCTCATAAGAAGATAAAATGATACAAAGACCAGCAGAAAATCATGGGATGCAAGAATCATGATCCCAAAAGGGCAAATCCGACTCTTGGAGGTTTTCCCTTTTTGTTTCACACTTTATCCCTACATTCCCTTCTTTTCATACCAGGAATTGTGCAGTGAAAAGATTGAATTTGTCGTAGCAAAAGTTTGATTGCTACCTGAAACCCAAATAACACAAATTTTCCAGCTTTTTACACAGTTTGCCCCAGACAGAAGTGGGAGTTACTTTAGTTTAAAGGGATCAGGAACTGCCAAGAACTCTGGCAAAGTAAATCAAGTTATTCCCTTCTGTTCCTGAGAACTGAGAGTCTGCCTAGAGCAAGATCCTGTTCTCACAGAGATCAAGAACAGATGCTTAATAGATGAAGTAGGGCAGCTCGGATCAAAATAAATTGAGAGGGGAAGCAAAAAGGGGGTTTCTCTCCTACATTTATTTATATCACCTCCTGCAGAAAGAAAATTTTCCTTTTTCTGTCCTGTGCTCCGTTGTCTGTACATGGAGAGATGCTGACATAGAGCCACTGGTGCCAGGGGATGCATTTCATAGCACTAAGGACAGCAGACAGGAGTCTAGAGTATATTCTCATATTTTCAAGAGTATGTTTAGGTGGGTATTTTATTGCTGATTTCTAACAAGGCCCTAAAAACTGGGTCTGTTTTGATTTGAACCAGTGTTTTGATTCCAGTTGTGCCAGGTAGATGTGGCATCATCAGAAACATCTGTTTTAGCTTGGATCCTACGTGAGAAGAAATCAGGCTGGTTTTAACACCAGGGTGGGGTTGCAATAAAGCCCATTTCAACAGCCAGGCTGAGGGAGCTGGGATGGTTCAGGGGGAAGAGAAGGCTCTGGGGACACCTCAGAGTCCCTTCCAGTACCTGAAGGGAGCTGTGGAAAAGGAAAAGAGGGACTTTTGACATGGGTAGGTGTAAATGGGAAAGGCCTTAAGGTAAGAACAGAGAGCTTTAAATTAGATATGAGGAAGAACTTCTTGGCTGTGAGGGTGATGAGGCACCAGAACCCAGATGAGGCATCAGGTTACCCAGAGGAGCTGTGGCTGCCCCTGGATCCCTGGAAGTGCCCAAGGCCAGGTTGGATGGGGCTTGGGGCAACCTGGAACAGTGGGAGGTGTAGAACAAGATGATCTCTAAGGTCCCTCCCAGTCCAAACCATTCTGGGGTTCTGGGATAACAGCAAAAGGCTTGCTGGAATCACAGACTGCACACACAAACCAAGGAATGATTCTGAACCCTCTGTGCTGCCCTGTGGTGATGAGAACCATGACAAAGCACTCGTGTTCAATAAATAGGATCAGCTTTAGGCCCTGGCTCACAGAATTTACTTATCTGAGGGAAGCTTTAGCAGGAAAGGCAATAGAATTTCCATCTGGAGCCTGCACCACTGTCCTCTTCTCCCTTTCCCCTCCCATAGTCTCTGCCCCACTAAGTGCAGGGATGTCCTGCATGTTGGGGGGCAGACCCATTCCTAATTTTGGCCCAAACAGAGGAACATTATCACCCACAGAGCACCATCCCAGCAATGCCTGCTGAGAATTGCTGCCTGCATCTACATCTTTTGTATTCCTGGCTTGGCTTCAGGCCACAAACAGAGATTTATATTTATAGGGACCTCTGAAGATCATTAGGTGCAAACCGCACTCAAAACACAGGCACACCTTGTTGCAATAAGCAAGTAGATGTGACTCAGTTTTCTCATGTAGAAAAGCCAATTCTTTATTTACAAAGCTCATATTTATAGGAAATATCAGAAGGCACTGTGCTAAACCTAATTGCTTAGCAATATAGTGAAACTGAGTTTATTAACCAATAACTTGGGTAAGGTATATGTTCATTACATTTTCTCTCTCCAGATATGTTTACATCTTTTTTTCACTGATTCTCATGGGACAGATTCATTGTTTGTGCAGGTGCAAACTTATTTTTCTCTTTGGGAATAAGTTATTGTGTTTATTCTTATAATTTTTTAATGGGAATTTACAAGCTAATTCTAGCATAGCTACAGTAGCAGGGCCTAAACCGTATTTTATAAGGCTTTTCTTTTATAATATCTCTACTTGTCTGCAACAACCCCCCAGTACAGCTCCTTCCAGGGTCTAGGATGAAGGTTGCCTACAAAAAAGGAGGAGAAAAAAGTAATAATAAATTGACCTATCAGATAAAGGAGCAATCTGGCCTAAATGTGAGAAAAAAATCTGCTTTGCACATTTCTAGATGAGACAGGGGAAGGCATCACCCCACAGAAAGGGTGAACACCATCAGATACAACATTTGATGGCAGCTCAAGGCCAGAGGATGGAAAACACTCTGTCAAAAAGGGGAATGAGTCTCAAACAGTGCCAGATAAGGGGTCTGTCCCTCGATCTACCACCAGCCTTTTAAGCCCTCTGTCTGCCCAGATCTTGTCCAGCAGAATATGCTCTTGCCCAGATCAAAATTTTGATCTTTCATGGATCAAAATGTCTTTGTCTCTGCTGTCTGGGAGCAGAACACCTTCCTCAGAGGGTTCTTTGCTTTCTGAGGGGTTGCTCGAGGAGAAAGTTTCACTCAGTTTGCCAAAGGTGTCAAATGTTGGCTCAGAGCCCACAAAGAGAACACCTGAAAAGAGGGAGAACTTTTATCTGTCGTTCTCCATCAAAGTCTTGTGCAACACTTTCTCCTTCTAAGCAGCTTTGGTGTGTGATGTGCAGTTAGGAACAATGCTCTCATTTTCACTGAGAAGGTCTCAAAGTTCCTGCTGGAGGTGAGACTCATTCAGGCATGAAGAACAAATTAAAGGGGTGAGTTTCTGCACTCTGAAAAGCAAAATTACTTAAGCACACACCTGTTCATATGGAACAAAGGGTTCTGATCAAAAAACTGCCCTGGAAATAGAATTGTTCCTTCTTCTCAGTGCACCAAGGAGATTTGTAATTTCCCAATAGTTTAGGCCACTTTTCAAGTGTTGCATTAAATAATGAAGGCAGTGGGAGGGAGAGTCAGTCCAGCAGAGCTTCATGCTCCTCCTTAGATTTTGATTCAGTGATGATCCATTCAATTTGCAGACTGGAACAGTTTTCTTCAAAGATTAAAGGAGCTTGAAGCAAACAGCAGCATCAAAAGTCAGGCTGAGGTGATTTAAAATGGACTGGATCAGGAAGCTCTGAAGACTCCAGTAATTCTGAGAAACAGAAAAAGGATCAGTGATTGGCTTTTTAACCTTCATACATATTCTTTATGATTTTTAGCAGACTGATTAGTTCCAGCCCTTGAAAGATGTACAAGTACTTGCTTCCTGTTGGAATGCATTAAAGCCAAGAGGAATTAGATGCAGGTACATTGCCACGAGAGTGATTCATGTAGCAGCATCTTAATATTTCAGGGCTAAATCTAAGTCAGTTTTATATTTCATTTTAGTTCTTGAAGAGGAATAACTCCACGCAGAAGGATGGATCAGGGCCCAGCTGGTTGGAGAGTAACTTGGCAGGAAAGTGCCTTGGAGCCCTTGGGGATGAGGAGTTGACCATGAGTCTTCAATGTGTCCATGTGGCAAAAAAAGGCCATCAGCATCTTGGGCTGCACTGGGAGAACCACGGCCAGCAGGTCAAGGGAGATGATCCTCCCCTGACTCCCAGAATGGTTTGGGTTGGAAGGGCCCTGAAAGATCATCCCCATCTCCCCCCTGCCATGGGACACCTTCCCCTGTCCCAGGGTGCTCCAAGCCCTGTCCAGCCTGGCCTTGGACACTTCCAGGGATGAGTTCTGCACAGTTTTTCTGGGCAGTCTCCCCTCAGCTCAGCTGTGGTGAGATGATTGGAGTCCAGTGCTGAGCACCAGCACAAGAGACTGGGAGATCCTGGAGTGAGGCCAGGGAAGGACCATGGGGTAAAGGGATGGGAACATCTCGATGGGAACATCTGGATGGGAACATCTGACCCACAAGGACAGGCTGAGAGCTGGCACGGCTCAGCCTGGAGAAGAGAAGGCTCAGGGGATCTCCCAAGGGGTGTAAACACCTGATGGGGGAGTAAAGACAGAGCAAATGTCTTCTCAGAGACAGAAAAACAGCAATAAGGCAGAAACTAAAATAGCAGAAATTCAGTTTAAGGGTAAGAGAACTCTTTAGTGTGAGGGTGGCTGAACAGGAAAAGGTTGCCCCAGGGTGTTGTGGAGTCTCCATCCTTCGAGATGTTCAAAAGCAGTTTGGAGATGTGGTCCTGCTCTGGATGAGGCTCTGATCAAAGCAGAGCAGTGGGCCAGGACTAAATTATCACCAGAAATCCCTGCCAGACTCAGCAATTCTGTCTGATTCCATTGGAAATTATACTTGTAATCACCACTCTGGAAAAGCCAAACTTCCCAAAACCCACAGGCTTTCAGGTCTCTGTAGCTGAGTGAGATGAATCCCAGTCAACAATGAGACAAAAACCCTTCAACAGGACTTGTTTTCCAAACAAAGAGTAAAAAATGCAGCGTGACACCAAAAAGAAAATTAATAATGAGAAAGACATCTCCAGTTTGGGAAGCAGTGCTTATCACATACCAAATTTTCCACTATTTTAAGTATTTTTTCGGTCCCCTGTGACTCTACTCCAGCAATGACTATCAGTAGTCTTTAAAACAACCCAAAAAGCATAAGCAGATGTTTGTTTTTAGTACATTACAGCAAACTTGCATCGCCATGTCCCCACGGAAAAAAGTTCAAAATGTGTTTGGTTATTCACTTTAGTATTCTCAGCCAATAATGTAATCAAAAGAAAAACATAATGACCGAGAAAAGCTTAAAATGAAACAAAACATATTGAAAAACACATTGAGTTTGACTTCCACTAAAGAGGATTCTTGTTGACACTGTTGACTTCTTTAAATTTCTGTTCTAATTTTGCAGGTATCTATGTGACTATTAAAAATTCAAGCTATGGATGTGATTTTGATCCATTTCCACTCAAGTAAACATGAAAGGATGAAGTTACTTTAACGTAAATTTATTTTAAAATTTTACAAATTTTAGAGGAGCAGCCACAGCTTCTCTGGGCTCCCTGTGCCAGGGCCACATCAGCCTCACAGGAAACAATTTTTTCTCAATATTTGACGTAAATTCCCCAACATTTCTTTTAATTTCTACCCATTATTCCTTGTCCTATCACTGCAAAATGGATTTTGCCATTTGATAAAGGATGAAAGTCACTCACTTTTTGCTCTCCCATTGATAGACACTCTTGGCATAGGAAACACACAGGACATAGTGAAATAATTCATAGTAGGAACTTGAGTAATCCAACATAAAACTGGGAAGTTTAAAAAACGAGGTGCTGTTCCCTGCATTCCCCTCAGCTGGATGACAACACCACCACGCCCTATTTCATCCATTATATTGGTTATGCTGTTTTACTGGAAAAAATAACCTTAATGAGTGGGGAAAAAAAAAAGTCACATCTTCAAAAAGAAAAAATAAAAAGGAAATATTTTAAAAACCCTTGAAACACAAAGCAAAGAAAAAAAAACATTAAAAATCCCTCTCCCCAGAAGAAAACCCAAGCCACAACCAATATGGAAATTAGTAGGAGAAGAACTGCTTAGAAAATGGACTTAAACTGATTTTACCTTAATTCAGTCAATTTAAAAATTATATGCTCTGGCCATTTTAAATACCTGTTCCTGTGTGATCAGAGAAAAGGAAGAAACACCCCTCCAAAAGTCAAGGTTGTCCATTTTGAGGGATGAAATAGTTTCTACTACATTTTTAGCCATTTTGTTTGTTATTAAAATTTTCTAATCAATGTCTCACAAAACTTGTCTTCATGGAATTTGAGTAAATATATTGAAAAAAGCTCAAAATCTAAAATTTTCTGTCTTAATCTGAACAACTGTGATATGTTGTACAGACCATCTGAAGAAGGAAAGGAACAAGGTAGAACTCTCTCCAGACACACACCTGAATAAATAAATACTCAACCAGAGGACAATCTTTACTTTTTCCATCACAACCAGGTGCTGACATCCGTGGAAATGATCCAGTGAAACACTTTTCCTGAAAAAAAAAAGCAACAAAAAACTTGACTAAAGGCCAAACATTTCATGGAGCTACACAGACTTGAGAGGTGAAAGGCAAGAAGAAAATGGTAAAGGAAAGGTAAATTTTGGATCAAGGGTTCCTCCAATGTCAAAATATTTATGTTTGATTCTAACTGTTACCTTTTGGTCCTCTATTAAAAGATATACACTGTGTATATTCTATACACACTGTGTGTTATTTTATGCCAGACATTAAATAAATAATGTTTCGAACGCCACAATAATTGAAAGTGTCATAGAATTTTTTGTTGTATTTAAAACCTAAAATTGCATTCATTTCTTGCTCAAAAACCCATTTGCTCCTAGGTGTTCCAAAAAAAAAAAAAAAAAGAGATTTCTGTTTCCACCTAATAAAATCTCAGCTATGACTTAAGTGTGTGAAGTACAGAACACTTTAAAACACAGACAAAAATGGCTTTTCATTCCATCCCTGCTCAAGTACTCTTTATTTTTAGCAGCTACAGAGTCATTTCCACATCCCAAAAAGCACTAAAAGCAGCTGTGATAGAAGACAGGCTGAAGACAATTTAACCTGAAATTATGTGTAGCTGCCTCACAGTCTTACCATTGTTTCTCTAAGAATCTGTTTCCTTTAATTCCTAAAGAAGCAGTGACTTGTAGAGCTGGATAAAAAAAAAGTGCAGAAACTTCTTTTTGAAAAAGAACACCCAAAAGCTACTATTTGTGTTTTCTAATTAGAATTTAAATCAATCCATTAAAGAAAAAAAAATACTTAGAATATGTCCTCTGTTATTATTTCAACACCTACATTTCCCTTTATTTTTAAACTTGGCAGTTCTTACTCTAACTTATTAAATATAAATTTTTAAATACTTTCTATTCCAGAACACAGAAATTAAAAAAAAAAAGAAAAGCAAGTTTCAACTGCACTTTCTCAGCAGTTGATGAAGAACAAAGAGAAAAATATTTCCAAAAAGCACAGCTTGCATTTAGACATGGCCCTCTTAATTCCATTATTGCATCTTCCAGGGAAAATACATGAAATTTGCTTTATTAGTATTGCTGCCACAAAGCAGGGAATCAATCTCAGACAAATTGTTCTTCTCACTTTTGGTTTTCTACACAAAAGTTTGGAAGTTTTTGGCAGCGTAGGACAGAATTTTTTGATTCTGAGCTTGGTTTTGTGCCGAACCTGACAGGAGTGGGCAGCCGGGGTTGGGGTCAGGGAACAGGGACAGGAGGAGAGGGATGGCCTGGAGCTGTGCCAGGGGAGGCGCAGGGTGGACATCAGGAGGAATTTCTCCACGGAACGGGTGGTCAGGCACTGGAAGGAGCTGCCCAGGGAGGTTTGGGGTCCCCAGCCCTGGAGGTGTCCAAGGAACACCTGGACTGGACACTCAGTGCTCTGGGCTGAGGACAAGGTGGGGATGGGGCACAGCTCGGACTCGATGGGCTGGGAGGGCTTTTCCAACCTCAGTGATGCTGTGATTCCATATTTGAGCAAGGAATGAAAGTGGGGAGAGGTAGAGATGGTTTGGAGAGGCACTGAAATGGAATTTCTGGGGGTTTCTTTGCGGGTGTTTTGCTCATGTGAGGGCACAGAGCTGTAACACTCCAGAGCTCTGTCTCTACAGGATGATGAGGAGGGCACATTTCATTCCTTGATTCACATGTTTATAGGCTGGAAATAAAAGTGTTGGGATATACAAATCTTTTTGGGATATCACTGAAGGATTGCTTTGGATGAAGGGCACCAGAACCAGACACGATTCACATCCATCACTCTCGGGTTTTTGTTTCCCAAGATATGACAGATCAGAGTCTTTTTTCCCTGAATACCCCGTGGTGAAGCAAAAGAAGAGTCAAAGCTGCCGTTTCAGGTTTTTCTTGGTTGTTTATTATTTCTTATCTACAAATTCTTTCTGTGCCTTGTGAAGGTCTCACAGCAAAGGCATGAAACGACTCCCCAGTCCACAACAGGCGGGCAGAATTTTTATACTACTTTCTACGTATCTTTTATTTACCCTTAATCACTAATACCTACTGCTAATGTTAGACATGTCACCTCTATCCTACACCAACCCCTGTGAACCACTACAGCAGAAAAATGGATACCAAGAAGAAGAACAAAAAGAACAAGAACCACACCCAAGTCCACCATATTTTTCTTCTGACCCCTTTCTAAAAATCCTAATATTCTACATTTGCACCCCGTGATTACTTAACTACTACTATTACTACCATTTTTCTTACATTCTCGTGGCTTGTAACTCATTTCACAAGCTGAAAACTTTTCCATGGACTGAGATCCAGGACAGTGTCTCTCTGGGGCTCTGTGCAGGGGGGTCTCTGACCCCCTGCCAGGATCTCAAACCCTCCAGGGCAGTCAGAGGAGTGCCCTGAACTCCGACACATCACTGCTTGGAGCCAATTGTCTGGAGCCGAGTTTCTCTCTCCAACAGCTTCTGGATGCTTTCCTGAGGGAGACTTGCTGGTTTGTTTGGGCAGGGAGCCCTGGAGCCCATGTAGATGTGTCTGTGACACAGATCCACAAAGAAGCAAGGAAAAGGAGAGTGTCAACCATTCCAGACAACCTCCTGTAGGTCCCCTAAAATCAATCCTCGAGAAAGAATTGAATGGGGAGGCTGCAGGATATATGACAACATAACAGCCACTGAAAAGCCTTGTTATTTACTGCAGGTGTCTGAAATGATGCTAAATCACAGCTCTAATCACTGCACAGAGGAAAGGTTTACAGCAGTGGGACAGTGTCTATATTCAGTCACTGCAAGAGGATCCTAATTTCTCTTGGATTCTGTTTACAGGGCACAGAACTTAAAATTTATTAGCAACTTACAACTTTCCAGTTTAATGACCTTCCTGGGAACTCAGGACACTGAACAGCCCCCAGACATGCCTTTGGGACTGCACTGGAGATGCTGGATGTTTTGAAAGTCCTGGTAGGTTTTTTATGGGAAAGGAATGTTCCTGGGAATGACTGTGGCTCCCTGGGAACTGGTAAGGAATTCGGTTCCAGGAAGTCAGTCAAATCTAACCTGGTGTTGTGAATAATGCATTTCTGCAGCCAGTATTTATTGTGGTGAATTCTGTGAAGAGAATCCATGAGGTCAGGAGGGGTTTCTGCAAGGACACAAGGGAGAAAAGCGTACAAAAGTCATCAATCCCTGTTAATTTGACCCCATTATGGTGGTAGCCAACTTCTGTTCTTGTCAGTCCCAGTGGAGGTGTTAAGGAATTAAGGCTTCGAAGGAAATAAGACTTCTAGGGAACAAGATACCCTTCCTCTCCCCTTCACAGTGAAAACACCATGTGCTGAATTTTATTTAGTTTTTTTTCAGAGCAGCATTAATTTTTTTTCATGGTTGCCGGTATGGGCCTAAATTTTGGAAATGCGCTGAAAGCAGGGCTGATAATTCAGTGATGTTTTAGTTATTTCTAAGCAGCACTTGCACAGAGTCAAGGTCTTTCTGTCTTCTGATTCCAGCTGTCCCAAGGGGTTTTCCAGGCCCTGAGGCATCATGCTCAGCACATAAACTAGTGGGAAATTTGGCCAAGGCTGGCTGTTTGGGGACTGGTTGGCCATTGCTTAGCTGGTGATGAAAAATTGCTTTTCATTTGTAGAATTTGTTTTTCTGCAGGTTTATTGTGCTCTCTCTTTTAAAAACAAAATATTTCCCTCTTCATTATATTATTTTTAGGGTATGATTATGGTTGTTGTTGCTATGGTTATGGTTGTTGTTACTATTGCTCTTGTTTTTGTCACAATTATTTTATTTCCGTTATTAAACTGTTCTTACCTCAACCTGTGAGTTTTCTCACTTATGCCCTCCCATTTATTTTCCCTACATCCTGCTGGGAGCAGGGAGTGAGGAGCTGTGTGGTGTTGAGTTCCTGGCTGGGTCTAAACCACAACACTCCTGTGCAGCTGGCTCTGGATAATTCCAGAGAACTGAAAGCTCACTCAGTGAATCTGAATTCCAAGCACAAATGCTCGAGATGTTCCTCGAGATAAAAATAAAGAAAATTTAGGAGTGATCAAGGGAGCCAAGAGCTCAGCTGTGCGGGTGATGACTGGGTAAGAGTCCCCCACTCAGTGTCAGCAGCACTGCAGAACTGACCCTCACAAGAATTCATTGAAAGGGAAGGTGGGAAAGTGAGAAAGAAGAGAAAAACCTTTGCTGGAGTTCTTAGGACTGGATTCTTCGTATTTTGAGGGAAGACAAGTGAGAAGGCAAACAATCACCAAAAGAAACTCTGGAGTCATGGAGGAAACATGGACAAGAGACAAGACTTTTCTGTCAAAGTCAAGGTTTGAAGTGCATCATCAAATCTGTTTGAAGAACACTTAGAATACATTGAAATTCTGGACTTGGGAAGCCATCACTAAAATTTAGTTTGACTTTAATAGAAGAGGGTCTCCTTTCAGCATTTTTTTATTTGAGGGTTAGTTCAAGGACTTTGAGTGCTGAGAGTCATCAATATACCAACACTATAATCCAATTTTATTTAAAAAAAATTCCAGTCATTTTAATTTTGTTCTCTCGCTGCAAACAAAGGCAATAAAGAAATAGAATATTAGAACATCAGTGGATGCTTGACTCTTGACCTCTAAATACCTTTTTTTTATTAACTATGTGAAAAATTATTGTACTTTCTGAAGCATATGAATCCTCAAGACACTGCCCTGAAGAATTATTACCTTCCCAGAGCAGAGAGTATTATTTGTTGCTTTCCTTAAAGACAAATGAACAAAGCAAACAAAGAAATAAATAAACAAACTTAGGATCTTTTAGAACCAAAACCCCACACGGTTAAGGGTCTGAGAAGTGATGTGTGAGATGCCTGTTTCACCATGGTGGGTGCAGCTTGTGTTCATAAATCAAGATGAGTTTCAGGGAAACAAGGTAAGTTTAATGAGCTTCAGAATTAAAGCTCCTGAGTGCAAAGTTTATTTCGTGCCTTTGGATGGATAATAACTATTTCTTATTTAGAGTTCAGGGGAGATGATAGTGCTGTTCCATATCCTGATGGGAATTTGAAAGGCTTTTTGGTGTTTATGTGCTCCCAGGAAAGCTAAAAGGTAGGATGGGCTGCAGAGAAAAGGATTTTCTGGGAGATCAGCCCCAACAGGCTCAGTGAAATGAACTGAGAGGTCAGTGGGGTTAAGGGGAGAGAGAGAGCAAAATAATATTGGAGTTGCTAGAAGATAATCCATTATCCTTAATTTATTAATTAAGATTATCCTGAAGATTTTCAGGTGAGGGAAATGGGGTACAAGTATGAAAGAAAAGGAAAAGGAAGCCCTAGGGGAAAGGGTTGGAAAGCTGGGTGATGTATATGGATCTGCTGAGGGTCATTCCTATAAAGACCATTCCCACCTGACACGCCAAACCTGGATTTTGAGGTGGGCAGAAGCACATGGAGGTAGGTTTGGTTAAAACTCCCCAGTCTCAGGTTTGCTCCTGCAGACCTCACGGTCAGTCTGGATTTGAGCACTGGCCAACTCACCCCAACATCCAACCCATGCTTCCATCACCTCCTGTGCATCAGCCCATCTTCAGCCAGCCTGGTGCCTCTTTCTGGAGGAAAATCCCTGAGCATTTCAGTCAAACTGGGGTTGTGATCCCCTCGAGGAGAAACCTGAGCAGAATTAGGCCATCTCAGATGATCCCAGGCACCTGAGAATCTGGAACTCTCCCCTCCTGGCCCTTCTTTCTGTCCAACCCACGTTTGCTTGTGTTGTGGTAGAACTCTGCTGTTCCAACCTGATGAAATGCAAATAGGTGCGTGCAGCCAAATTGCTGTCTGTGCCCGAAGGCAGCTCCTCAGAGATTAAATTTTCCATTTGTGTTCCTGCTATTTAGCAAGCTGTATTTGCCTCGTTATAATTGCAGAGCCCCAGTAAATAAGCAGAAAGCAGAAGGCTTTGCTAAGTCCCTCTTCCTAAGAGACTGTGAAGGGGAACTAATTTATTTCTAACACGGAGGCGTCCAGACAATTTCACCGTGTCTTGTTCCAATTATGAAAGCAAAATGAGAGCTAAAGCCACATTTACTCAGAAACTGGAGATATCCACACTAATTTTGGTTAATTCTGTCAAGTGCCTTTTGACAGCCGGAGAAATTACTGCAGTTTTGTTTGCTTTTTCTCTGGGTGACTTTCAGCTCTCTCTAAAGATGTTGTTGTGCTGTTCGTTTGGATAAAAGTCTCAATTTGTTTGGGTATGGAGTAGTTCCTAGCTCTTCCTGCTGGGCCACGGCACAGGATCAAGGCCCCGGTGTGATGATCCAAATAATTTACCTATTTTTATACTCTTTGGAATGATTTATCTGCTGTGCCCACCACTGTCCCACAGCAACAGAGAGCTGGATATCACCATCCTGTTCCCAGGGAGAGGGAAGGGAGGGGAATATTTAGCAGAGAAAAAAAAAAAAAAAAATAAAAGAGCTGGAACCTACAGACAAATTGTTTGTTCTTTTATCCTCCCGGAATTCTCAGACACCTGAATCCTTTTGCTGGGAAAGTGCATNTAAAAGAGCTGGAACCTACAGACAAATTGTTTGTTCTTTTATCCTCCCGGAATTCTCAGACACCTGAATCCTTTTGCTGGGAAAGTGCATCTGGGATGTCCCCTTGTAGAAACCAAAGAATTTATTTTCTCTCTGAGATCAAGAGATAGGGAATAGGATATTGGTCCAATTTATTTTGCCCGTGTTTAATTGAAAAGTGAAAGATTAGTAAGCAAAAGTCATTAAGTTTGATCTTTCATAAGAGGCAAAGTAGTCGATATATTTAGCACATCTTTAGCACTTTAATTTTGTAAATTAACTTCTGTGTCTCATGAGGGTATTTGCTCATTGATTAGCTTTGCAATACCTACAATTTGTTCTACCTCTTTTAACCAAGAATACAACATTTCTTAAAAAAACCTATTATTTCCATTATTCAAACATTTTTGGATGGCAAAGAGACATTAACAGTAAAAACATGGGGAGTTACACTGAGAAAAGTCCTGCAAGATATTCTATGATCCTGTGAGAAGTTTTAAACAGGATAATGAATCCACAGGTAATTGAGAAGTCACTGCAGAATAATTTGGCTGAAATTGCAGGGCTTGTGGTTATAAACTTCTATTAATTTTCCTCTAGTCAAGGGGATAATGTTCTTTATTAAAAAAAATGAATAAAACAAAATTAGAGTCTGGTTGTCATCTTGAGTAAGAGGATATAAATATTAAAAATTGATAACGTTAATTCCAAGTTTATTTTGCTTTATTTGGATATGCACTTGCCTTTAGGTGGATCAAAGTCAAAATATATTATGAAGCAAAAAGAAAAAAACCTGGTTTGCATAGAATGAGAAAAATACCTTTGAAGAAGGGTTTGTAGCTGACAGAGTTAACTTAGTCAAATTTGCTGATGTTGCAGTCTTCATCCATCTAAGTTCTGGGGGGAAAAAAGGACAGATCAATGTTCTTTACAAGTGCTTTGTTTTGTTTAGAAGTGACAACATTCATTACTGCTCCCCTCATAAATCACCTCACACGTTAACAGAGCACGACCAAATTGCTTCTCATTCTTTCTGAGAATCATTAGTAACTCTCCAAATCTTGGATAATTACGTCTTAGTTTTTTTAAACAACACCTGTGTCACTGTTAAAGCTTTATAGAAACTGGGTTTTGAAAAAAAAAATCTAAAAAAAGACAACTTTTCAAGTCTCATTTGCATATAGTTCCCATAAACTTGTTCCCCAAGAATTCAATTGGAATACAAGAAAATGCCTCAAATTGAAAAGTTTTATTGGAACTCTCCTTCATCTTGTCAGAGTAATGACCCCATCTACAGTGTTATACATTCCTGAAGACTAAAGATTTCTTCCAGCCTTCCTGCCTTTTGTTTTAAATTTTGCAGTGGAAAGAAATTTTGCTGCCTTCAAGCTCTCTTAGCTTTTATACTGCTGCCCCTAAATCTGGATTCTGTTTTTAAAAAGGTGAAAAAAATCCCTCTGGATACTGAGCTCACACAATGAAATATAAATGTACAGCTGATTTAGAAACTACACCAATCATGAGGTCACCCAAATTTCGGGTTGATTCTGATTGACTGAATTTTGATTTGTATTTCACATTCTACTCGTAGGTTACTCTGGAGAGTACCTCCACACCAGCAGTGTAAATTGTTTGTGTCCTTATGTTCAGTTCTCCACGCCCAAAAGGAATCTGTCTGGAAAAGGCATCTCATGGAAAACGTGGATGTTGTGTCCTCAGCTGGAATAAAACTGGTTAAAGAAAAATCTGCACAAGCAGTGGGAATGACAAAAAACTCTGGCCACAGGGTCTCAGTAACAGCTGGAATCAGGATGAGGAAAGAACACGAACAAATTTCATCATATTGGATTTCAGCATCATTTCATCTGCTATTCCAAGGGTCTATGAAATAAACTTTAAATAAAGTTTATTTATTTAAACCCCAACAATTTTATTTCAAAGGGATGAGGCAAAAAGGTTAATTCTGAATCCAGGAACGTTTACTTTGTGAATTTCACACAAAACACCCCCTTAAACACACACGTAAGCATAAAAACCCCATTATTACAAAAAATAATTGAACTCTTCTATTTTGATTTCTCCTTCTCAGCTGTTGGAAACAAACCACAGGAAACATTCTTTCCATTCTAGTGCCTTTTCACCTCTTACATTGTGATGGGAAATTCGTACTGACGTGCTTGACCTATAAAAAATCCCTCAGAAGGTCTTGATCAATACCTGGGAGATGTTTTGAAACACTCGGATGAAAGGCACTATAAAATTAGAAGTGTTTTCCTTACTTGTACTCTGACACTAATATTTACCTTTGAGCTTGGGCTTTTGGCAGGGTTTTCAGTCTCTGTTCCCATTTAAGGAAAGTAATTCTGCACAACTTTCTGGGGGGGAAGAAATAGAGGGAATACTCTCCATTTCCTGTCCTTGTGAGTCAGACTTTGTCCTAACCTACTCAAGACACCCAAGGAGAAATAACGCATCAGAATAAAATTTGGTATGGTACCACATCATTAAACTCATTGAAAAGGGAAAGAAATAATAAATAATAATTTGGGGAGAAAAAACCACGGTGTTTAAATGGGCTGAAGAACCTGTCACTAAATATTTCTTTTCCCTTTCAACCCACCCACAATGAAAAAAAAGGTATTTTACAGACACTCACAATGAACCAAGTGCAGCCAAGACCTGGAATATTTTACAATCTCAATTCATTCTTGAGAACAAGGAAGAAATTGGTGTAGTGAGAGAACAAACAGTTCAGCAAGGCTTTCAGATTTCTGCCAGTGCTTTCTTAGGAATTATTTCTCTCCTCTGTGCTCCTCTGAGCTTTTGTCTCAACAGCAGAGAAATCAGTTTTCAGCCTCCCAGAGATGATTTTAGGAGGCTGACCTAGCACATGTACAGGGGTTTTTACATGCAATTATTTTATTTTCTGGCTCATTTTTTCAGCGCATTTTGATGTTTCCCCTCTGGACGCTGTGTTTTAACTGGAATAACCTTGCACCAGCTTGCAATTCAATATGGGTTTAGTTACACTGGGTTTCAATCTGTTTGATGTATGCACGTGGGTTTATCAGGATTCACAATTCATCTGAGGGAGACAGGCTGAACTCCTTGGCGGTTTAGGATGACTGTCACAAATATAATCTTGTCTAAGCTCTCCTGGTTTTGTCCTCGACTTTGTCACAGGGCCTGTGTGAAGATCAACCTCTCCCCCATTAGTCTGCCATTTCACAGGGATGCTTTGCCAAATCCTGTTGCTCCCCCACACCTCACAAATCTCTAAATTCCATCCAGCAGTGCTGCTCCACTAAGCCCAGAGGTAGATGTTGGCTGTCCCTCATCACTGCTGGCTTTAAAGTTCTGACTTAATAAAGTTCCGACTTTATTAATCTTTAATTTCCTCAGCTTTTTCAGAACTTTTCTTCTGATAAAACATTGCAGCATCATTTCTCTCTGTCTGGTTTGCCATGCCAGAGGTGATCAAACCCCTCTGTGATGGGTTTGATTTCATTCGAGCTTCCTTCTTTCACCTTTGGTTTGGGATTCAAATCACACCACATGAACCTCCTCACCCCACAGCTCCATTCCCCCTATTTCTCCTTTTTCTCTCACTCTCTGCCTACAGGCTTCTCAAATCCTGGAATTAAGTGGAACTGGGAGGGAAGAGAGGTGTGGAAGAAAGGGATTGGGCAGTCAGCTCCAACTCCAGGTATGAGTGTGCTGCACACTAAATAATGCCAATACCCTTGAATCCACCATTAGAATAATGAACCAGGGAACCACAGGATCCTGGAATGGTTTGGGTTGGAAGGGACATGAAAGACCATCCAGTGCCACCTCCTGCCATGGGCAGGGACACCTTCCCCTGTCCCAGGTTGCTCCAAGCTCCATCCAGCCTGGCCTTGGACACTTCCAGGGATCCAGGGGCAGCCACAGCTTCTCTGGGCACCCTGTGCCAGAGCCTCCCCACCCTCACAGGGAACAATTTCTTTCTCATGTGTAACATAAATTTCCCCTCTTTCAGTTTGAGCTATGATTTTTTTCCCCAGGTAACTCAATTTTCCTCATTAAACCCACAACTAATAGACAAAAAGCCCCCATCCAATCCATGTATTTCTTGGTGTTTATCAGCCAGCCTCTGTGTGGGGCTTTTAGCTGGCCCCAAACAAACACTGCCCAGTTCTGAATCTCTTTATCTTCTCTGCCCAGAAAGGGAAAGGAAAGGGAATTTTGCACGCAGCAAAGGAAGGCAGAGAGAGGAAGTTTGAATCCTGGCTGAAAGGAACTGATAAAGCATTCATTAAAAAAAGTCAGTGTAGTAATCCAGCCCCATAGACATGACAAATACCAAAGGAATTGGACTGATGTGGTCCATAGCAAACAGGTCAGACAAGCTGAATGTTCTGCCTCTTGGAGGTCTCCCACAGCAGTAAAAGTTTTTCAAAACTCCAAAGTGTGCAAACAAATTTGATTTTTCTTTTCTGACTGTAACTCAGGAGTCAGGGATGTAGTATTGGGGATGATCAGAGCAGTTGCTGCTCTGGGGAAAACTTTCTGAGGGATGGTGAACACATTTTTAGGGTTTTTTTATGACATAACACAGAGGGAGCATCTCTCTGAGCAGAAGAATAGAAATATTTCTCTTGTGGCAGCCACTTTATTGGGGAGAGCTGTTGAGGAAGAGTCGACTTTCAGTGAGAAATTCAAAATTAAATGCAAAACTGCTCCCACTCTTGTTGACAGCAATTTCCCTGTGCCACATTTCTTTTATGGATTAAATGAGATGCTCTCCTTGATGCTGGCAAAAACCACAAACTAGGGCACTGGGCAGTGTGGGACACAGCAATTTTATCTGCTTCTGTTTGTGGTCTCATATGTCTGAAGCAAAGGAGCCGTGTCACCTTTCCCTGTCACACCAGTCCAGACTTCACCACAACAGGGAAGGTTTCTTTGTCACATGCAGCAAATATCCAGAACACCTGCAAAGTTCTGATTGCCAAGCTTGAATTGAAGATAACAAATTTAGAGGAAAAGCAACTAAAATGTGATGAGGTTTAGGTTAGGTAGCAACTCCATTGTTTTGCACTGAGCTTGCAATAACAAATCCCTCACCACTGGATGTGAAAGAAGGATCCACAGACTGTAACCACAGAAGGAATAATAAAATAGAATAATAAAATAGGCCAGAGAGCTTTGTCTGGGATTTAAAACAAGGTATCATTGCTAACATATAGAGGACTGAATTCAGTTTTTCCTCCCAAATGAATGTGATCACTCCATCCTTTCAGCTCTAGGACTGGTCTGTCAGAGCCCAGGGCACTCCTCTGACATCCCTGGAGGGTCTGAGGTCCTGGCAGGGGGTCAGGGACCCCCCTGCACAGAGCCCAGAGAGACACTGTCCTGGATCTCAGTCCATGGAAGAGCTTTCAGCTTGTGAAATGAATTACAAGCCATGAGAATGTAACAAAAATAATAGTTAGTAATAGTAGTTAAGTGATCACAGGGTGCAAATGTAGAATATTGGGATTTTTAGAAAGGGGTCAGAAGAAAAACATGGAGGGCCTGGGTGTGGTCCTTGTCCTTTTTGTCCTTCTTCTTGTCATCCATTTTTCTGCAGTGGTGGCTCACAGAGGTTGGTGTAGGATAGAGGTGACCTGTCTGACATTAGCAGTAGGTATTGGTGATTAATGGTCAATAAAGGATATGTAGAACATGGTATAAGAGGTTTTGCCCACCTGTTGTGGGCAGGAGTCGTCTCCTGCCCTCGCTGCAACAAGACCTTGGCAGGGCACAGAAAGAATTTGTAGATAAGAAATAATAAACAAGCAAGAGAAAACCTGAAACGGCAGCTTTGACTCTTCTTGTGCTTCAGCACGGGGCATTCAGGGAAAAAAGGCTCTGATCTGACATGTCTTGGGAAACACAAACCCGAGACTGGGCTGCTCCTTAGCTCAGGAGTGGATATTCCTTGGGATTGAGTTTTTTTGGATGGGACAGAGCCATCCCAGGAAGAGGGATGAGAAAATAATACCTTTGGTTATCATTGGATTTGCTCAAGCCAGCCCTGGAACCGAATTATACAACATAACATCATTCAGTTTGCAGGTTTAGCATGAGTAAAACAAATAAATATCTAAATTTTCTCTCCATCCTTGGGTAAATATGATCAGGCCAAACTTTCCCAGTGTGTCACACAGATGTTTCTGCTTTGCCTCCATCACTCATGTTACTTGTAATTGATGCCCTAATTAGTCTATGCCAGCTCACAAGTGGTTTTTGTGCTGCATTTCTCAGTCATGTTTGTTTTCACACGAAAGAGGAGGCTAATAGTGCTCATCCCACAAGTTACTGCACAGAATATTTCACTTTGGGCTCAGTGTTCAGACATATGGTAAAAATGGTCCCTCATCCAAACAGTACAATAAAAATATATATATATTTATTGAAATGGTCTGGCAGAGTTGTTTGGTTTTCAGGATACTTTTTTTATATAATTATATATTTACAATATGATATTTGTGAAGAACACCAGTGAATATGTCCTTGAGTTAAATGGACACCTGATTTTTTGTCAGCCAACAAACGCATTGGGATGCAGAACAGAATGATTTATGGCACATCAATAAATAGATTACCTCAGTTTGGAAGAATAAGAAGAAAAAATGAATAAATGCATGCAATATTTGGCAGCATAATAAGAACTAGTATTTAAATAGCTGGGTATAATCAGGCACAAGCTCTCCTGCTTTCAGATGAACACTGTGTTCTTTCCTCTGGTGTGTAAAAGACAAAGTGGCAAAAGAAAACCTCTCACTTCCAAGATTTCTGGATGCCTTGTGGTCTGTGTTATATTAAGAACTAAACTGAGCTACTTTATTAAAAAATATTTTAGGTACAAAAACTAAAATTATCACATAAATATAGTTTGTTAATATGAACACTTCTTTTTTTCTGAGATTCTACAAACAAGAACTTGGAAAATGGTTTCAGAGATAAAGACTTTTCTAATCACAGATTGGTGATGAGAAAAGACTTTATATATAAAACAACTGTTGTTCAGGAGGAGAGCTATTTTGCATAGAATTAAACTTAAGAATATTTCACTTTATAGACTTCACAGACACAGCACATCACCTGTAGAACCAGTCCTGCACTCCACCTCTCTTGGATACCCCTTCTTGGGTGATATAAATTACACCTTGGAGGTGATTTATCCTCTCCTGAAACAGCACAGGATGGCTGGGGTGACGTGAAAAGCTGGACAAGTCATCCCAATCATCTGTGCTCTCAATCCAACAAGGTAAGAAGTGGCAGACTCCACAGAGCTGTGAATTTAATTTATCTTCCTTCATTTTGTGCAGGAGATTATTGAGGATGTGGTAGGAAAACAGTAAGTGTATGGGGAAAGTCTCTCATTCCAACATTCCTCTGCTGTTGAGGTGCATCTGTCGGCTCAAACTCACCTGGAAAAGGCAGAACTCCACGTTTCCCTTTGCACAGTTAAAACCAAACCGCAAGCAAGCAGGAAAACTTGCTGGAAGAAGCAGCAGAGGATCTGTGGCGTGCACTGTCAGGAGATGATTTGAGGGCCAAGAGCAATCCATTTCAAAGTCAGCAGTAGGACAGCTGTGTTACATAAGGTGCAAAATGCCTGGAATAGCACTGCCACGAGTCTCTCTGAGACTGGGGTATAGAAAAAGCTATATAAAGACAAGGCATTATTTATTCACCGTGTTGATTCCGCTTGATTTTGCCTCAATTCCTTTCCAAAATTAGGACAAGGAGGTGAGTGCACGAACAAAGCAATTCAAGCCATCCACTCTGAAGTCTTTCAGAGGAAGCTGTTTTGCTCCCTTGCCAAGAGAACAGTGTTTTGTGTTCATTCTTCATTCTGTGGACAATTTTAAGGAGACAGGACATGCCTCAGAGGTGTTGGACTGCAGTGCTGAGATGGGTGTAGGTTTATGAATGTCCTTGCAAGGGTATAATTTCCATTAAAAATCACAGATATTCTGATCATAAAAAGCTGAGGATGTTTAAACCTCACGAAGGTCCAATAAAAATTTTCCCTGACTGGTTCTGATCTGCCATACAAGCCCAGGAAATCTGCACAGGGAATACCCAGCAGGAGCATCACACCCAGCAATGCCACAATTTACTAATCTCAGTAAAATTAACCAACATTTCTGCAGGGAAGTGACCCCCTTTTCCCCTCACTGAGAATTTGCCACTTAAAGAACTTTATACTCACCTTCATTTTTATTTATGCTGTCCTTTATTACACTCTCCTCACTCTTCCTCTCCTTGTATTTTGGGCATCACCACAAATTCATGCTCATGATCAGTGTATTTATGAACACCTCTCATCTTTAACAGTGAGGCTGAGGCGGTTTGAGATGAAAGACATGGCAATAAAAGCAGGATATTTCATAATACCTGGAAAGAAAAGAGAGCTGCATTTCCCCTCTCAGCCACAAACACTCTTAGTCTGACTGAGATCCCTGATTCCTCACTCGCCTCTGCCTCAGCTGTGTGAGACCCGTGAGAAAAACCATCCCAAACACAAAACCACCCCACAAAAATGGGGGGGAGTTACAGAGCTCCAAACCTACGTTGTCTTTGAAAACAGCAAATGTAAGGCTTCATTTCTGCACAACTGCTGGAAAGCAGAAATTTCCACTACTTTCTAGCTATTCCACTGTTTCTACTGGAAAGCAGAATACTCACTTCTGTGGGTAAATTGTTTTTCATCTCTTTCCAGTGGTCCCAGCAGAGTGTCAGAGAAATAGCACAAAAACAAGGTCAGTGCCTGTGGCTCACAAGATTCAAAGCAAAGAAAAGATACATTAAAAAAAAAAAGAAGAAGAAGATAGGCCTGGCCCAGCATAGAATTTTGTGTGGAGCTCAGGAATAAAAGGAGAGTTTTCTGTAAATGCATCAACAACAAAAGGAAGGCTGAGGAGAATCTCAATCCTTCACTGAATGTGGGGATGAACACGAGCCCAGGAGGGCCCAGATGTCCAAGAAGGCCAATGGCACCAGGCCTGTGACAGCCAGTGTGGCCAGCAGGACCAGGGCAGAGGTTGTCCCTCTGTGCTGGGCACTGCTGAGGCCACACCTCAAATCCTGGGGTCAGTTTTGGGCCCCTCACCACAAGAGAGACATTGAGAAAGAAAACTGCACCAAGAGATACTTGAGAGCAAGAGTTCAAGTGAATTGCTAGGAATTAGGCTCCTTAGCCTAAATATTGTTGGCTTTCTACCTTCCACCATGAAAAAGGAAAAGAGTTGATGTGTATTTAAGGTTTCTCCAGCCAAAAAAAACCTCTCAACTTCAGGAGCATTCAAATGTGATGCAGATGCTGAAGCAAACCAGGAGATAAACTGGAAGCTGGATTTCTGTGGGCACCACTCAAGGCTGGGGTTATGTTTTTATTCCCATTTAGCTCATTTTTAGCCACTCCCTGCTGCCCTCTTGATGAGATCACTTTGCTGAGCTGAAGACCCCCCTGACTGTTCCCCACGTTTGGCTGCTGCATCACAGGAATTCGTGAGGGTGAGCAATGGCTTTGACCTCACTGTGGCAATGAGAAATATCTCAAATGTATTGATCCAGCTGCTTTCCTGTGGCAGTTCAAGGGGACGAGCCAACCCTGGCAAGTGTTTTCATCTGCACCAATTGAGAGTACAGTGTGTTCTAGCACCAGACAAGAGCTTTACCTGAGGTCATGCTTCAATGCCCATCCTGTGCAATCAATGCTGGACTAATTTGTGTTTTAGCAGAGTCCACAGAGCTTGCAGCACGTTCTGAGTGGTTTAAAGGCATGAGTTAAAAGTTCCTCAGAGGGGAACTGTGTGGTGGGAATGACTCTTGGAAAAAATCAGGGGCAAGGATCATGAAATCATAGAATGGTTTGGGTTGGAAAGGACATTGAAACTCATCTTGTTCCATCCCTTTCATGAGCAGGGACACCTTCCACTATCCCAGGTCTCTCCAGCTCCCATCCAACCCAGCACTGGATAATTCCAGGGATCCAGGGGCAGCCACAGCTTCTCTGGGAAGCTGTTCCAGTGCCCTATCACCCTCACAGTGAAGAATTTCTCCCTAACTTCTAGTCTGAACCTCCTCTCTTTAAGTTTAAAGCTATTCCCCGTTGCCCTATGACGGCATTTAAGCTTTTAAATCCTAATTCTAAAATTTGAACTAAAAGTTATTCAAATCCCACCAGCAAGGTAATTTACATTTGCGTGTCAAAATGGAAAGAAGGAGAGGATCTTGGAAGAATTACATGACAGATAGAAACATCTTATTGAGCTGCAGCAGAGTCAGAAAAGAATGGAAATGCAGAAGGAGCATATTAGTGAAACAGATTGCTTAACCTGGGAGAGACTCCTAAACACCATAATAAAATATCACATATATTCTCCTTCAACTGACTTTAATTCTTGGGATTTCAGGGGTACCATTAAAACAAGTTTTACAGTAATACTTCTGGGACTCTGAAGCACTGTAAAATGAATTAAGAGAAAGAGGAATGACAGAGAAATGTATATTGCTCTTTTGCTGTCAAGAATTAAGGGCTGCATCAGACCATCTGTCAAGAAGAAAAAAATGAGCAGACATAAGCACGGCCCACAGTGATGTTATGTGGGAGACAAAATAACAGATGAAAAGGTCACAACTGCTCCTCAGCAGTGTTTGTTCAAGAGCAGGGCAGTTCCAGCAGCCAGCAGGGCTCTCAGGGAGTGAGGCAGCTCGAGTTACCCTCAGCCCCTCTGCCCCACGAGCAAGGATCCCCTCTTGGCCTGGGTGGCTGAGCAGCCTTTGCCATAAATGTGTGATGCAGCTCTCTCTGGCGTGCTCAGACAGTTTAGTCATTCCTGCCTCACCTCCTGTGTGATTATGAAAGGCAGGAATATTTTTCTCCATCATTATGAGGCAGATAACAGATCTCACATGGAGATCAGCTGTCTGCTGTGGGAGGGACCCCACAATGGGGCAAAGACTCTGGCTCCTCTCCTCAAAAGGTGACAGGAACAACATGTGAATGACCATAATCCCCATTTCCATCTCCCCTGGTGGGGAGGAGGTGGAGCTGGGAAGGAGAGAGGGATGGGGGGAAGGTGTTTTTAAGATTTATTTCACTTCTCACTATCCTGCTCTGTGTTTGTTGATAATAAATTCAATTGACATCCGTGACTTTGAGTCTGCTTTGCCTGTGACTGCAGTTGGCCACTGATGTGTCTCTGTCCTTATCCCAACTCATGAACCTTTTCTCTCCCCTGCCCACTTGGAGAGGGGAGTCTCAGAATGGTTTGCTGCCCATCCAGCCAGTGTCAGCCCACCACAGTGTTAACAACAAAGAATTAATTTAATAATAATAGCAAACTACACGTTTCAAGGCTCAGACTTCTGCAGAGGCATCAAAAAGTCCTGTTTGTGGAGCTCTCCAAAAGATCTCATGCAAGGAGTACAACATCCCCCAGGAGCTGCTTGCCTTGTACAGGGAATGAGCCGGGGTGAATTTGCTGCCATGGGAGGCACTGACAGGGTCTCAGGCATCACCTGTCCTTCCTGCAGCAGTTTAAAATGTCCTTCTGCAGCAATCCAAAATGTTCTTCTCCAGGAATCCAAAATGTCCTTCTGCAGCAGTTTAAAATGTCCTTCTGCAGCAATCCAAAATGTCCTTCTGCAGCAATCCAAAATGTCCTTCTGCAGCAGTTTAAAATGTTCTTCTCCACCAATCCAAAATGTCCTTCTGCTGCAATCCAAAATGTCCTTCTCCATCAATCCAAAATGTCCTTCTGCAGCAACTTAAAATGTCCTTCTCCATCAATCCAAAATGTCCTTCTGCTGCAATCCAAAATGTCCTTCTGCAGCCATCCAAAATATCCTTCTCTATCAATCCAAAGTGTTCCTCTTCAAGATTCCAAAATGTTTTTCTGCTGCCATCCAAAATGTCCTTCTGCAACAAAGGTGGCAGGGCAAGGGGAGGAAGTTGCCTTTTCCTCCTGCATGTCTTTTTGCAGAGTTCATATCTGTAAATGGGAAATCAATGCCTGCTCTTAGCAGAGGGATGCATATTCAGATCCTTTCCAGCAGGGAATTCCTGCTGTTCCTGCCATTCCTCACCAGGAGTTCCTTGGAGAAACTGGAGGAAAAATAACTTATTAAAGCAATATTCAAAATCAGAAGACCCTGAAGTGTTAATGTACAAATTGTAATGTCAGTTATAATCTGATGTGTCAACTCTAAGCAAGATGAATATTCTGAAGGAAAAAATCCTCAAAACTCCCAATCCAAAACTCAGAATTTACTGTGGCTGTTATATCAGCAAGAATCTGGGATCGCATGGTCTGAGATAATTTTCTCCAGTCTTTATCAGCTTGAAAATGTTTTAATTCTTCCTGACACTGATGGGAAGAGATGAATTGTGTCACTGAGGTTGAATTTCACAGCATGAGTAGCAGGGAGCAGGTTACGCTGAAATCTCTCCCCTTCACAGGAGATGAATAAGTAGACAAATAAATAAATAAATAAAAATCTGGCAGGTAATTTCGTATTTCATTTGAAGGGCCACCACTCAACACCTCTCTTGACATGACCCTGAGGAAACATTAATTGCTTCTACACCAGTTAGGGCCCCTTTAGTCAAAATGTCATCACAAACCTCTTTATGCCCGAGAATCTTTCTGCAGGGCTGCAAATCCCACTCCTCCTTTGCCCTGGGACTTTAATCACACACACCTTTCAGCCCAGCAGGGACTGGGGGGTCATCAAGTTCCTCCAAGGGTTGAATGTCAGCATCACAGTGAGGACCAGACTGTAGGGGAGGCAAGAGACTTCACTGTGGCAATTTAAGTGGGATAGTTGGACCTGGAACCTCAAAAACTCGAGCTGCCTCTTCACAGGCTGAATTTGGATGTCTTTGGGTATATGGCAAATATTTTGACTCAAATATCTGAAATTTAAGCGGATATGACATTGCAAACTAAAGATAAATAGAACTCTCACCAAACCATTCTGTGGCTGATTTTATTTGTTTTTCTTTCACTAGATGATGTTCATGTCTGCCCAAACAAAATGCAGTCTCTTCTTTCTCCTGATGTCTACCAAACTCCTCAGGAACAGAAGGTGACATTTTATTTTGGATGAAAACACATATTTGTGTAAGCTCAGAGACTGCTGTTACCAAATGGAACTTAAATCTTTATTTAAAAATACCTTAAATAAATAAACTCTCCCAACAGTAGCAAAAGCAATGATATTTTGTTCACTATTCCACTGCTAAGATTAACAATTTCTTCGTGTACTTTAAACACAACTTTTCAGTGCTGGCACTGAGACCCCGAGGGATTCACAGAATTTATTTAAGATAATGACAATAGGCTGCATTGAAAGTCCACCAAAATCAATGAAATGTTGTCATCTTTTAACCAAAAATAGTGTGGTCAGTGGGAGCAGAGAAGTGATTGTCCCTGGTGAGGCCACACTTCCAACCCTGGGGTTGTTTAGGAGGACAAAGAGGACATTGAGGGGCTGGAGCATGTCCAGAGAAAGGATGGAGCTGGGAACGGGGCTGGAGCACCACTCTGATGAGGCTGAGGGAGCTACCCAAGCAGGAATTTTTGGGAATTTCAGGCCCAGAAAACTCTCAAAACCTTGTGCATGCAGGCCCAAATACAACAGAGAATTCAGGGTTCAACCTGAGACCTTGGAAAAGGCTTCCAAGTTTAGAGACCATAAGTCAAAATGTGGGTTTGTAGTTTAGATAGAAACACATTAAGCTAGGCAGTGGAAAATTTTAGAGTTTAAAGTTTAAGATTTATAAGTAGTCATAAAGATAATAAGAAGTTTTAAGGTGCAGTAGTGTAAGTTTGTGTGTCATTAGATGATCAGTCAAGAGAGTCCACACTGCAGCAGAGATGTAAAAGACAAATTAATTAGGGACTGGTGTGAAAGTAAAAATATTGTGGCAGTGTTTTATTAGCTAATTAACCTTTAAGAGACCTTGTGACCCGTGGCCTTGTGACCACTGTCCACGACCTCCTGGCGTATGCGGTGCAGACGTTCTCTCTCCTTGAGACTCAGGAAATAAATCATGTTTTAAGACATCTCCCAGTGGTCCCATCCCTCTTAAAGACCCGACAGGAATTCTTTATCCACCACCTCAGGAAAGCATAAAAGAGAAATCCCTTGTCCCTTCTGCACTGTTGTCACCTCAGCCTGCATCACTCGGGTGCTGCACCTTCCAGCCAACCCCCAGGGGCAGCTTTTCCACAGGGAATTTTGGCAGCCCTGATTTCATACATGCCTGGCTATCCCTCCTCCAGGAGCTGCACGAGAAGGGCAGATTAAAGCACCAGACTCAGCAGGTGTAGCTCTTTCACCATGGCAGAGCTCTGCCCCTTTCCAGTTTGTCTCAGATCTGTTCTGACCCAGGCTGGAGTTTCCATAAGGAAAATATTTTCTGCTCAACGTGCTTCATTTCTTTCCTCACTTTAGGACTACAGACATTTACAGGAAACACCACGTGGATTTTTTTTGTGGGTCTGAGGTCCCTCCTACTAATTTCTACTGATGGGTGAGCAGGAGTCACACTCTTCACTCTTGGGTTTAGGTTGTAAGAAATGAGACATCCTATTTTCACTTCATCAATTGTATTGCTAAACTTTCATGGGTTTACAAATTGTGTCAAAAAACCTATGCTCTTCCTCTGGAAAGCTGTGACCTGTGTCATGACAAAACTAAATAAACAAATTTGGTCAAGAAAGGGATAATTTGTGCTTTCCACAAGCAATTCTCAGTTAACAATAGGCTGTGATGACACAGTGTAATCCAGAGTGAGTGACCCTGCCATTAAGACACAATCAGCATAATAACCAGCAAAACACAGTTTGATCAAACACTTTTAATAATGTTCAAAAGTTACATAGTGAAAAATGGACCTACAAAAGCAGTTGGAAATAGAGATAATTTTAAGTGACTGGTGTGTCCTTTAGTGTTTTTATTTGAAAACAAAATGGTGACAAATCAACAATCCTTCTTCTCTCTTGATCATGCAAAAATTGCCTTGATTAGCAGTTATTTAATCAGGATAAAAGTGGAGGTTATAACCAAAATAATATCAAGGGTAAAGCAGAAATAGAATATAAATCTGCTCTAAAATTATTTTTTTAAATCCATATTTTTGGATGAAAATGCCTTTTTTGAACAATATGGATCTAGCTACCAATTGAAACAACTACTTTTAGTATAGGAGGGACTTCAGACATGCAAAATAATTTGACTTCTGGGGGTTTTTTTATTAATTTGGGGTTTTTTTCTCTCATAAACAAGTATTAATTCAACAGGAGTTAATTTAGGAAGCCTCAATAACTTTTGCTATGCAGAAAATGAGATTAGATGACTTTCATGGTTTTGTTTTTGGGGTTTTTTTTAATTAATTAATCTGTAAAAAGATTGTGCTACACACACACACACACACAGAGCATGTGAAATTGCCAAGCACGTGAGATAACTGCAATTCAAAGAAACATTCCAGCACCTCCCGAGGCTGGGGAATGAGAGCTCAGACTAACATATGTTACCTGTCAAACTCTGGCGTGTCAGATTCCTGCACCCAGAACAAGATCCAGCACGGGTGTGCTTGGGAGCAGAGGAAAAATTCTGCTGTGACAGATTTACAAGCTGCTCCTCTTCCTCAACTGCATCCCTGGTGGTTCAAAGCACTGGGAAGAGAGTGGGAAATTGAGTTACTGCCCAGCTCTGCCCAGGTTGACACGAAGAGGGATATTAAGAAGAGACCCACCCTGGAGGCCCTGCAATCAAACCCAAAAATAATGACAAAAGTCTTGGTTGGATGGATTATGCCTTCCCTAGAGAGCAGCTGAGCACAATCTCACCTGTTTTTAACACTGCAGAAAAGAGGATCTCTACATTTTCACAGCGCCCACATGTGCTACCACAATATCCTGTGAAATCCATCAGGATAATGTGCTCCTTGCCCCTGAGTGTCCAGAGAAGAGAAGATGATGACCTTGCCCATCCTGTTTAATTATCCACCAGAACCTTCCCTCCAGAGGAAGGTGTCCCTGCCCGTGCAGGGGGTTGGAACAAGATGACCTTTAAGGTTCCTTCCAACCCAAACCATTCTGGAATTCTGTGATTTCTGTGAAAAGTGATAGGGAAATTCCTGGTGCCCAGTCTGAATTTCTGTCCTGCCTTCTGCCTCACCAAAACCTTTTCTTCTGGGACTGAGTCCAGGTGGAGCCCTGCTTGCATTCCATCCTACCTTTGTTTGCCAAGTGGCAGTGCCTTGTTTCTTTTGGTTTATAATTATGCCAGCTCCTGGCAAAGCCCATCTGTGCCAGGGCTTTGCCCCATTGTTCTGCTGCATCTCCTGAAGCTCTCCCAAAACTCAGAGCTCTTCTTCTCCCACTCAGCACCCTGAGCACTCTCATGCACAGACAAATCCTACTGATGGCAAACTGTCCCTGATATAAGTAGGAAAAGCCATGGACATCTGTAGTATTTCTTATTTAAGCTGTTCCAGGCGTTGAAGCCACTCCTCCTTAGCATTTCTGATTTAAAGTCAGTTTTTTATTTAAAGCCTGGTCAGTTATTGGCTTTAAATCATATAAAATGCCAGACTTCAACACAGCCAGGTTATGTCCAAACTGAGGCCATCCAGACTTATTTTCCTGGGCTTCCAGCCCCTGTTTGCTCAGCATGAGGCAACGCCAAGGTATTTAATTCTCTGATAAAAAGCCTGCCACGGGTATTGGCAATAACAATTAGGGTGGGGGCCTAGCAGGGCTCACAGCAAGTTCCTCTGTGAATGTTCTCTGTCAATATTTGTCCATCTGTGGAGTCATACTACAGCCTATTATCCCAGCTCTGGGAAAGTTTGAAGGTCATTAGGGTGATTTTAAGAAAAATGAAATCACTCGAAGGTCGAGAGAAAAATAAGCGGAAATCGAACATTTGGTAGAAACTGGGAATTTCGTGCCTCCCAGTTGCTACTCAAGAGAGATATTTTCCCTTTTGAATCCCTAATGGGTCCCTTGTGTCCAGGGATGAATGCTACCAGGATGGGGAATGCTAACACCACCAATTCCAGCAGTTAATCCTCAAAATTGCCTCTTCCTGTTTGTGCCCCAAGTGTTCAGTCCTTGACCTTTTTGTACAAAGCAAATAGGAGCCATTATTTTCAAATTTATCAGTGTTGCTATAGTTACTAGACTGTGCATGTGCCAGCTAATACTTTAAAGATATGAATAACAAATATATATTGCATGTTTTGCAGAGTTTGCCATTATCATGGCAATAAATTCACATGCCATAGCGAACAGTCATGCTGCAAGTTGTAGATAGGAATGATTTAAATTCATGGGTATTTTGTCCTTTTTGGGTAGGCAACATCACTGGAAGAGGTAAAGCAGAACTTTGTAGGTGCTTCCTGCAATCAAGGAGAGATGAACACCTGCAGGAAATGGTTCACAGAAGCTGAACTGGTGACTGGGGAGAGAGGGACAAGGGGGATTGTCCTCCTAAATTAAGTGTGAGAGCAGAGTAAAATGAGGTGTTGGAATAGCCCCACACCCAAGAGTTACACACGTGGATATAGGGATTGGAAACCTCAGCAAAGTGCTTGAGAAACCCAAGTGGACCCTAAGAGTTACCCTGGAGACCCTTTGAGAAACCTGGGTGGGAGAAGAAAAAAGGGATTTTCCATGTGGTGAAAATGTTTTACCTTTTAAATTCCCACAGGAGGGGACTTGCCTGTTCTCCTCAATTATGTCCTGCCTCCTATTCCATAGCAGCTGCCCCCTTTCATGGCCTCCCTCTGTGTATATTTGGCTGGACATACCTCTGCATCATAGATTTACCCCTTACATGCACATAAGAAAATAAACAGATAAACATCTCTCTCTGCTGGCTCAGACCATCACATTGTGCCTGCCATCTTCTGATGGAATTCTTTAGAAAGGGAATGTTTTTCCAGGCTGGTTTTTCCATACTCCAGGCTGCACATTGCACGTTATAATTTTGGTTTAAAAGAGACGTTTTAACTCTTCGTAACTTTGAGATTTCCTCCCAAGGTGCTGTCACAGCCATCTCCACTTCTCCCAGGTGGGAGACTCCTGGGAGATTCTCAAACCTGGGGATTCCTCACACTCCAGCTCCTCTCTGGATGCTAAAGCATTGCTGATTTCTTTGTAATGTTGGCAAGGAGAACTCCATAGACTGTAACTGCATCATTTTCCAATAGTTCAGCAAATGAGTATTTATTGTGTTGATTTTCTATAACAGCACTTATGATTTGTGCAAACTCTGTGGAGCAAAGTGTGAATTGATTCTTTGGCAGCTGAGGCATGGTAAGATTAAATTTGATCCTGTTGCTGGCTGGAGCTGTTCCTTTTCCACAAAATGTATTTTGGGACTGGGTGAACAAAGAGATAACAACTTTTGATTACAAAAAAATCACAATCATTGTGTGTTTAATTTTAATTGTATATTATATGCACGTTATTGGATTGCTTTATGATGTTGGTGGTTTTTTAAAACAGGAAGGAAAATGGCTCTGTTGGGAATTGAAATGACATCAGAGTGCAGTATTAGACGTTGTTAGAGGTAATGGGAAGGCTGACAGAAATTCCATGTTCCATTTCCATGCCGTGCACCCAATCCATTCTGTAGAACATGGGAAACAACTTTCAGGGAAGGACAAGCAGTCCTGAAAAGTTAATTTCTCCTGGCACAGAGGCCCTTGCAGCTGCCACCAACACCAGCACCCCTCACCAGGTGATTTGGGGAGGACTGAAGATGTGCTTCATCATGACCATGGTGGTCAAGAGCAGAAGGGAGATGTATTCCAAAATTGCTTTCCAGCTTCCACAGGTACCATAACCAGATGAGAGCAGCGGAGAAATTATTTCATTTATAAACAGAGGAAAAACACTCAGAGCTCCCCCAGCTAGAGCAAAATCACTCCAGTCCCACATAGCCCAGTCCAGAGCAGCCCATGTGGAAAAGGCTGGACAAAGAAAAGCTGAAAGAGAATCTCAGTGAAAAAAGGGATTTGGAGATACTCTTTAAAAGTTGCCAGAACATGATTTCAGAAGTTACACTTTACTGATTAGCAGTCAGGAGTTTGGTTGTTCATTCCTCCCACATCTCACAGAGTTTCTGCCCAGATGATCATTAAACGTGGTGTTTAATGGAACTAAAACCAAACCAAAGCCTCCACACAGAGCTCCTCGTGTTTGGTTATTCACCCACAGCATCAATAATCCAAGCAGATCAAGGACAGCCATCAGAGTGAAATAAGGGCAGGGAGACAGACTTCAAAAGGAGATTTAATTTCTGTGCTTAATTATTAAAGTGGATTTAAGTTAAAATTTGAAGAAATGGGACCTGATTCCACTTACACATTTCAGTATAACCCCTCTAGTTCTCAGATATTTTTGCTGTTCGGCTTTGGAAAAATTACAAAAAGCTGGGACTAATCATAATGGACTTCAGGAATCTTCAGGGATGACATTTATAGCTGAGATTGTCACACTGAGTTACGGACTTATCACGAAGATGCAAATCACCTACTGTACGTTGGCCATCTACACTTCTATGAGGTGAGCTCTGCTTTCCAAGCTCCTTCTGCTCTCTGTTCACAGAGAGGTGATCCAAGTAATAATGTCCCAGGAGTTGTCACATCAATATCCTGTGAAGCTTTGCAGACCTCTCTCTTTGGTCAGATGAACTTCTTCCTGTATCTTTAATTTATACCTCACCAAGTGAGGTTTAATAAATATAACCACAAGTCATTGATTATTCTGTCCACTCTTTTTCTCTATCATGCCACGCCTTTCTCTGAACTGTTTATTGTTTTAAATGAATTTTAAAGTCACAGGCAATTCCCTTTCAGTTGTTCCTGCTGGTATTTTGCCCTCAGGAAATGAACAAAACGAAGCTCTGAGTGTATAAAGTATTTTACCATAAATGTTGCATGAATTATCACCTTCTAGAGGAATCATCAAGGTTTATCACATTTCTGTGTAACTGAATCTTGAGAATATTATATTTGTATTTGTATTTGTA
>WAAE01015209.1:0-27544 GCA_013400495.1 Nicator chloris
AAAGGAATAAGTTGGTCTAATTACAGTAAGTCTATGATGGCCCTATAGAGGAGATGGAAATCGCTTGCTATTGCTGGAAAGAAAATTGCCAGGACAACACAGTCAGAGAGGTAAAAATTATCCACAAAGTAGATTTCTCATTTTTCCACAGCAATAGAATACATAATATCAAGAGTTAGTTTGCAGTTACCTATTCCTGACCCACCAAAAAAAAAAAAAAATTAGATGACTTTTGGTGTAACCACCTCACAATATAAAGGGGTTGTAGAGATAGGTCTCAGGGTCCTGCTTGTCAGTGACTAGAGAGAACATGTCACCCAGGACCATGATCCACAGCAGGCAGTATTCTGTAAAGTCGTACTTCCTTTTCAAATGTATCAGAATTTGCTTTATTTAAATTACTGTGGCTTTTAGTGAGCCAAAGCTCAGCCAGGTGAAAGAGACTAATAGATGCATATGCTTCACCTAAATGACTATAGCTCTTAGCAAGCAAAGACTCTGCCAGGTGAAAGGAGCAGATAGAGGCAATACCAATAAAACTTTCCTGAAGGTCTTTTATTTTTACTCTATAAAATAGCTTTTCTAAAATGTGCAAAATAAACAAAAATCCTGTGTTGTTTGCTGCAGTAGATGAGTTTATTTTATATGTTTAGGACAAGCAGAATAATTCATTCATGGCTTTACTTTTTGTGGATCAGCCAGCTGTTCTCTGCTTGAGCCAATAAAAATGTTGCTCACGTGTCCAAGAAAAACAGCAAATGCAATATGAAAAACCATTCAAAACAAGTACCTACTAAAAGTAGGTTTCTTAGTCTCTTGGAAATTGCATTAAACAGCAATTTGATTGTCAGGTTAATAAAGATATACAAATTCAAATCTGCATTTTAACTGAAAACCTCAGCATTTTTCAACACTTAAAGAACAATGGATTTTGCTTGTATGTATTCTGGTAAATGTAGATGTAGCCATGAGTAAAATTTCTGGAACAGAGATTACAAAAAAGCCCTGATTAGTTTATGACTCAAATATACACATTTCACATTTTATAATCACAAAGTCTACCTCAGAATTTGGAAGTCATCTGACAACATAAAACTTAATGACAAAATAAATTGAATCCCTTTTGCTGTTAATTGTTCTTCCAGCTGCACCAACTCCAAATAGCCACCAAGAGAAGATTTCCATTAGCTCCTAACTCGGTGTTGCTTTAGAAAACAATGCTCTAAACCTTCTGGGATTGCTTTTCAGCCACCTCACTTCAGAAGAGCTTGATGAAAGATATATCATGCTAACTCATCGCTAGCGCTAGTTTCAACTCATGCAGTTATAGGATTAGCACATCAAAAAACTTCTGGAGGGGAGTTCAGTATCCTGAGGAGCCACAGAACAGCTACCTGTTAAGGGTACATTCCAGGTCTCCCCTCCTTTTTACCAATATTGACAACATGGCTAGTCTAGGCTTTCCCACTGACATCTGCTATTTTTACTTTAAGATACTGCATACAACTGCTTCAGCTACCATGTTGAAGGCCAACTCTTTCCCCACTGCCAAATGTTTTTGATTGCACTTGGCCCTTTGCAGTTCTAGTCTCAGGGGAGCACCTCAATAATCTTCTTCAATTTCCTGCCTTTGATTTTTTTATCCCGTTGCCCTTCCTCACCAAAGGCAGCTATCAGTAGTAAAATGACAGACTGTTGGGCCCCAACCTTGAATCTTTCTTCTTCAGTTGTAGTGGATCTCCAATTGTAACTTCTTTCCTTTACATGCACAACATGAACTATGTGGACATGAATTGCTTACAGCACTTTCAGAGGCTCACCTACATCTACAAGTCCCCCCTGTAAATCCTCAAATCATGAGACATGGAGCAACCACCTCCATTTCTAACAGTGAAAAGGACTGGGCTCATTTCAGAATTAACCTAGAGATTTGCACTGGTGGAAATCATGAGTTATGTACCTGTTTAAAACATTAACAAATAAAACTAAAAGTGTAATGCTGGCCCTTAGTATCAGGAGAGTTAGAGTTAGCCACCCAAAGAAGATCCAAAGTATATCTGAACCCAGATACAGTTAAATCCAAACATCAAAAATTCCTCTCGGGATCTTCAAAAGTCCCTTAAAATACAAAATTCCATTTCACCCTTCTTTAAAAGACTATTTTTTTTTTTTTAACTGAAAGTTTCAGAGGTTTTGAAATACAGCTTCAGCTGTTGGCCAGAACATTAACTCTCTCCCTGTTTTCTGGATTAAAATATTTGAAATATATGCATAATATTACAGGAATATTGAACATCTCAGCTTTCTTTTGTGAGAAAGTGAACTCTTCTTTACCAAAACAACCAAAAAACGCCCCCCCAAAAAACCCACAAAAAACCACAACAATTTTTGTGACTTGCCTTAACAATTCTTGTAATTGTTTCATAATTGTTTAATTTATGCCTACCAAAGAACAAAACATACAGTTAAAACTCAGTTTTAGTTAACCATACTACTTATGAAAGTCATTGGACTCTTCTAAGACATTTCTAATCTGTTAATTTTTCCACTCTTTATTTCTTTTTCTATCTTGACTTTTCTTATTTTATTTCAATCTTCTGGAAGAAAAATGATGCAGTCCTGACTTGACTTCTGAAGGAAGAAACCCCATACATCTTGTGTCTAAATGTCTCTTACTGAAGGATATCAGGCAAAAAAGCTGTTGCAGAAAATGAAATACTGGATATTGATTATGACATTCGTGAAAAATGTTGACATATCATATGCAAAAAAAGGAGCATAAATTAGCATCTGCCTGTGATGAAGATGACAGATACCTGTTATAAAATACCTGCATGGTCTTTTCTTTCGGGCTCATCAACCTGCTCAAATGTCATTCAATTAAAAAGAAAAAAAAAGCTGACAAATGACAGGCCTTTCTATCTACCCAATCATATGCTATAAAATTTGTCAGCATGGAGCATTCAGCCACAAAGATAGGTGGAGACAGATTATTAAAGAAGTCACATGGCTTGTCAGCACAAAGTGCTAAACTATATACCAGATTTGGGGTCAAGAAGAATTTTTCTCCCAAAAACTGATGGAGACAGTAAAAGTCTTCCCTTGCCTCTGGAGAAAAGACTTGAGCACAGTCATTCTGAAGAGCCCAAGCTCAGCCTATCCTTAGCACCATGGACTTTGAGGTGACCAAGCAGTCATGGGTGGTGGATGCTGTGACAGCTCTTAGTGAACTGCTGTTGTTGTGACTAAGTCATCACCACTAAGCTATGGATAACTCCTCAATTTAGGCAAAGTAGGTACAGGCAAACAAGAGCATAGGGGCAAAGAAGAGCAGAGGGACACAGAGAGAAAGCATTTGGTGAAATTTAAGAAAACCAAATCAGCTGTTTCTGCTGTTACCTGAGAAGGGAGGTAGAAAAAGTACCATTAGTCTCCTCATCCTGTTGCAATTCCTGATGGAACAAGACCACCTCCTTCCAGTTCTCCCCAGTTAGACAAATTTAATGTTGCAGCTTGTGGAGAAGCAAACAAAATTGCCAAATTGCACCTCCAGCAACCACAGAGAAACAGAAAGGTCAGGAGAATATTTTCATCTCACAGCCCAAATGAGTGGAGAGTCATACATGCTTTCCACCAGCCTAGGAGAAATTTACAAGCAGAATCCTCAATTTTATTGTGCTGGAAGATGTGAGTGTATGTGGGTTTGATATTTCTGGGTATAAGAGATTTTAGCCTGCAAGCAGCTGTTAACTTTCTCCCAAGGAAGAAATTCTTAAGAAAGCTTCTTCTCAAAACAAACCCTGGCAAAGAACTATCCTTTCTCAAAACAATCTTTCTCCAGGTTATGTTTTGCTTTTCTAGTTCTCAAAACATTTTATCTGTTTCTCTAGTTTAACCAATGGGATTAGAGAGGTGTTGTTCCTATTCACCAATCATGTTAAGTCTGTATTGGAACACCTTATAAAAGTAGTAAGAATTAGACAATAAAGTTTTTTCTATGCTCTTTGCCTTCTGAAATATTTGGAGTCTCTCATCTTTTTTTCGTGTCCTACAACAAGAGGTATAAATACTGAGATCAGTGGCACTGAGTCCCAATAGTGGTGATTTGCTGAATGAAATTCCCACACAATTGTAGGAAGTGGTTCCCACCCTGCATGCCAGAGGAAAGCACCCCCAAGGATCTTTGGTTAAAACTGAGGGCTTAAAATAATTTTTGTTGTATTACAAACGAAATTTGTAACATAAATTACAGATTTACATTACTGTAAATACGATGTACTGAAGTACACTCACAAAATTGGGAAGACATGGATTATTTTCTCTGGTAAGTATTGAATGGATGATGCCTAGCACAGTTTTCCATTTTAATTCTTATTAGATGTATAAAGGGTTGCTCAGTTCCTGGTTTGCATGGGCTCATGAGGATCCACTGAAAGCTTGAGTCAGTCAGACTTGGTTCTCTATGAGTCTCCAGGCTTCATACTCTTGACACTGCTGTTCTCAAAGCTCCCCCTAGAAAACATCTAGTGGGAAATACTCCAAAACCATACAGAGCTCACACTGACAGATGCAGAGGGGCTAGTTGTTGTTTCTGGACATATGTTTGATTATTGCTTTGTCCATGAAACTTACAAACCTCAATTAACACTCAGGAGAGATGTCTCTTCTAATCAAATCATCTCTTAAACATCCTGGACTCATTCCAATCACAGTCACTTTTTTTTTTTCCTTTTGTGGGATGACTAAATTGTTCTTCCAAGTCTTCCAGCTAACCTTTAAACTGAAAACAAGAAAATTTAGCCAAAAGGAAGCTTCCACATTTCACTAAGTCCTAGAAAATATAGAAAATATTCTCAGATTTTTTCAGAATACAAATACTAAGCATGATGACTTTGGGGACAACCCTGAATTTTGATTAAATGACTGTACTTGAACTCTCCCTTTTTTGGTTTGTTTTTTTTTTTTTTTTTAAGGCACAAGACAGCTCACTGTAAGGTTTTCCTTGAAAAAGCTTCTTTCTTCATATGTACAACCACATCCATTAGACTGCAAATAAGTGCATAAAAATACTTTAAGAGGCTTACTTTCAATCTCAAACAATAAAAAACTTACTTCCTTTAACAGAAACAGGTTTGTGAAATTAGATGGACATCATTGACACTAAAGATTTTGACCAGTTCTCTTTGTAGAAAAAGGCCTTAGGGAGTTCAATTAGGACACTGCAGAGAGTGGGATACATGCACAAGAAATCTACATCTGAGCTTTTTACTCCAGGCTCCCTTTACTGCCAATTGAGAAAAATAGGTAGATCAGGGCCATAATTCATCTGTCACTGAAGGTGGTGGCTAAGCAGACTGGATGAATGACAGCTTAAAAGTGTCTATAGCCCTTCACCGTATCTAAAAGGCACCTGGGGTCACTAACTCTGAGGTAAGTTTCTACACTGCAGGTAACAAAATCAGATGAGCTGGAGTGCACCCTGCATGCAAGATGGAGGTTAAACTGAAAAGTGTTCACTTCCTTTCTTTCCAAAGCCAGGCTCTGCAGCCAGACATCAATTTTGCAATGAAATAAAGGTGTCGTATCTGAGGCATGAATGTGGCTGTACTGTTTGTAGCAGAAGGCAGAGTTTGACAGCTGTGACATTCCCTTCAAAATGTGACCATGTGCTGTGCATTCGTGAAGGTGCTTCCCAGGCAGCAGCCCCCAGAGCCATGTCCTGTGCTGTGCACATCCTGGCCATCACTGCTCGGTTGCCACTGGAAGTAAGTAAATGATGTTTGTCCACTTGGAACACTCCCGAATTTTTCCTCATGAGAAGAGTATCTGGCATCAGATTGTTTAGGATCAAATGTTTGATGAGAACTTCTGGGTGTTTTTTCATCCAAGGCTAGTCATTTCAGTGGGCTGCCAGAAGGTTTAAAGTTTAATCCTCACTTAATGACATGCTTTTAAATGGAAGACGTGCACATAGCCTCATTTTCTTCAACAAATCTCAGGCTGAGAAGAGGAATGAAGAAAGAGAGACAGTGTAAAATCAGGAAATTATAAAGGTTCCCTCTAAATTTGCTTTACTTTCCCCTTAATTAACATTCCCTTGCAGATGAAATTGAAGGTTTAAATTTTAATTCAATAATACATTTACAAAGGTGTTAATTTTTTATCCTAAAGCAATTAGTAAGAGGAAGGAGTATATTTGTAAGTACCGTTCTTAAAAGATTTTTCTTTGAAATATTATTACACTAAGAGTAATGTTTTTCTGGAGTTGCCTCATTAGTTTAGTTTCAAAGTTTAGTGAGATGTCACACAATTACTACATTTTGTATAAGACTCTTAGTTTGCAATGTGGCAGCAGTAATTAGAGCTGATGGATAACAACAAAAAAAGCAGAAAAATATTTCCTTCATACTCAAGAAAATCACTCCAGCTTTATGCAGAAAGGAGATTTTCCTGAAGCAGCCAAAAGGTTCCAAAGACACTTCTCACTACATTTTTCATCTATTTGAAAACAGAAGAGACATTTCAGTCTTTAACTATCCTGCTTACAAGGAGGCTGGTTCTGCCTCATGCTAAAATCATGTTACATTTCTAGGATACTCTTTCCAGTCCCATTTACATTGTGAGGAAACTAAAACCCTTGAGTAAACAATTAGGGAGAGGTTTTATGAACATGTTGATCCACAGATTTTTTTTCTTGGAACATTAATGCTCTGTATAGTGTCAGCAAATTCTTTCATTATCAATTGATACATGATATTTGCAATTCCATGTTGTGTTAGTGGAATGTGGCTGCTCACCAGCTTTGTGTTTCCCTTCTCATAAACAAAAAGGAGCAAGGAATAGAATAGGAAGAAGCATTTGAATTTTGAATTTTGAATTTCTAGAGTAGAGGTAAAGGAGCAGATATGTAGCACACAAGAAACGGACACTTCTTTCCCCATCTGAACTCTCTAGAGTAATATGGTTTTAGATACTCAACAATATTTCTTGACTGGATGTGGCACCTAAATTTAGTCTTCTCTTGTTGTAGCCAGGAAAAATGTATTCACAGTGTAGCATGTCCTCTAAGGAACATAGGCTGGCTTTTATCTTAGTCTTTCTTCATTTGGGTATGCTCAAAACTACAAGGAGCATTAACCTCCAATGAGTGTGGGTTTTTTTTTCACAGTCATTGAAAATAGAGAATGGCACAGCAATTTTACTTAATTCATATGAAATTTCCTTCCAACCTCAAGTATTCAGTGACTGGATCTGAATTACAGAAGTGTTTTTAAACAAAATAAAAATACACATATAATTAAAATTAAAATTAAAAAAAAAGTAAGCCAATGCAAATGCATTTCATTGTTTATTTGCATTAAAGTAAATACTTTTAAAGTTTGTCTTTGGATGTGGCATGTTTTCAGTTTTACACTGAAAAAAATTAAAAAAGAGTAACTGCTGAAGTCAAAATTAGGGCTAAATCCAGTATTGTATCTGGTAGGAAAAGCAAAACCAGATGTTATGAGAGCACACGTTACTCATTGGCCACATCAACCTTTCTCCACTGTCATTTTCAAAATCAAAATATCTGCTCTGACAAATTCAGTAGTTTAGCTGTTCATACAAGTCCGCTTACACTCCTGATGAAGACCCAAAAGCTGCAGGTTTCAGGACAAAACTTTGCTGGACAGCCAAGGATGTGCCATTAGACATATACTGTTTGTCAGGCTGGGCACCGGTTTCACTCCCAATGGTATTTAAAATTTAGAAAACAGCATCACAATTGGATTTATACAGTAACAGGCAGATTTTATCCTTACATGTGCTCAGAAGACACCTAATGTTTTGAAAAGACAGAATTTTAAAAGAATGGGTTTGAAAGTCTGATGATGTTTTTCCTGCTTTTGAGCAGCAACTCACTGTTTACAAGACTAGCTTTTCACCAGCCCTCAGTTGCCTCTTGTAGGTTAAAAATTTAAAAGGCAGGTAAGCTTTTAAAAGGATCTGCATTTTTGACAATTTTGTAAGTTAGAAAATGTATTAATATTGTTCAAATGAGTAAAGCAGACTTATGGAGAAAGTGGATTTCAGAGGATCTCATGATATTTGACAACACTGATGAAAGTGCTTTTGAAACAGTATAGAAAAAATCACATTCAGTGTGGGTAAAGACAATGGAACCTGAATGAGGAATAAGCAGACCTAACTACCTGAATATGATGGTAAGCTTGAAATCACCTGTCATTACTAAGGAAGAGATTCTGGAGCCACTGAAGATTGTTCTCTGAAAATATCCTTTTTGTATCTGTGATGGCAAAGAATAAATGGAACTACTGAAATTACTAGACAGAAAAAGATGGCAAAGTAACTATTAATTGTTAATTTGTTTATTAAGGACATCTCTGTGTCTTGATTCCTATATGTGCTCTGGTCTCCTGTTTCAAAAGAGATGGAACACAAATAGAGAAAAAAAAGTGAAAATTCTGATCAAAGATATTGCATGATGAGAGATTAAATTAATTAAGATTTTTAAGGTGGTAAAAATAAGAATCACAGGTGGGAATATGGTAATATTCTTGAGTTTTATCCACATAACCAGCACCTATTTTTTAGCACTGCTGGATCTTACAACATCCAGAAGTTCTTGGCAAATACAGAACAGAGATTCTTCATTGTGACTCCCAAACCCTCGGTTTCCACGGGTGACAAAAGGTACAGGCAGGGTGAGGGGCGTGTGACTGATCAGAGGACACAAGGTCAAACCCCAGGCTGAGCAGCTCTTCTTTTTGCGATATTTGTCCCATGATCCACTTGGACAGCTCTGATCCTATCTTGTCAAAGCATCTGGAGCTAGAGACGGGGAAAATATAGGAGAAATTCTGAGATCGAAACAGAGTACTCAGGATGGCACAAAAAGGTCTGAAGAAACATGAATACAAGTGCAGTCACCAATGAACAAAAAAGGAAGAGCTCTGTTTTCAACATACCTTGCTGTGAAACGAGCCCTGAAATAGGCCATATTTAGAAAAACAAGAACTGGGTTAAGAATTCTGTTCCAAGTCTGAGAGGTTACCTGCTGCGAGAAGGACCTGGCTGTCTCTGACATTTTCATAAGCTTTTGAAAGAGATAAAGATAAGAAGATGGAAAAGGAAGTCGAAACAGGACAGTATAAGTGGTGTCTGCTTCTGCTATTTTTGCCTCATTTAAAGTTAAGTATATACCCAAGTACATGAATACTCTTAGAGAAGCTGGGTAACCTGATCTGTGTGGAAGTTCAAGTGTTAGAATATTACCAAGAACATCCCTGAATGCAGAAAAACAAATCTTGCATGTAGCTACACAGAGAAGCAGCTGCTTCAACAACTCTGTAGAGCAGAAACAGCAGTTATCCCGCATCCTTCTCTGTTTCAGACTCCTGGAGACTAGAAGTCTGGCTTTTCTAACCTGGTACACTCTTTAGATGCCTGCTTGTCCTGAGCACCCAATGCTGTCATCAAGGGAATGGGTAAGCAAATGGAGAAGGCTGACCAATTAAGCATTGGGACTGGTATTCACCACTTGCCATATTAATACATTTTTAAAATCACACATTCCCTATACAGCCTTGGGGACATGAACAAGGCAAGGATATTTGGACACAAGATCAATAGATTTATATCAGTTTGTTCCTTCCTCCCCTTGGACTGTGCTCCAAGCAGTGACAGTGGAAGCAGGGAGCCACAAAGTCCTTTCATAACCATTCATAATCTTAGAAGAAAACAGATTTCTGTTCCAGGAGCACCACAGCAATGAGTTTATCTGTATGTTCAGTATAGTAACCCAATTGTTGTGATTTCTGCCCATATACTAGAAAATACTAAGGAGTTTATATTACAAGCACAGACCTAGCCCACTCAAACTGCTAACAGAGCAGAAACAGAAGAATGGAAACTCTGCTTCTATTTAAAAGGGTCTAGGACAATAAAATTGACTTAATAGAATCACTGATTGTCAGAGCTGTATGCAACATTTCCTACTTCAGTCCAGTCAGATTCCAATTCTGCTATTCCAAAGGCAGAGCTACCCATTTGCCTGCACAGCAGGGCATGAAGAGGCTGTGCTGGGAGTGCACTCCTACAGGCAGCAGTGCTGGCAGCACTGGCAGAGGGCAGCTACAAACCACCTGATCTGGCAGCCAGGCTCCACAAAGTGTCATTGGCATGAAACGGGAACACACAGAGCCAGAAAAAAAACACTGCTGAAGGAATTTGGGCCAATTTATGGATGTATCTGGACCATGTGGGAAGGGAGGAGAGAGAGAGAGAGAGAGAGAGAGCAAGAAAGAAAGAAAGAAAGAAAGAAAGAAAGAAAGAAAGAAAGAAAGAAAGAAAGAAAGAAAGAAAGAAAGAAAGAAAGAAAAGAAAGAAAGAAATCCCCACAAACACACAAATAAAACTGGTACAAAAATAAAGCAAAATACTTCATTCGGGCTCAGTTTGACTACCATGTGGGATCCACCTTGCATGTTCGCTCTAGCCAGGAAGCAGAGAAAATATGGGGAGATATATTTGCAGAGAACTAGAAGACAAGTCCAGAACAAAAACATACAACACTAATGGCTTCTGGGGAAAAGAAACAGAAAACAACTTTTCCTTTTTTTCCCCTTCAGTAAAAGGCTATCTGACAAGTAGTTGCATACCACAATTTTTTTAAAAAAGGAAAATGTCGAAATATCCTTGATGCCTTAAGCTTGAGATGAAAATTCAAAAAAACCCACACAATAAAACCCTTGGGGAGTATGAGATTAGAGCTCAAGCATTGCTCCCTCTGAATCCAAAGCAAAGGTTTAGGCCTCGCTTCCCCCCAGTCCAGGTAGATCCTTTCTCTGGGGCCAATCTCTAAACTACATGCAGGAAAGTTAACACCACTCTGACCATGCAGGTCTTTTCACAACCACTCCCAAATACTCTGGCCACTCTGGTCAGGGTGGAACGCCTCACAGCAGCATGGCATGCCTGTAGGACATTTCGTCCCGTTGCCAAGAAACAGTCAGTCCCACAGAATGTTTTGATCCCCCTGACTGGAGTATTCAAGTCTTTGGCATACGTGGCAAATGCCAGCCTGTAAAAAAAGGAAAGCTCAGAGTGTTTTCGGAAACAAGTGTGCAGTCATCTTGCAAATGTGGCCTATAATTTCCTGTATGGTTGTAGAGATTTCATTTGCTAAAAGACTGAAAGCACCCACCCCTTGTTGCAAATGTGCCATTAGCATAATATGTATTAAAATCTTCTGTGACCACGCTCTGAATTTCTAGCTGTGTATCCACATAGAGATTAGGCTGGATCAGAAAGACAAGGAAGAATTAAAAGTTTCCCAGGCATCAAACAGGACCTGAAACGGACAAAACAGATAAATTAAACACTACATACACATTACTCAATCAACAGAAATTAATTCTACCTGAAGGACCAAACATAACCTTTTTGTTTCCTATTGTAAATGAAGTGATTTCATCTGGACTGTCTCTTAGGGGAAAGGGTAACTGAAGCATATATTACAAAGGAAAATTTACTATGCTATCCATTGAAGCAACATCCCTGAGTGAAAATAAATAATCTTTGGTATTCATTGTGAGTCTTTCTGAAGTGTTTCTCCGCTTGTGTAAAGATTTTGCTGAAATGCTAAACAACATGAGCCTGAAAGGAGCAATTTACTATGAAATATCCATCAACTTCAATAATCTCAAATGTAAAAGGAGATTAGTGAAATATTCAGAGCCCAGACCAAGGGTGAGTAAGGGAGAAAAAGTTCTTAAGCAGGGATGATCAGATGCTGCACGGACATAACATGAACATACAAACAGGATGGATGTTGTTTACAACTTTCAGTGTGAGGGTGGAAGGCAACATCCAATCTAGTGTGATCTCTGTGTTGTTTTGATCAACAAATGAAACAAAATTTGGAACCTGCACAGCTATTTATTGGATCTCAGGCTGTAATTTAGTGTTCATACCCTGTCACATTGCCAGGATGAGCTTCTTGATGACAGTAAATATCTCAGCCTTTGTTAATTGAGGCTGTGGCCTTTATCTGCATCCAGGTCCACTCAGACATCTCAACACAACTGGCTTATCTGCACACGGAACACTGAGCCCACAAGGATGTTAAGCAATTTTTCAGCATTGATCATGTGACGTGCTGCTGTGCTTTCCACTGTACCATGCATTCCTGCAGCTTTTATATCCCCTTCCTTCAGGAGGAAGGAGTTGGAAAGGCCACCTTCCTAAGACCAAAAAGCTGTGTCCTAACTCTTAAGAGGGTACGGTGTTTGTAGTGAAGAGAAAGGCAGGAGAAGAACAATAAAAGGTTTTAATTCAGCTTCATTTCCCACCGCCTCAAAGACCTATGAGAGATTTTACTCGTAAACCACGCCTTCAAGCAGACAGCTTACATCTCACAAGAGATGAGAAGGAACTGGTCCTGTCATCAGTAAACAAGGACAAGTTGGCAGCTCTAAAAGCACATGATTTTTGGTGGTCACTACGACCATGGTACCGTTGTAGTCACATATGACAAAGAGCTGTAGGTCTGGGGAGCTGGATGGAAGGTTCCATAACAGACAAAGCACTGTGGGAGAAGGGGATGTTGGAGTGATGAGCCTTGAACACCAATACACCTCAGTACAGGTTTGCCCATCACCTATCCGAAACAAAACACAGCATGGCCAATACTCCTAACTTGAAAGCTGAATGGCATTTAGGAGAAAAGTGGAAGGCAATGCTCCTTCACTTTTCCCCCATAGTTCCCACATGTAATGTGCTAGACACCAACTCTTCTACCTGAGGATTCAAAGGACATACAGCTTATTTCTCTTCTATTCTTAATTTGCTGATTTTCCCCTTTGATTGCCTTTGCCATCTGAGGTTCTGTGACTCTGTCTCAAGAGTTTCTCTTGGTCTGCTGTAGATTGCTTCCAAATCTAAATGAATTTTTGTACAATCTTTGTTTTATTTCTTTCAAAGTATCTTTTTAGTGTATTAAGATATCTTTTGGATCCATTAAGCATTTGATACGTGACTTTTATTTGCGTATTATTGTGGTGTTTTTGAACACCCATAGAATATTAAAGAAGAAGATACATAATTTTAATGTCAAGTAAGGCTTGGATGTGGAATTTTTTGTTTATCTGAAAGCAGCTCTTGCAAGTGCAAGTGAAGAATTTCTTGGGCAAAAATTGAATTATGACTTTAGGCACAGAATAATCCGTATCTCTATTAAAAGCAACATTTCAATTAAAAATGAGTACTTGCTTTAGCATGAGACTACCACATTTTAAATTATTTATCTAAAAAAACCACAACTACCAACAAAGGGGAGTCATTAAATGATTAAAATTCCTGCCCTCATCCCTGTTAACCTCAGAGATCTCTTCAACACTACACATATATTCAACTCCTATTCATTTATAAACACTGCTGTGGGTTGCATGAAATGCTTTCATTCCATCTAGAGAAAGAAGCGTTTGCAATTTAATATATTTGTTCTTTACATTAACTATTCTACAGCTCTGGCTGCACTGATGGCTGCTCTAAGCAGAGGCATGTGACACCTTGATACCCATTTTGTGCTTCCAGGTAATTAGGAGCCAAAACAGTCCCATTTCTAGATATACATGTGTGCCCCACGTTGGTGAGTTTAGGTCATTTACAGGCTTTTGGATGTTGTGAGTATTAGTGCAGTCATGACAAAGACATTCTTTGTAATAGGAAGTAAAATGCACATCCTATAGGCTGGCTAGGTTCTCCTAGAAATTGCTTCTGTAATGGTTGTATACAACTTATCCTCACTGCATGAAGATAAGCAGTTTAAATTGTATGCATTGGAGAAACATACAGGATATGGTATGAGGAAAAATAAGCATGGCTAAGGGTATTCTATTCCTCATTGTCCCATTTCTGTTTCCATATTTTGTGAATCTTAGTTCAGGCACAGAGCTTCAAATGGGAAAAAAAAAATGTGGTTTTGAGCCAGGGCTGTTTTCTTATTTTTAGTAAAGGAAACAAACTACCCTCTACTGAAATTGACCTGGTTGCAGTAGTTATAGTTGGTCTGAGAATATGACACAATCAACAACATATAAAAGATTTTTGAAACATCATTTAAGCCTTGTTCATATCTGCAGAGTTCAAAACATTTAACTAAACCACGTTAGTCCCATTTCCGTCACTCCCTTGTCACAACTAAATGTACTGCTCCTCCCTTACAAATATCTGAGTTACTTAAAAGCTGCCCATTAGTCCATGTTCAATAGCAGCAATTTAAAATCCACCAGAGTCTTTGTGTCTAGCATTTCCACCTATCTGGCTCTTCATGGCTTTCTGCTGCAAGCACCAACTAAGCTAGGATTCCTGAGTCACACTTCAGAGTCTGTCAGATGCTCCTAAGCACTCTTGGTTAGAACAGGGCAGAGGGGAAAGAAGGACTTTCTGCTCTTCTAGCCCTGCTCCTCACAAGTTTTCTCTGGAGTAAAATTCCGTCAGCTGCAAGTCCTCTGTCTTGAGCAATCAGTCAAATACAGCTCCAGCCAGCCTCTGGGACTTAGCAGCCCCAGGTCACGTGCAGCCTCTTTAGAAAGTAAGAAAAGACTTTTCCTGATTTCTTTGTCATAAACATGGCATTTATTTTCATTTAGATTTCAAACTTATAAGATGCTGTGTTTCTCAATGCCTGGGTCCATGCACCAAAGTCCAGACTGCAGTACCACAGGCTTTTCAGCCAGAATGGATCATTGTTAACAGGCTCTGTACACCAAGTATCTCTCATTCAGAATAATAAAATAAAAATAATTGTAGTTTTTCTTATGTAGAATCAATAACCTTGCCTAATTTCTACCTCTCTCCTAATTGGGGTAGAATTCTAGATGACACCCTTTTTGACATTCTTAGAGAATTCTGACACAAACTATTTCTCTTTCATTAACATAGGGTTGCAAGAAGAAATCTTCAATGAGTTGAAGCTGAATTGCAGCTTCCCAGTTACTGACTTTTATGCAAGACCGGTATGTCTTGAAATCTACCTTCCTACTAGCACTTATGCTGTAGTTACAGAAAGAAGCAAAGTGGCCTCACCACTGTAAGCTCTCGAGCACTCTGCTGTCAGTATTATTTTGTTGCTGAAACCACTCTGTGCTGGTTTTGGCTGACGGAGAGTTAATTTTCTTTCCATTGTCTGGTATGGGGTTGTGTTTAGATCTGTGCTGAACACAGAGTTGATAATGTAGAGATGTTTTTAATGTTGAGAGGGGCTTGCACAGAGCCAAGGCCTTTTCTGCTTTTTGTACTGCCACACTGGAGAGGGAATTTGGAGGTGCATGAGAGGTTGAGAGCAATCATAGGCAAGAGAGATGACCCAAGCTGACCACAGGGATATTCCATGGATATTCATATGAGATCATGCTCAGTATACAAAGTGGAGGGAAGAAGGAGAAAGTAGGGGATATTTGGAGTGATAGTGTTCTCCAAAGTAACCATTAGATTTGATGGGGCCCTGCTCTCCTGGGGATGGCTTGAACACCTGCTTGCCCATAGGAAGCAGTGAATTAATTCCTTGCTTTTCTTTACTTGCGTGCATGACTTTTGCTTCCCCTAACAAACTGTCTTTATCTCAATCCATGAGTCCTCCAGTGGGCAAGCAGCTGCATCTGGTTTTGTTGCTGGCTGGGGTGAAACCACAACACACTCTCAAACTAGAATTGAGCTGTAATAGAGAAATCCTCAGTTTTGGCAGATGTTGGTCAACCAGGTTCGTATTTCAATTCTTGCGTGCATTTATTATTTCATCTGCCAATTTCATCATTGTCTCCACCTGGGTTCTAACAAATGCTCTATTATACCCAAGACTAGTCTGTCTGTAATACACAGGTCAGCTTTTAAAACTTAGATGTCTGATGTTTGTCCCAGATCTGTACCTAGGGTCTCATAAAGCTCCTACTAGGTTCACTCTTAAACAGTAAATTGTGCTGAAGTCGCCTTTTAGTTCCTCTTTTGTTCTTTTATGAGAAGTATTACACTTATCTTTATCAAAACTATCAAAAGTAGTTCACGGTGAAAGTAAAACAGTAATTTTTACTGAATGTTTCAATCTCCCGTCTGGTTCAGCTTTCTTGGTTTGTACACGGTGAGCCTTCTGCCCTCTTTATTTGCTCCTTGCCTAGCTGCTGTTCCTCACTTTAGGTAACCAGTGGAAGAGTGCCTTATGCTGCTGTACAACTTCACTACATCTTGTGAAGATCTTCTTACAAATTGCTTAAGAGAATTTTGTAAATAAATCCTCCCAGACTGTAGTGTTTGTTGCAGCCCAGTAAGTGAAAATCATACTGAATATTATGTCTGCTTTGTAAATGTCAGTGTGTTGGAAGCAGTTTGTCATCTCTAGCACTACTCTATGATATTGTGCAAACTTTGATGCTGAAAGTTGTTTTCTTAGAGGAGACTTACCATTATATATTTAATCTAGCTTGTATCAAACCATTCTCTCTATAGATGATCAAAACCTTAGAGGTAACTAAATCACCTCAAATATTTGCCAAGAGCAGTTAAATCTGTGATGACTCACAAAGGCATGATAGATAAAAATTCCAGTTTTTCTGGGGGAAACTACTTTGGCTTGGATAGGCCACAATATTTTATTCTTCAGCCTAAAGGTGTATTTACTTTTCTGTTTGAAAAAACAAGACAGCTTAGTTCAGAGGAAGAACATACTTTCCACTCCAGAGGAAAATGTTCTCTAGCCAGCAGAGATAGGCCAATTCTTTCCAGTTACAAAAATGTCATCTACTTATTATTTCTGTATAAAATTCAGCTCCAAAAGAATGAAGATTCGCAAATACCATTTATAAGTCAAAACCACTGAAGCTTCAAATTGTACCAGACTCATAAAATAGAAGCCTTTTGTAAGATCAAAAGCTATGCAAATTCTGCTTTACAGCTCAGGTATATCATGCCAGGAGGACCACAAAATACAGTGTTCAGATTATAAGAAAAAAATTAAGTGTATGTACCATTTTCTGTTCTTATTACGATCATGCATATTCATTAAAAGATTCTTCTTTTTCCAGCTGTCTGCAGCAGCAGTACAAGAAATCAAAATTATTTTATCTATCAACATTTATTAAAGATAGTTGGGAAGACACAGGACTGATTTAGCCTTTTCAATATCCATCCTATAATTTTTCTAGCTGGCATCCTGCTTCTACCTCACAGCCCAGAAGCTGAAACCACCAGTGTTAAGAAGTCAATTGAGATGTGGAAGAGCTTTGAAAAGGCCAGGCACAGTACATTCAGCTCCTGCCTTTCACAGCTTGCACGCAGGCTTGAAACCACCTTCCCGTGCCAAAGACTGTAAGTGCAAATTCAGGAGAATGGGTATGCCTACACTGTGGTTTGGAATCAGACAAAAACTTGTTCTGCCCACACTCTGAGCTGGTAGGATAGGAGCCAGCTGTCATCTGGAAGTTGCATGGACAGATTTGCATAGCAGGATGGCCCTGTGGTTGAACTAACATGTTCCTCTGAGGCACGTACCCAACACACAGTAGTGAAACATTTCGCTGCACTCTCTACCTAGCTGAAATATTATTCTCAGGCAGTGCAACCTTATGAAATATCATCCCCAGGAAATGCCTTGAAAAAGAGAGGGTGGAAGCATAATCAGAATCTCTCCTGTCATCCTCCTCCCCTTCACAGAAAGGTTTCCAGCTACTTCATTAATAATACAGACTCTTCAGTAAAGCATCAGATTACACCAGGCATAACTGGACCAGTTCATAGAATATCAAAACTTTTTCTGTTTGCCTTTGCATCTCAGCACAGAAGAATATTTCAAAGCAGGGAACACACAGTTGAACTCTGACTCCAAGCAATAGGCAAGTATGGGGAACAGAGAGAAAACCTGTGAGGAAAAGGTTTGCAAAGTTTCCAGAAAAGAGCAATTCCAGGCAGGATATTTACAAGGATAATGTTGCATTTCAAAATATTAGTTTGAGAAAGCACATTCAAGTGTTCTCTCTGTTTACACTATGCAATATTTCAATGCTTTTTCACAGGTTTTATCAAAGTAAAGAATGATCACTCACTTCTGAGTTTTATGTTTACACCAGAGATGAACTCACTATTCTTATACATAGGCTGATTAGAAGACAGAACATACAAGGCAGAGAATCAAAACCCCATAACTGGAATTTTAAACAGAACACTGCCTCTTACTATATTTTGTCTTTAACACCAAGCTTTTTACATATCAAAGAACTTGGCGTTTCTTAAGCCAACTGCAACATTAAAGCAGCCTCACACCAAGCAGAAACTTTTGAGATCGGCTTTTTCATCCTCCTCTGTCAGATGCTGTTTGCCTCTGACTCTTCCCATCTTCCTGCAGGGAGAAATGTAGTGTACATGAAGGTGCATGAAGTGCTCGTCTGGAGCAGAGGCTGTAAGATCTTTTCTCCATCTCAGATACCGGAATCAGTGGTTATTTCAAAGGTTTTATTTTCGCCTGTGGGAGCTGTTACCTTTGAACTTCTCACTTGCTCTGGACAAGTTTAAACTGAAAAAGCAAACTTCACTTAGGTGTGAAGACTTCAAATTGTTATCTGTGCTTTTAATTAACAAAATGATGGCATTCTGGCAGAACAAGTGGAAATATTCCCTAAATACTTTATCCCAAAAGGAAAAAATCCATCTTATTCCAAATTCTAGTGATAATGTATGACTTAAAAATCTCATCAGAAATCCTTGTAAATGCACTTCAAACATCATTTGGGGACAGAGAGATTAAAAAACATGGAGAGTAACATCCTTACTGCATGGACTGACTTCATTCACACACAATCAATTCACCCTCTTTCCTGCCTCTGACCTTAGCCAAAGGCAGCAGATAGAGATAGTGCACTCTCTTCTTTACTATCATCACTGGAAGCAGGATTGATGTTGGTTTCTACCAGATATGCTGGGCAAATAGGGAGACGACAAAATATCCCAAGCAGCACAGCCTCCATCTCCACTTAGTATCCTATGGGTTAACTGACCTCAAATAATCGTAACAAACTTACTGTGGTTTATTGAGACAAGGGCTCTGTTGTCCTGTGCATTGTTACAGCAGCAGCAGCTTGTGCAGGGGCAAGAGTCCAGCAAGTCCCATGCCAGTGCATTTGGCAGTGTTACAAAATCCTGAATGAAACCCTCCAATTTGAAATAGCAAGCTTCCTAAAAGCACAGGAGAGAAATTATCACACACCACTCTAGTAATGGTGATAGAGTTCAGTTCTGTAAGACATTCACATATAAACTAAATTAGTAAAGAGGGACAAGTGGACTGGACTCAAATACACCACCATCTCCAGATCTCAGACACAGACAGGTTTTCAGCTTCCACTGGCCAAACCATGAGTTCAGAAGCTGAGGAAGAAAATAAATACTTTAAACCCTTCAGCAAAGATAGCAATGGTACATAATAGAAAATAGCTCAAAACAGACAGGTAGCAAAATAGCTTCTACTCAGCCAATATGTTTTCTGGTTTGAAACCTGGGGAAGTTCACGTCCAGAACCCCTGACTAAAATGTTCTCTGATGCTGATAATGATCAAGGGTATCTTGACATTAACTTAATATGGTTTGCCTTATAACACAAAGTTAAATAGCATTCTAAAGCTAACAGGTATGGAGTACTGGTGTATTCACCACAAGACCTAGACAGCAGCAGAGCTGAATTTATGTTTTTTTTGTATTTTTAGGTGTCTCATGCACTTTATTACCTTAATTTCAAAGTTCCTGTGTGCCTTATTTGTTCTTCTATTTCTTCAGCCCTCCTTAATGGCAACAGATAAGTTGCACTTCCAGATTCTCTACACCCTAAGACATAATGTGGGAGCAAAGTAACAGATATCTCTGCTACTTCTGCTGCCTTCTTTGCTTTTCATCCTTTTGACACAGATTAAGGTGCTGAGGAAGACAGCTCTCCCTGTGGCTTAAAAATATTTGCAGAGTATGAGCATGACATGAAACTTCTCCCATGTTCTGTACTGCACATTGTCTGCAGACTTAGGCAAGGAAGTCAGTCAAGATGCTTTTTAGGATAGGGGAAGTCTTGTATTAAAAGAGACACCATAATTTCAATCCTGCTCTCTACTTTCACTGTTCAAATTCACGTAACTTATCTAAGCATTACTGTTTGGAATGGTAAATGAGACAACCTCTTTTTACATATGCGATGTGGAGGACAGGTATTTTTTTCTCTTCTTTTCTTAAAGCTTTCCACTGAGCCAAGAACTCATGTACATTCATAATTAAATATTATTTTACCTTTAAATCAGATATGAATGATATATATGATTCATTCTCAGCAAATTGAATGATTCATTCTCAGCAAATTGAATATTCCAGAGGGAGGGACTTCTGCTAAAAGGCACAGTCAAGCAAGTATTGGGAGAGAAGATCTGTCTATTACATGGAAAAAGAAATAGATAGACAGCCTGAGGAGCTTTTCAGGTAGAGATGAAAGTCTCAAGTATGTGTGTGAATTTAAAAGAACAGATCCATTCATCTCTGTCTCTTTACACCTGGGCCGAATGCTAAGAGCCATCTGTCAAAACTGCATGTAAGGCAATAAGAGCATTTTGTTTATCTTTTAATAAATTAACAGCCTCAGACAGGATTTCAGCAGCAGCATGGTAATTTAAGTCAATTCCCTCACAATTTGCCCTGGCAGTTGTCCCTTCTGAGAGACCCAGGAGAGCTTTTGATGGGTATTCTCAGAGGTGGAAGGAGAAAGTATAGAAGGTATTTGAAAATTGGCTCTTCCCTTTCAGTATTGTCTTTTTACTGTCACAGTTCTCCTTTCAGAGCAGACAGCTGTGTTTCCAAAGCAAGAGCAGGCTAACTCGATGTGGTGGGTTGTCCCTGGCAGAGTGCCAGGCACCCACTAAAGCTGCTCTATCACTTCCCCCCACAAGTGGACAGGGAAAAGAAAATATAATTAAAGATTCATGGGTTGAGATAAGGACCAAGAGAGATCACTCACTATGTGCTGTAACAGGCAAAACAGACTTGAATCAGAGACATTAATTGATTTTATTATGAAGAAAAACAGAACAGGATAATGAGAAGTAAAATAAGACCTTAAAAACACTTTCCCCCCCACCTTGTCCCTCCTTCCCAGCTCTACTTCCNTCTGTGGGCTGCAGGGGCACAGCTGCCCCACCAAGGTCTGCACCATGGGCTGCAGAGAAATCCCAGCTCTGGTGCCTGGAGCACCTCCTGCCCCTCCTTCTGCACTGACCTGGGTGCCTGCAGGGCTGTTCCCTTCAACAATTTTTTTTTTTTTTCCTTCTTAAGTCTGTTATCCCAGGGGCATCATCACCATTTCTGATGTGCTCAGCCTTGGCCAGTGGCACATCCATCCTGAAGCCAGCTGGAATTGGCACTGCTGGACATGGAAGAAACTTCTCACAGGTTCTCAGAGGAACCACCCCTCTAACACCCCCACAGCCAAAACCTTGCCACACACACCTAACACACTTGAGCTACTAGAAATTTTTTGGGACTGTCCCACAAAAGGAATGAGTTATTCTGGAGAGGAAAGGAGCTGTCAGATTTGAAACATCTGAACATCACTATGGCCAACATCACTGATGAAAAGAGTATTTCTACATATAAAGCCAATGGATCTATTACTGAAGAGATCCAAATATGCTCACAAGTGTGCAAATCCTTTAACAGACCAGTTAGACCTCCAAAGAAGATAAATTAAATGCCATTACTGGTGGCTGGAAACACAGGAGCTGTAAATTAGTTATTATGTATGCTGTAAATTATACATGAATTAGGGCAAGTTATTTAGCTTTCATCCTTCTCTTGGAGAAAGTAGGAAAAATTGTTTCCACTTTGTCTCACAAATATTCTACTAGATTATTATGTTTATCTCTTGTATTCCATACCCTGTATGCTACGAATCTCTTCAGTCAGTGACAAAAAATGACAATGAACTCTAAGTAATCCTGTAATCTAAAAATAAGCAATCCTGTGTATCAAAAGAAAACTTTCCAAAGATGCAGAGTGGAACCAGGACCAAAAAAAGACCAATAAACTTCATAAAAAGAGAGTTTTGGGTGGGAAGAGGTGGGCAAAATTTCTTGGAGAAAAAAACTGGAGAGGAAATAGTACCAAAGGAAATTTTTGGTGTTCAACCTCCGGAAAGCATGACCTTATGATTACAGTATGGATCTCAAATGAGCCAAATTCCCACCTCTTCCAGAGATTTCCAGCACAGCCTTGACTTAATTAAACAAATCCCTTTGCACCACAGAATAAGCAAGCATAACTAACCCTCCCCATTGCCTAGTCATGTCTAGTTAGACTGCTAAAATTAGTTGTTTCTTATAAAGTACAATTTCTTCCCTTTTAAGCTTTTGTGCAGGGCATTTGGCATGGTTGGTGTAAAGGCTTTAAGTTTTACAAGTGGAAAACAAGGTGGAGAGGGACTTTACTGTGCCTTGTTGTTATTCAAGTCTCTTGCTAGAATGAGTGTAGGAGCTTTTCTTCTCAGAAGAAAAGGACAGATTTTGCAGAGTGACAAAATTCTAAGAAAGACTGGCTTTGCCATCTCAGCAATGCAAATGAAAAGCAGAGGATTAGCACATGAAGTGGTAGGAGCAGCAATACTGCTGGACCCTCCATGGAGAAGTGGCACAGACTGAGAGCATCCTGGCACCCTTGACCCATTATCTACTGTGTGATTCTGGTTATTTTTAGCAATCCCCTTGTGGGAGGGCAGAGAATAAATTGTTGTCTGGCAGCTTATAACAGGAATTTCAGTATACAACATTACCATAAACTAAAGAGCATGGATATTGAGCACAGACAGAGAGAGAGTACAAAGTTTCCTGCCTCATGCTCAGTGACAAAATTTCCCCAGTGTGAGTTGTAAGTAGAAAAAATCTGAGCCTTTTAACACAACCTCAAATATTTTCTTCAGACTGAATCAATTAGACTGACCCTACCTGGGGTCCTCACACAAATTAAGAATAGCCTCTGTTTGTGTGACCCCCACACAAATCTAGAAGGGTAGTTTAAGCTGTCAATATGCCTTTCTTGTTTACAAAATACCTGCCTTTTTAGCATCTGAGTACAGGTAATGTCTTCTGTTCCCTACTCAGCAGAAAAAAAAAGAAGAAAAAAAAAAAAGAGTATGTACCTATTAATGTATCTTGACAGTAATAACTCATGCAATTAACCCTCTGTACTAGAGAAAGAATTTCATGGTGCTCTGTTTTCTACAGTCAATGAATAAACTATCATTATATTGATAGCTTACAATAGGCACATTTTCTTTGATTTTGTATGTGTAACCACAAAAAAAACCTGACTTGTTATTTATTGCTTTAGTGATCATGTTATTTGCCTTCTTACCACAAGCCTCAAGTCCACAGCGTTTTCTTGAATATTCCAGGTCTGAGGATCTTCATCTGAAGAGCCTTAAAAAGACTGACCTGCCAAATATAAAATTTCAATTTCTGAATTTGAGATGTAAATTTAATCCTATTGAGGCCCTTTTGCATTTAGTGCCTCCAATTACTCAGAATTTTGTCAACTTGTGGTCTAGGAAAGAGAAATTCTCTTCTGAAGTATACACTGATGGTCTTGCCACACATAAAGGCTCAGAATCCACCCTTTTCTCCATCTGCCAGAGTAGTTGGACAGTTTACATAGCTGAGCACAGGAAATTCCACACTCCTATCTCTCAAGCGAGTCCTGGAACTTAAAGTGATTAACTATACAAAAAATGATTGTGTGTTATAATATATATATATATATAAAGGTTTCTTTTTTTTTCTGTTGACTTTTTTTCAACTACTGAAACTCTTTCCCATGGCTTCACAGCAGAGGTAAGATCCATGGTCAGTAAAGAGCCTACAACATACTTAGGAAGAGGTACTTAAATAACTATAGGTCACCTCTACCTCGATGTCTTCTCAGTCCTAGACTGGCCCAGGACATGAGAGGGCCTGTGGTAATGCTTGGAAAACCCCGTACAAATTGCAAGAGCCAACCTCTAGCTTTAGAGTTACGAAGTTCCCTCACAATAATATGTACTCTGTCATAGCTTCTAATATATTCCAGCTTCTTTGTCAACAAGAAACTCAGCTGGAATGCTCAAGTTTTTTCGTCTTTCGGGTGTGATTCTGGCCCCAGTGGTTGTCACAGGGAGGGTGAAGCAGTGCATTCGTGTGTGGACAAGATGCACCACGCTTCCCTTAACGATGTCATTGCATACTCAATGCTGGTAAGTAAGTGCTTTGCACCAAGAAGATTTTAAAGCAATCAGCTTGTTTCAAAAGAAGACCCTGGCCCATTATAGATAAGATTAGGCAGCTGATGGATTTTAAAAGAGAGAATATATTGCACAAGCTGTCTCTTTTTTGTCTTTCCAGGTATTTCTAAAATGGCTTTTTCAACATGGGACAAACACATGAGAAGTATATTTGGCAGGGTAATGGTACAGCACTGTTTTCCTTAGTTGCCTCTTCCAGCTGCAAGAAGAGCTTTGATAAATATTCATAGCAGATCACAGTCTTTTGCCTGCTCTACATGTATTCACACCTGCCTGGGTAAAGAACAGCACTGATTATCATAAAGCCCAAGCCTTTCTCATCTGAGTAAAATAATCCCCCTAGAGATCAAACATCATAGCAGGTTTAATAGTCACACAGGTATCAGGATTGCAGAAGCAATATGTATAAAGACAGAATAACTTTGGATTTATAGAAGAAATATACTTTTTAAGGAGCTATACCAAATATTAAACTTGTTTACTCTGAAATTACTTTGGAGTTTGGTTGTAGACTTCTGTAAGAAAAAAACTAAAACTGATTTATTCTGACATAGATATGGTGGTCCAAACATCAATTTTATTCCTAAATTGTTTAACCTATTCCTAATTTCATTAAATTCTTCCTTTAAAAAATCTCATATTACATCAAATCCAATCCTTTTAGGCAACATGCACTACTTAAGAATTTTTTCAAGTAATTAAAATAAATAAAAAGTTGGGGTTTTTTTATAAAGCTACATTGCAAGGTGTCTTTTCGTGGGCTTAGAACATAGTTAATGCAGGCAGTGCTAAATTTGTGTCAACTTTGCCTTCCTCCCTTCACTGTACCCATTAGAGACTCTATTCAGCTGCTGTTTTGCTTTTCTCCCTTATCTGAGGATCTTGTGGACTTAATAGAGAACACCCGAATAACTGGACACCCGAAGTGTTCTTCCTTAAACTGATCCAAAAAGGTAAAGAACATTTCATTTCTGAGAAATGGTTTATTTTCCTTATATCCCTGGAATCTCATTGGTCCTCTTTCAGTCAGGCTCTACAAGATTTAGTCATAAACATATTCATGTCAGAATGCTCCCTCATTTTTCCCCTTGAGTCAGGCTGATGTGTATTCCAGTTGGAGTGTTAGATGCATCAGAGACAAAGAACCAGGAGGAATGTAAGAGACATGGAACTTTAAATTAGATTTCAAAACCAACGGTTTTTCTAAGCAGTTTTGTTAATTCTTCCAGTCCCAAGAGCATTTACATATAACTACACCAAAAAAGGAAAAGATAATTTTGCATGTAGATAATCTATTAGAATATTCATTTTTGGGTCATGAGTAATGAGGTTATAATATCTTTAAACATTATTTCCTACTTGTTTTTTAGTGCAGCTGAAAATCTCAGGGGAGGGTGTTTGTTGTCTGAGTTGGACACATGGCATTGTCATCTAGAACAGAACCAGCAGTTATTAATGCACATTTTATTTCAGATTTTGCTGGATTTTTAGCAGGGCAATATATTGTTCTCACCACTGAAACTTCAACATGCACAGAATGAACACAACCATTCTGGCTGACAGGAATCTTGCCATGTCAGCCTTCTTCCTACACTCAGCTCTCCATCTCTGCTTGCGCAGCTGTTACTGTATTCAGAAGAAAACACTTAGATCCAAAACATCTGTGGTTTTCCAAAAGCTGTTAAAAGTCACAAACTTACTCTTAATTATAACATATATTTGGACAATGAATAAGGAGGTTAAGGTGGCTTATGTGATAAGCCCAATAAAAAGATTTGCAAGAGCAGCTTAATGTAATTCTATGAGTTACCTTTATGCCAAAGGAGTAATGTAAAAAGCAGGTATGCCTTGAACCCCTTGTCCATCCAGCCACTGATATTCCAAGAAGATGATGTTCCTGCAAAAATCCATGCAAATATGAAAAGCTTTTTAGTCCACAATTTATTGTTATTGTTTGTATTAAAGGAGCTTTGTTTCTATTACTGTTCACCCAGCCTCTTTTCATATGCAGAAACAAGTATATTTGCATATACAATAGATGATTTGTCATGGATGGATTATTTTTTCCTCCATTATTGGTAAGCCACAGATTTTTAAAAGATATTTCCATGCAAGAAAGGAAAAGAATTAGTGTCAGTGAGGTGGCCAGTCACTTCACAGAGAATTCAGACAGAAAAAGATAGTAAATAATCCATAACATAGAATGGGTTCGTTGTTTGGCAAATGCTTCCAAGTAATAATTGTTTCTATAAAAATCTAGATCTGCTTATGAACAGGAGAGAAAAGGGCTACACTCATTCAGATAATTCACAGTAGCACTTTGACAGAGATAATAGAAACTGTCATTACCCTTGAAAGAAACTACAATAGATGTGGTATTTTCTTGAGGATATAAACTGTTATTGCATTGTTCATAAACTCCAGGAGCATTACAATTTTAACAGATCAAAAAGTTAAACAAATCTATCATAAATATCTTCTGTGCCCAGAGGTAGGTCAGAAGTACACAGAAAAACAAAGCAAGCCAATCCAGTTTTACAAGATTAACAAATCTCCATTAATGACAGAAAAAGCATGTAGATAAATTGCAAAAATGGATCAAATATGAATTGGTAAGACCTTAAGACCCATTTTTTTTCTGCAGTTAAAAAAAAAAGGCTAGATAAAATTCTGAAGTATTGCTTGACCCCGTAAATTCTTCATTTTTAACTCTGTTATTTTTTCAGGTCTCAGATAAAAGCAGACAGTTTTTTGGTTTCTGGTATTTATTTAAACTGGTTAAAATTGCCTAATCACTTGGAGCATTAATACATTATTCTATTAAGTTATTAATAACCTTGTATTAGGTTATTAATGCCTTATTCTATTCACACACTCTTCTTCAAAGATATCTGTGCAAATAAAAATATGCTTTGACCACAAACAACAGACACTTTCTAGGATAAGTATTGCCACTATAACACCAAACAAATGAAGCCTCGGGTCTTCTCTATCCAGCAGAATAGACAAATTCTGGCACCAAACTTTCAATAAAGTGTAAGAAAGTTCAGATTTAGGAAGGACATTGATCTGCTGAAGGGAGTCCAGGGGAGGGCCATGAAGATTACAGGGATGCAGCACCTCTCCTATGAGGTAAGGCTGAGAGAATTGGGATTGTCCAGCCTGAAGATGACTTGGTGTGACCCAGCTGTGGCCTTCCAG
>WAAE01015212.1:0-13682 GCA_013400495.1 Nicator chloris
AAAAAAAATAGTGACTGAGAAATTAAAGATACATATTGCAAATATGCTTACTGGCTTAGAAAAATTGCAGTGAAATTTTCTCACATCAGACATGAACGCGTCTTATCACTCTCAACAACTACCTGACAGGAGGTTGTAGCAAGATGGGAGTTGGACTCTTCTCCCAGGCAACTACTGACAAAAGGAAATGGCCTCAAGCTGTGCCAGGGAAGGCTCAGGCTGGACATCAGGAAGAATCTTTCCACTGAAAGAGTGCTTAAGCTTGGGAACAGCTGTTCAGGGAGGTGGTGGAGCCACCATCCCTGGAGGTGTTCAAGAAATGATTGGACACAGCATTTAGTGCCATGGTCTAGTTGACAGGGTGGTGTTTGATCAAAGGTTGGACTCGATCTTGGATGTCTTTTCCAACCTTAATGATTCTAGAAAATCTACATAATCCATCATCTGATAAATACTGGTAACACTTTCTTCTCTTCCCAAGGAGAGAAAAGATACAGCTGCATCATTTCATGCATTTAAGAAAACCCACTGTCCTTTTTTCCATCATTAACTGAAAGGGTGTATCAGTGCATGATGTGATTTCACTTTTTAATATTCCTGCAATAATATAAACAGTTGAAATACTAGACATCAGTCAATCACTCAAGGTAACCAGGTAATGTATGAACTAGTTTAGCAGGCCACAGTATGTTGAAAAGACCTGCCATGGGAAACAGTCCTGTATTGTATCAGCCACAGAGTAGATGCTTCTTATAAGATCACTGTCTTTCTTATGAAAGTTAAAATTGGCAAAATGTCAAATCAAATTCACAGTGCTAATCACAATCTAGGCATAGTCTTGCCACAGACCAGTTACAGGCAGCCCACAGCAACAGAACTGGCTGCAGTGTAAACTACTAGTTTTCAAGTTGTGATCCACAGATTACATCCTTGACTGATCAGAAATAAGCCAAGGTAATGTAAACTTACCTTGGCTTCCATTAAATTTTTATAAATACAATTATTAAAGGGATTAATTTAAAAATCTATCAAAGACTTATGAAAATTGGGATAGAAATTATTTTTGTAGAACTATAAATGTGATTGCTCATTATGGCTTCAAATATGCCTTTAATTTAATGAGTCAAAGCAACAAAGCACAGAATATCTCCCATGTCACCGCTAAGTAACACAAGTTTTGCTCCTGTGATACCTACTTTTCAGCCCCATAGATGAGCCACCTCCTTTTAAATTCATGGACTACTCTAACTCTGCCTCCCACATGCCTCCTTTGTCAGACTGGATTCTTTAAAGACTATCTCAGTTGAATGGATTATATGTTTGTACCTAAACAGATGAAATTCATTGATACAAATGGCAGAAAATTATTCAAAGTTATCAAAGAGAAAAAACACCATTTAATTTAAAAAACACCATTATCATACCTTTTTTTTCAGAATGTTTGTGGCTATTTTCTGCCCCACAGCCCTACCTGTAAAATTAAACATGACACTCTCCAAGCACCAGTATTTGCCTTCTTGCATTTCCTCAGCACACCACCCTACTGACCCCCTACTGCCTGGGCCTCTGAAAGAACACCATCCTGCTTCTCTCTGTGCTCTCCCATCACAAGGGCAAGATGAATGCTTGCCCTTTCCATCAGCCCTTTCCCTCCCTTTACTAAGCTTTTTCATGTCCCTGCAGTCTTCTTTGCTTAAATTCTGTATTTATCCTAATGTATGAAGGGCCGTAGAGCATTGGATATTCCTTCTTCAGTGGAAGTCATGTGGACAAACCAATTCAGAGAGCATGATTTTAAAGAGCATTATAATATTTTAGAAAAATGCCATATTGCAAATTCCACATGAAATAGTATATACTTTGCATGTTGTAAATCCATTTAAATGTGTTGCTGACATATATGAGATGTCTCACTTGATGTTCCTTTTAAATATGCAATACATGAGCTTACCTAAGGCAAATCACATTGAAAAATTATTTTAAAAGTATTATTTAAACCATTTATATCTTGCAAATAGGTATTTTAATTCAGTCATCTACAGGGACATTTTAGTAGTCCTCCTTTCCAGGGAAAGGAATAAAAAAATAGACCAGTGTACAACTCAGCTGGTCTCTTAAAACTTACCTAAGGGTGATTGAGAAAGGTACTTAACCAAGCAAACAGGAGAAAATATCAAAAACCATAGACCTAGATGTAAGTTCCTCTCTTGATCAAGATCTTTTCTGGTTTGTTAACATATCTGCTTTCATATCACTACCTCCACTATTGTCTGAGTAACTCTAATATAGTACATACATGTATGATCAAAGTCAGCTCAAAATGTAAAAAAAAAATGAAACATTCCAAAATTTTGTATGGTTTCTCACAACACTGTTTTCCTGTCCCTAGTAATTACAAGCTGCACACCTACAAGACTTCTAGAAAATTAGTTAACTATCTTTTTTCTTCCTCTCCTACACTTAGAGGAGTTTATATTCACTAAATATTGCTACAAAATGTTAAAAACACTGTAATGCCCAAATAGAAAGACCATCTCTACCCTGCAACAAGCGAAATCATTCCTCAATATTTAAACAATGTTAACTAAACTACAAAGATCTTTTTTGACAAGAAGTGCTGCATAATGATTCAGTTGTCACTCTGGAAACACAATGTACCTTCTCGGTGAGTAAAAAAAAAAAAACTAATTAATTTTTTAAAAGCTGCCAAAATGAACAGTAGGTTTACATGGTTCACTAGAAAGCATTTGCAGAAAGGGAAATCAAATTGCATTAATTTACATAAGCTGTACAAACAGAGTGGCTAAAATTGTAGTACACTAAAAAAAGCAATTTCTTTCTTTTTTCCCCAGAATCATTTAAATATGAAACCTCAAGTATTTTCAAAACAGATGATCTATTAGACTTCTGGGAAACATTAAGAGCCAAGCTTTTAAAAGTCAGAATAGACTGAACTGATATGCTTCACATATCTTTGAGGGAATCAAGATCTAAGAGGTTTTGACATTGAAATGTAATTACTAAAAAATAATCACTTTCAAAAGCCTAGTAAAATTGGGAGAAAATGCAACAAGTAGAAGCACATACTTTTATTTCTCCATTTTTTAATCCCTGTTTTATTCTGGTTGCACAAAGAAATGTCTTCATCTGCTGTAGATGAAGCAAAGTTTCTTGTCAGTGAATCCAATGAAGCACATAAAGAAGTAACAGGAGTTGATGCTAAAAGGAACATAAAATACTAGAAAAAGCTGTGCAGCTGAAACTCCTACAGTCAGTCTAGACCTGAGACCAAAATAACACCTACAATCTCCCACATGAAATACATAAGGGAACAGAAAGTACAATGAAACTACCAGAGCAGACAGCACCTAGACGGTACAAAATGTCAGCTTCTCCCATTTTAAAAAGAGCAGGTAAGGAAAAAAGGCTTATACAGTGAGTTGCAGTTTCACCTCACTAACCAGCTCACATCATTCATCCAGCATTACCTTGCTGAGAAGAAATATTTCTTTTATGTAAAGATGACATACTTCTGCTATGCTGGTGGAAAGGATAGGCTTTGCTTCTTTCAGGAGAGTAGCTCCTGCTGCTGACACTAGAGCCAGATCTGCTGTGCGGAGAATCCCTTCGGCTCCCTGGCGATTCCCTGAAGAAAGGAGAGTCCCTCTTGTGAGGGGATCGAGCTCTCACATAATGAGAAGAATAGAAGCTTTTTCTTCTGAAGCCATCTCTGACGTCCCTCGGAAGACAGCAGAAAAATACAAGTTACTTGGTTATCCTTCCTATGTCTATGGAGCAGCACATATACAATGGCAACAGCTCATGCCTGGTAAATACAAACAGGTTAACTGTCATCTGCAGAACACATCCAAAATCTTCAGTGTTTTTAAGAGTACTAGGCAAGGAATGAAAAGCAAGTTAAAAAAAAAAAAAGTCAGTTTTTTCAGATTTCATTGAGGTACTTCATTGCTAGAAGCTAATTCCTTTCTATTTCTTGATAATACAGTTAAAATATAAGAAAAAAACATTGACAAAATGAGAACTCTCACAATTTTTCTCAGATTCAGTACACTTACCCCGGAAATTAAGCCTTAATTTACAATAGCTAAAAATGCATATGCAAATATTGCTTACACTATTTGGCATTTTTCAGCTATGTTTTTCTCTTATTTTCAAGGGACTATATTCCTCATTTGATTTCACACACCTTGCTACACAAAATATCACTGAGGGATTTCAGCGTATATTCAGCAAAGACAGAAAATCTGCAGAATATCTATTCTCTTGCCTATGAATCCACCCAAGGTCAACTCAAGACTTCTATCTCCTAAATATGTTTCTCACAACACACAATATTAATTTTGAACGTTAGTGTGAAATGTCACAAACCCAACTGATTTAAAACCATAATTTAATAAACACCACAACTTTCTACTAAATTTAAGTATTGTTACTCCAGACCACAGCACAAATGTGTTGGCTATTTGTAAAGCATATTAATGTACATATAAGTGCAAAGGTGAAAAAAACCCTCTAGTATCATTTCAAACTCGTCCTAAAGAATCTCAGAGCTAAAACACATATGAGGCAACTGAATCTCGACTTATCACTTTTGCCTTGGACGGAAGATGCATTGGTAAGAGCAGCAAGTACTTCTCAGCTTCTCCATAGAAATCGTCAAGATTTCACACCATTTCTAGTAAATCACAATGTATCTTCTCTTCTATTTCACATCAGAGTCCAGTATTTTAAATAGGGGAACGTCTCACAAAAATCTGGTGGTTTCATCTAGCACAATGTAGCTATAGCTGATTTTATGTTGGTGGAGAAGAAGAAAAGATGTACAATTCCTACAGCATGGCACAGGCCAATATTTGTGACAGATAACAAAGGATAAGGAACCTACACAGGTAGCACCACAAAACAAAAACCCTGTCATATTGACGTGTTTTACACAGTGCAGGTTTACTTTTTGCATGGAAACCACATCTTCATTATATGTATGAACACTTTATCTAGCAACAGACATGAAGTGTAAGTTCAGGCTTGAAGAATACTAGATTAAATCAGCACTGAACTACTTTTTCTAGCTAAGTGGGGGGCTATTTATTTATTACAGAACATATTGATCAAATATTTATCAGGAATGAGTTAGGCACAGCCCACTTTTTCTTCCATTTCCTTCTTAATCTCTCTCTTTAAATAATGTTATTTATTTTTAAAGCACAACCTTTCTGGCACACCAGAACACCCCTTTTATGTGTAAAACTCACTTTTATGACCATGTTATTAAACCTTCATATAAAGAGCAGTTTATTATGGCAATGTTTTCAGAGCCCCAGCTATTGCACATGTATAATAAATGCTCTAATATCAACGTAAGAAGAATTTAAAAAATATAAAACTGAAACACACTTTTAAATAGGAAAACATTTGAAACCACATTCTGCAATAATATTATGCATCCTAAAATAGAATCTCACTTTCAATTTTTGAATTTTTATTTCAGCACTCCGTGTTAATTCTTAACGGGACCATATCTCACACAGAGCATTCAAGCCATTAACTATATTAAATCTGTTTGGGACAGCACAGGAACAGCACAGCACTTCTGATGTTTTCCATTAATGTAACGCACTGAACAGAACAAAGTAAGTATTGTTTTACAGTTATTTTTTTCCCTTAAACACTTAAGCTAACATACACCTGCAATTTGGTAATGAAGGCCCCAATTCAGCAAAGCAGTTAAGCACATGCTTCAGATTCTAACACATATTCAAAAGGTTTATTGAGCAGGGACAATATTTAGTAGAGATGCAAAATAGACTTTAAAATAGAGCTACTGCCCTTAAAAACAAATACAGAATTAATCCCTTTTATATAGCATCCTTCAAATCTTTGTATTTTGTGTTCCTAATTCACACTTAATCCTGAAAGCACAATTTTGTTCTATCAGCAGTGTTGCAACAGGAAGCAGTATCACTGTTAACCTTGGTGAAACTTGACCATTAAGTTCTTACTTGGAGGAGCTTCTGAAATGTTACAAAAACAGCCATACATTCACATCCCCCCAGGGCAGTTGGGAAGAGCTCCAGCCTGACAGCTATTTCAGTGTGATAGTTTGAACTAAGAAGTTGTGCCTTAGGAAGTTACATCTGAGTGAAACACCCACACTGAAAGGGTTAAAATTGGAGGTTTCAGGAAGTGAAGCTCTCTTTTGCCTCTGGCCTGCAGGCAGGTAACGCAAGAGCCATCCATGGGCCCACGGGCAGCCTGGGAAGGGGCTGGGCCCTCACGGCCTCTCTTTCTCTTCTCCCCGGGACGGGGGGAAGGGGGGGAGAGAGGCTGCAAAAGGGGGCCTGGCCCGACCACGGGCAGCGGAGCCTGGGGTGAGCCCAGGTGGACTTGGCTCGTTGGCCACCCTCTCCATAGTGGAGGCGGTGGCAGGGCCGGCCAGGTGGCAGCAGGGAGTCCTCCCTTTTCTTCCTTCTCTCCCCACTGCCCGGGGGCGGGGGGAAAAAGGGAGGTGTGGGTGCTGGGCTGCAGTGGTTTGAGAGCAGCCGAGCCCCGGACGGTGTCTTTACGTGGGGCTCCGGCCAGCAGGGTGGAGCGAGGGCCTCGGGCCCCGGCCTCCACAGCCACAGCTGACATCATAGACTACTGCAGAAGAACCAAGATAAGATTTTTAACCTCTTCCCGCCTTCAGAGAGATACTGATGAAGAGAGAGAGACAGCAAGAGAAAGAAGACTTCACAGAAGAAAACAGACTATTTCTTAGTAGTTTTGGGGAGTGCTGTTTCTAGTTGCAGTGTAGACTGAGAGAATTTTCACTGAATACTAGATAAGCATTTTAAATAGTAGCCCAAGAAGGTTGAGATCCTACAGCATTTTGGGCAGGCTGTAAGTTTGGGACATTTGATATGAAAAGCCACCAGGAACACAGGGTTTTTCTGGTGGTGGGTGTGTGAGAATTAAGTTTAAATTGTTAGGAAATAGGGAAGGTGCTTTTTGACATTTCAAGTATTTTCTTTTTTCTCTTTGCGCGTGTAAATAAACTATAACTCGTAAGTTTTGAAGTTGTTTTGCCTTTGTTTTGCCCTAGTCACGTTCTCACAGATGAGCAAATAGTTAAACCAAGACAATTAGTAGAGAAAGATGAGCAAACAGTTCAAACCAGGACATTTAGTGCATTAGCCGAGAAAACAGTTTAACCCCAAGACATTCAGTTCACCATCAGTTCCAGTTTCCGCAAGGATAAAACACAACTACAGAAGAGAAGAAAGTATGACTTTCTGCACAGCAGAAAACCAAGGGAATACAACACTGGGGAGATTTTCAGTTGCCTATGGATCACAAACAACACAGTGGTATTGCTTAAGCTCTCTGAAACAAAGATTAACACAAACCAGTGTGTCAGATTTATCTCTTAAGAGTACTTAGAGGTAAAATGAAATCACTTCCTGGATGTGAAATGCCAGGGAATAGAGAGGTACTTGGGTACATGAAGCACATCATACGCAATAAAAGAAAAAGCTTTACGTAAGAGGACTCTTAGATCACTCTCACTGAATTTATGCTACTGGGCAACAGCCTGCAATACTTTGTGCTCACTATTCTCTGAGACTTCTACATCCCATTACATTAAACTTTTCAACTAGAACGTTAATTTACATTATGGTCCAGCCATAGAGAACATAACTCACATTCAACACTGAGCTGAAGACATGCAACAAGAGAGCATATTGCTGTGGAACTGAAACAGGAGGGTCTTCCAGTAATTCACAGGTGAGTGCTGTCTGTAACCTAGATAAAAATGTCAACAGAGACGTTTTTGTGCTCCCTTCCATCTGAGAAAGATTACTGCTATTGCCAAAGGGATTAAACACTCCATTTACAGGCTCGTGCTTAATTACTAACCTTGCCTAGAAATAACTTTCACACTTTTATAAATAAATTGAAGAAGCTATAAATAGCTTCTGCAACACCAGATTTCAGTGCAAAGAGATAAAACAGTCAAGATCTGAACTCAATTCTTAACTGAAAATACTTTTTCTGTCTCATAACACAGATGGAAGGGGGAGAGGGGAGGAAAACTTAAAATAAATTCCTTTTGCCTGCCTTTTCAGGACATTGCAATGGCTAAGAACATGAATCAGATGATTTAGAAAATATTTAATAAAATACACAATGCCCCCAGCCTCTAGAAGAAGCAAGAACACCTCCACTTTTAACATCTTCAAAGTAAATGTAGGTGGTGCAAGATTCCAGCCACCCCTCTCCCAGAACTCATTCAATTTCTTTCCAAAGTACACAGTACATGGTTGTGCAACAAACCAACAACTTACTCAGGTTCTGCTTTGGAGATTTGCTACAATCTCTTGTTATTATCCAAAGATCCTTATGCAGATTTATCCTAAGCTAAAATAATACAGTGAATTACACCATCATAGGTAGAAGAAATTGCACCTGGTTCCAATGGCTTTCATTTGAACATTTGAAATGATGACAAGATTTCTTATTGACAACTGGTTTTCAACACTTTATGACTAAGCAAGTAACTGCAGCACTTGTGATATCTGCATTTTGCTCTAAATGAAATTAACATAATTAGGACCAGCCAGCGAAATCTTATTAACAGCTTTCTACATGAAGGCAAAAGGAAACAGGCACTGTGAAACAGTTTCAAGCAGAAAAGGATATCCAGAAATACCAAATGTACAAAAAAATTTGAAAACATGTAAATGTTTCATCATTTTTATCCTGCAAGCAGTACTTCTGAAGTTATCATACGCAAACACCAAATCTTCACACTGATGCCATTTGTCTACCTCACTCAGTATGAAAGCTCCTCAACTCCTCTCTCCCTGCCACCACCTCGAGTTGTCATGACAGGTCAGAGAATAAAAAATAAGACAATCTGAATATTATAGCAACGTTAGAGAGAAATGCTTCTATGTCTTTTAATTGAATAGTAAAGCTATGCACTTCAATGGCACTGGAAATCCCACTACATTGCTCTTCCTCCTTAGTACTCTCCTCCTTTTTACTGTCATTGATGACGTACCATTAGACTTGCTGCAAGATAAGCCTACATAATAAAAGTATATCAAAACTAAAACTCTCTATTATCTGGCAGGCAGAAATCATGGTCAGTCACGGATAAGGACAGAGAAACAAAGCAACAAGTCCAGAAAAACACAAATTTAAGTGCCAAAGAATTAAGAGCAAACAGCTTCAGGCAACTCTTCACAGAATAAAGACAAAATATGTTATTTAGACAAAATAAGATCAAATTAAACAAAATAACTGCATTCAAATGCATGTGATCTCGGTTTTTCTTCTTTTTAAAAACAAGGACTTAGTAAGAGCCTCCAATTTCTCCAAAATAGAAAACAAAGCATAGGTCTTAATTTCCAGAGGGAATATTTACTTAAAGTGATGGACCAAATTACAATATCTTTAAACAGCGACAACATTTACAGCTGCACTTTGAGCAGCCTATCACCTCAGAAGGGTAAAGCAGTTCAGACAACTAGCTCAGGGAATAAACTTCTCCCATTTTATGACTCTATGCAGTAGCAACTACATCAATTCCTAAACAGACTTAATTCAGAATGGAAACACCTGAAATCTTCTATCTCATATAAGCTTAAAAATTGGAAAAAAGCTGGGAAGCACAATACGGTACTTTATAGACTTTTTTTTCCCCCCTAATGCCCTAATAGACCAAAGAAATTGGTCAACATTTTAGCCTCTAGACAAAGTTCTAATGGACAGAGATTCCTAAGTAGGTGCTTGCACTTTTACTGTCGTCCTGCCTCAGGCAGAGACCAGCACACAGGAAAGAGTTTTAAAACATTTCCCTGAGGTACCAAAGCACATTGGTACCCCTCAGAAGTGTATTTTCTTTGACAGCTTTGAATTTACTTTGTTTTTTACTTCACACTTAGCACATGCCAAACAATTTAATGTAGAGAAGCACTTGTCATATATACACACACTAAGACCCAGAAAGAAACATTTTTGTACTTTATTTTAGGGACATGAGTGAATTTCATGTTCAGCAAGCTATTACTCTTTCCCCAAAAGCTATCTTTAAAATCCTTCCATAGAAGAACCCAGAAACCACGAAATAGCTGCAGGAAGAGCACTTAAGCTTTTCATCAGTGTGCTGCAGAATGTGATTCGTTCATTGACAAAAGAATGCAACAAGGAGTGCTAGGATATGTTGATTTGATCAACTCTTGGGGTTAACTTCCGAACACTATCAATAAAAAGCTACAAAAGGAAACAGCAAGTTGTGGAACAGGTTTATAAGCAGTAATACCTTATGTCAGTAATACTGACAGACAATACCCTTACTATATTTACTTTTTTTCTATTTCCAAATTCCTTAATGAGATCTATAAATCAGAAAAACACTCCATTTTTCTCTATATGGGAAAAATGCTTCACAGATTGTTGCGTTGTATTCGGGGGGTCCCCTACGCTGTATGTTCGCTGGCAGCAGCAGGCAAGCAAGGAGACTCCACACAGCTTCTGAGGGTTTATTAGGGCTTCAAGGCAAGGCAAAGGACTTCCATACAAAGCAATCCCATAGCTTGTCCCCCCTCAAAAGAGAGCGATTCCCGCTATCCTATCGCCCATATCTGGGAGACGGGGCAAAGGATGGTACAACCTAACAACTAATGGGAGCTAAACAAGGGTGGAGCACGGGGACGGGTCTACAATACTAAGGCCAATAGGGAAAGTAAGGGGAGGGGAATCCCAAACACAACCTAAATAAGGCTTTCAACTTAACATAATAGACAGGGAGCTCTCTGGGACTCAAGGTAGGTCCAAAAGTGGATTGACAGCTACAGGGGAAAGCACAGATCACATACGACTACAACAGATCTTTAGGTTTTTATTCTTAAATTAAAGTGAGATTTGAAGCAGTTAGGTCAAATAGGTTTCACTTGCTTATATGCCTCAAAGTGTTGTAATAGTGGTATGGACTTCTGCATAGCAAATTTCAGTAAAGTTCACTACTACCTCTGCTTCTGGATTTTGCAATATAAGACATTATACATATATGAAGAAAAAAATCTATTGTATATAATGGGATTTTTCTTTATGTGATTTCATTCCTTCCTGTCAGGTATATAGTTCGTTCAAAATCAGAGACATTTCCTCTTATAAATTATTCAGCCATGTAGTTTTTTATTTTCCAGTTGCCTTTCCCTTCACTTTCATTACAATTTACAGTCTCTATAATAAACATTAATATCTCTTGCCTCTTTTGTAGGCCATTTCCTACATATTACAAATATCACTTGTTTGAACATATTTAACACATAGGCAAGCTATAATCATGCTCTCAAGCACCATTTTCAAAAATAATTAGGCATACTAGGCTAGATAAGATATGACTTAATTTAACACTGCCACTGTTAAAAGTCAGACTTCAGAAGAGACAGACATTACCACAGCTGGCTGACCCAACCCTGTCGTGTGTAATGACACCAATATTCAGTTTCACTTAGTCTTGACGTTAGTTCATGATATATATTTGCATAACCTTAAAGGTTCTTTCCCTTGATAATGAAGCTCTGTAGAACTTGTTTATGAGTTGACAGTAAATGGTTTTGTCTAACATTGGGAATAATTTATTGCAAAAATAGTGGAATTGCTTTATTGATGAACTTTTCCTCAGATGTAGATCATAACATTCTAAACACAAGAGTAGACAGAAATGGCACATCAAACATTTCTCTTTGAAGCAAAATGCTCAACAAAAGGATGCCTAAACTATCAGCAACAATAAACTTTTTCCTATCCTCTCCTGTATCTTAATATCCCCACCCCCTCTCAGTGGGAATTGAATCTAAAATGTTTAGTATTCTCAAAAGATAACAAACAAGTCCTTGGAACCTAACAGATGATGATGAAGAATTTACCTTACTAAGGGAAATTATGTCAAAGTCCTCTGTGACAATACACCTCAACATAAGAAAGCCATGACTAAATTCATCAGCCCAATTCATCAGCTTTTGTTGAGGTGATTTGATTTAGTTAGATGCCATCTTAACAGAAGTTGTCTGGACTCGAAGGGAGACTCCCTTCTCTTTCCCTCCACCAGTGTCTCTCAGCAGCTAGTTGTTTTTCAACAAAGTAGTTAGGAAACTTTTCCAGAATAATCAAGTGCTACCCATGGGAGTTTGCCTCATTATTTCCCAATCCAGCATTAACCTGCTAGTTTTGATATCATCTACAGTGCTAGCTGTAAGACTGGACTACACAAGCTCACCTTCCAAAGACTTCCTTTGAGAGATACGTTAACCAAGATCTTACAGTGTAAAGGTACATAATCTTATCTTTAGGCACTTTACCCTATCATACATTGTAAACAGAGGAGCTCCTTACAGTTTATTATGTAAACAACATTTATTAGAAGGAAATCATAATTCTCCCGAGATGGGACTTAGTTTTAAACAATGAATCAATGTTCTTACAAAATTTAACTAAGTTTGCACAGACTACTGAATTTTTCCTTATAGGTGTATCATAACATGTCAACACCTGTAGTAAACACTTCTCACACAATAGCCCCTGTTAAAAAATACAATGATGACATCAATTTTATACGACAATTTAAAATCTTACAAAAACTACAGTGAGAAACAGTTGTATGCACAAAAAGCCACAAATTCTGAAAACACAACACAGCTTTGGGTCAAAAGCAAGTCAAACGCGGTGGCAGTTGAGAATTGACATGATGACAACTTCTGGTTTTGGTTTTTTTTACCAGATTTGGTGTGTTTGCTGTAATTTTATCAAATAAATACTTACAAGTCAATTTACTATCTGGCCATTCCTTATTCAACAACAATTTTTATGAATATAAAAATGTTCTTTGCAAAGTTTATAAATATCTGTCTTTTTCCTTTCTCAATGCCTCAGAGTCACAGCAGAGAAGCTGTATCTAAATGTAACTGATACACTTAAAAGGACTGAAGTATAAGAAATACCATACACACAGAATCAGACTGAAATACCTATTGTAATTATGCTTTCCAAAACAAGCTTACCCAATTTTCTCTTGGAGCTTTTAGAGAAGTTAAACCCAAGATTTAGAACTGTTCCACACTTCATATAAGAAGCTAGCACTATTGTATGAGGCTGTTTATTTAAAAGCTCAGCAGAAAAAACAAAATCAGGTAGCAGGAAGTCCTGCTAATTTGATAGTTTAAACTGCTTTCTCCCATCCTGGATAGAAATTGCATAAACAATTAGAATTCTGCAAGATCCTCTAAAATGAACAAAACTATCAGTAAGCAATTTCTGAAAGTAAATACTTTTTTTAGCATTGGATGGATAAATTTTGCAAAAAAAAAAATAAAACAGCCTTCAATAAACATCATAGTCAATTGTTATGCAAAGAAAAATATTTAAATTATTAATCTCTCAGCAATTAAAACTAGCTGCCAGTGAAAGCAACATTCGCCTTCCAATTTAGCCACACAATTAGCTAAAACATGTGTCCTAGGGTGACTTTATGATGCTTGTATCCCCATTTGCCTGTTCTGTTTATGCTGGATATTAACATCTGCACCTTTAGGACTGTTTCTGCGACCGAAGAAAGGAAAGAAGAAGCGTGGAGTTTCACTGCGGAAACTCCACTTGCTCCTCCGCATTCCTTC
>WAAE01015213.1:0-12091 GCA_013400495.1 Nicator chloris
TACTTCTTTATGGCATTTTTAATTTCTGGAATCAGTGTCAAAACAGTTCTGAAAACATCCATGTAAGATAACACAAAAACATGCATGAATTATTCAAAATGACACTAAACAGAGAAGAGTTACTGTCTTTAGGCAAAGATCAACCTCTCTGTGATCTTGTGTCAATGACATCAGATCCAGTGGCACGTTACCTGGCTACACCCACCACAGTGCAGTTCCTTTGGCTGCCCACATCCCAGTCCAGCTCATATATCCATCTGACATAAACCTGTCCTTCCTGGATCAGGTGACAAGGAATTGTGACACAACATTTCACTGCAAAACAAGGGCAATCTAACAGGAACCTAAGAAAGGCATGTGGCCAAATACCACCAGCTTCAAAGCAGCAGCCACCTCCTCTCAGCCTTTAAAAATCCTTGTCATCACTGCAGTTTCAAACTTTCAGTCTGATGAAGAAGGAGTATAGAAAGGCTAGCACTGTGGGAGTCACAAAGATCTATTTCAGCAAGAGAATAATTCCATATATCAACAAGAGCAAAACTAAACTTGTGGCCCAAACTCAACTGGTATAACTTTCTCAAAAGACCATCTGGTTAAACACTGTTATTAGTACTTATTTGTCTGGCCCTGCGGTCATCCAGAACTGTTACTGAGGTATACTGTTAGAAGTTAAGGACAGCTTTATATGCTGTTCTTTTGCCAGCTTCATTCTCTACAAACTAGTCATTTAAACTTTCCCAAACCACTCTTATCAATTATTGTTTTGTGCACTTAGTACCAAAGATGAGTCAGAGAAATTAATGGTAAATACATTTTCTTGTTCCATTGGACATAGTTTCTAACAATCACACTGTTTACCTTGTTAAAGTCCAAAGAAGAGCTCCTTTAAAAAAGCTGATTCCTGTCCTTTTCACATCAGCCTTATTTTTCCAAGGCATACAGGATTTTTTTCTTTGAGCTAAAAGCTTTGGTTCATCTTTACACTTCAGGCTGAAAAACTTTTTTTCATAATAATGCAATTTTACCTTTTCAGTTTCTGTTCCTCCACTCCAGCTGATGATTATATTCCAACCTTCACTGGAAAACCAAAAGCTCTACCAGCTGCACTGAAATCAAGAGATATTCCAATAACTCAGCTTTTTACATCACACTACTACTTCAAACTGCCTAGGGAGAGAAACAAAATGGGAAAGATGGGCACTTGTCAGTGTGGAACTGAATAGAAATCAATAGGCTTTTTAGAATAACCCCATACTTTATTTCATAACAAATTTATGGCAATAAAATTACAGCAATTTGCTTTATTAAATTGATAATTTAATTCCAAGGTGAATTTGTTAGCCTTTAGGATGAGAAAAGAAAATAACTTTCAAACATAATGATATCCTCAAAACAATTTGGAATGTGTGGCTCACCTACTATGACTTTTACTGATTACCTAGAAATAATATCTTTAGAAAGGTCTTGTGTTTTAACTAAAATCACACATTTCTAATAAGGCACTCTAAAGCTAACAATGGAAAGAAACTAATTAACAGAAACCAGTAATTCTGAAGCTTAATGTCATGGTCCTAAATATTTATTTTATTCCTAAACCTTTTATTTAAATATCTTTATCTTATTAATTATTACTTTGAAACGAGATGCAGAGTAGCTTTGAAGCACGTACTTCTGTGAAATATCTTCAAACAGTAAATGTATTTTATTTGCCCTTTTGCTTTAAAAACAAGAAGTTTTTAGGGTTTTCTTTCTTTTTCTTTTTTTTTTCAATTTATTTGTGTACCACACAGTAAATGTGAATTTATAAACTCCAAATTCCCCACTGGGTGAACTTTTAAAAAAATTGGAAATTTTCAATAAGCAATAAGGAACATCTATTTAAAGGTACAACTGCAAATCAATAGATGAAATATAAAGCTATTCAGAGAGAAGAAAAAATATTTTGGACTATGTAATGTGTGTTTGTCTTCCTACAAGACAGCATTAAGCATTATCATTTTTATAGCTTCTGTACTCTTTTTCTGAGAATCACTATATTTTAGACAATAGAATCCTACTATCTGCTACCTTCCACAAAACAAACATTTTAGTCTTTTATAATAATTCCCAACCAGAGGGCACTGACTGAGATACTCTCTGTATATGCTACATATGTTTTTAATACTGTGTTTCATGAACTCTGGATTTTGGGGCTTCATTTCCTTTTCTCATCACCTTTCTTGGCTCAAGGGAGAAATACAGGGCATTAGAGAACATCAAATTCATCACTTGAAATGCATGAGACCTCAAGACAGATTTATTGCTTTACAAATGAATTTAAATAAAAGTAATTAGTTAGTGTTCTTTACGAAAAAATAAAGATAATTTACCTCTAAAGAGAAATCCTTCTTGAGAGTCAAGACTTACTGGAATTATCCCTGAGGGTGATCCAATAGCACAAGAGTTAATACACCATAGCCAATTACACATAATGACTCTAAGACATATCAGTGGTGATGTCATTCAGGTGATTTATTAGATTTACTTCAAAGGGTTTAACTCTAATCTGTATTTATTAGAGAAAACATTATATGTATGCAATACATAATATGCAGTTTTAAATTTCGAACATGATACAAAAATTTCAGTACTTTCTTTCTAAGGAGAGGAAAAATATGAACCTTGAAGACAGTCTGTATTAGATAAAAATTATATCAAAGATTTCCTGAATTATCCCAGACTTTATGAGCTTAAGGCCTGATGTGCTTATGGGATTACTTTAAATGAATCCTCAATTTGATTTCACTTCTAGTATTACCTAACAGAAGAAACACAAATGAAGATATATTTTAATGTTAGTAATTAGATAGGAAGAGAAGGGAGAATGGACTTGAAGAAGGATTGCCTGATCATATCCTGAAGCTAAACAAAAGTGTATTGTTTTTATTGTGAAACAAAAACATTAGAAGACTTTTTTTTTTTACTAAAAACCTCAGAAGTAAAAGAAGAATGTCTTTCTGAAAAGTGGAAAATCTGTAGTGTCATAAACAAGTACTCTCACTCTCTCACTCATCTCTCTAGCAATATATACAGAAGTCTCCTCAGCACGGTTCTATGAAAAAGTAGCCCTGATGCATAAAAAAGTCAAAGAAAATAATAAACCAAAGCTGAAATCACCTACCCAACGTAATAAACTAGAGAAGGAATAAATGACAATGGTGTTCATTTATACAACATGGCTCTTTCTAAAGCCATAAATACACCTGTGATATTACATTGCATCAGTGACAATTGTCATGACTATCTTTTACAGCTGTGGGTATTGGGACAGACTACTCACAGGTCTGTGTGAGGAGTTCCTGCATGAGGAGCAGTTCTAATGTTGGCTGGGTGGTCACAGACCCCCTGCTCCCGCAGTAATAAAGGAATTTTCTGATCAGGGCTTGGAGGTGCCTTTTAGAAACTCTTCCTTTTCATCTACAACCTGTTTGTTTCCTCTCCATATGTCCTTTTCATCTATTACATAACGACAATCCTGCTCTTTACCTTCCCTCCTTTCTCCATGGATTTTGGCTTTCATTGACAAGTACTTTTTTAAAAAAAGAAAAAATTGGGAGGTTCCTTTATTCTTTCTGCCATTTTTTACCTCGGTGATATTAAGGACGTCCCACGTTCTGTGTACTTAAATGTTAATTTGTGATCAATACTCTATGAAAGGAAATGATCTTCTCTTGCCTAGCATAATCAAGTTTCATTGTTTATTGGCCTCTAGGTGCTGTCTTAATAAAAACTAGCAATAATAAGACCTGAAATAACCGGGTTCTTTTCTTAGTTGTACAGCCGTGAATTATCTCAAATGAGTGGTATTTCTGTAATTAAGGATTTCTTTGTTTTTAGTATAAATCTCAGAAAAAAGTTTGATTGTTTATTTATTTCCTTTTGATTACTGTATATCTCCAATTGTGTAATGGGCCAAACAAGTTCCTCATAATTTGGTGGGGACCTAATTTCTTTGGCATAAATCCAATAATTAATTTAAACCTGAAGGACACTACAACATTGAAGAATTTAATCAGATTTCCCTGATTAAATGAATCATTGTTAATAATTATTGCTTTTCTCCAATCCCCAAAAGAAAAAGTAAAACAAGGAGAAAATGCTCATTGCTGAGATCTCTTTAGCAAGATATTAGTGTAATTAAGAACTATGAGATTCTCCTACAGTCACATAAGTTTCATCCATGAGACAGGGCTACTACAACTAAAGAAAAATCTACCAAAACCATATTATTCTATTGTAAAACATATATTAAAAAGTCGTGTGTCTGTAGTTTTTCAACAAAACTTTATGTAATTTTTAAAAACATATGCATGACAATATCTCAGAAGTTTGATCGATTTATGATTTTTCTTCACAATTCATTTATTGAAGTTGAACTTCAAATGACAGAAAATTCTATTTTCAATTGTGCACTGTAGCAATACAGTGTTAACACTGGAAGCAACAAACTGTTCCCTTTTTATCTGTCATGTTCATGTGCACAACAAATATGTTGTCAAATCTGTGCTCAGTTCAGGAACTAAAAGTTATTGTCAGTTCTTCAGTTTGTATAAACAACATCGCTTGGATGTTTTCATGCTAATTTGCACCAGCAGAGAAGATGTGAAGTATCTACAAGGACATATATAATTTGAAGGGAGAATGCAAGCAACACAAAGGATTTGCCTATTCTGAGCCACAGGGAGTTAATTAAACCACACAGGAGTTTAATGCAGTATAGTTTGTCTGGCTCAAAATCTTAGCAATATGAAGTCCTGATATCTTATCACTTAAGAATACATTCAAAAATCTATTTTGTTTTGTTTCATTTTCAACTTTGCTTTATGTCTGTGCATCACAGACCTGCAGATACATTTGTTGCATGTTTAGTCTTGGTTTGTGCTTTATGTTTATAAAGATACTAAACCAAATTAACATAAACACGATGAAAGGCTGTCGCTGTGCCCGACTGGTGAGGGAACCCTCACTGTCCCGGCTAGCTGTGGGAACAGCTCCAGTAAAAAGCGCAGCTCTCTGTCCCAAGCTGTCACCTGCTCAGTGACTCGGAGCTGCTGCTGTGGGTTCTTCTCCCTCTTATCCTGTACGATGTGGGCTGGCAGCAGACAAAGGCGAAGAAAAGGAGGCAGTCTCAGGTCTGGGGGTGAATTTCAGTTTATTAGGGCTCCGGGGGNTTGCATCACAGACCTGCAGATACATTTGTTGCATGTTTAGCCTCGGTTTGTGCTGTATGTTTAAAGATACTAAACCAAATTAACATAAACACGATGAAAGGCTATGATTGTCTGGCTCTCATATTATTAGGTTGCCTGTTTTTGAAGAAAAGACTTGATCTTTCCTACAGGTAACAAACACTAACTCGATATCTCATCCTTCAAATGTGATTTCATATTTACATTTAAGCGTGACTAGAGTACTTTTGGGGCAGTGGAATTTTTTATTAAAATTAATTCAAAGAAATGTATTAATATGTGTGACATGAAGATTCTGGGAGAAATTTTTTGGATGTCAGAGAGAAACTGAACTGTGTTTAGGTCAGATAGAAGGTTCAAAAGTCAAGATATAATGAATTGCTTCTCTGAGGAATGATATCATTAATGGTTTCCACTTCAAATTAATGCAGATGTTTTCAAATTAATTAAAGTCTCAGAAAAAGAGGCTTAAGTCTAGTTTTTTCCAGAAATGGGACATCTTTATTACTCTGTGCAAATAGAGTAATTTAAACTAAAAATATCAAATCAAGACTCCCAATAGGAGAAAGATCATCTTGCACTTAAAAGTACTGAATTTAAAATTGATGTATTTATATTCAGTTTTTACCTTTTATTGTGGTTGAGTTTCTATGACACAAAGAAATCACCATGGATAAGAAAAGCTTTCCTCAGATAAAATGGAACAGTGTTATAATTTAATCTTTGGGATCTGCAGCTTCATTCTCCTACACTGAGATTTTGATCCTGCCCCTTTGTAAAAAAAAAAAAAAGAAAGAAAAAAAAAAAAGAAAATAAAAAGAAAAAGCTCTACATAACAACATAGACCGATGTAAATGTCTAATTTTTTTGTCTTCATGTTGAAACAGTTGTGAAAAATCTCCAACCAAACCCAGATCTTTAGTTCTCTACACAGGATAAGAGTAAATGTCATTGTGCATTTAATTACTAAACTAATAAAGGCACAGCCCCAACCCTCACCAGGAAGTTGTAGATTGAGACAAGGTTCCCACAAGGGAGGAAGCATTTTGATCAGTTTTGGATGCACATCAACTTCATCAGAACCTTTCACCTTGGAATGTGTTCCAAATAATTATGGTTTTTCATGGATTTCTAATTCTATTTGCAAATGGAGCTACAATCTTAAAAAACCCTGCAACGCACCCTTTCAAAATAACCAACAGCTCCAAGATAATTTTGGATCACGTTTGGTTTAGTTTACAACAAGAGCTGAGGCTGAGCAAAATGACTGGATGTTTCTCATTGTATCTTTATTAGATCTCCCATTATCTACTTCATTCATGGAGACTCAGAACCTAAAGCAGATCAAAAATGCCAAATTTTGATCCACTGCTAGTGAAATTCTGCTCATATGATTTGAAATAGTGATGAGAGGAGACAAAGCAGCATCTGCTTCATCAGAGTTTTAAAGAGCTCACAGGATAATATTTCTGTTTCCACACAGCAAAAAGCAGGGATCTGTGTCTTGGTATGCAAAGGAGATAACAAAGAGAAGGTATTGTAACATTAGAGTTTTGTTTGGTTTTTAAATTGTATTTTTACTGTTCTTTCCTTAGTAACTGTACAACAATCACAACTGAAATCTCACAAAGAGGTGCATATTATAACTGCCTTACTGGTATTGTTATTTCTGAAAGCTCAAAGTTCAAAGAGCCATGGACACCCACCTTGACAAAAGAGAAAAGAATGTTGCTGTATATCTGGTTTAAATTTCTTATCCCTTATTAAGCAAATGCATAGCTTTGTCAATTGTGTAATGGTGTTTTGAACAGACCTCATCTACAAGAAACTAGTGAGGTTTCACATTTTATTTCCCTGTAAATGAATTAAGGATGGCAAATAAAATCATAGAATTTGACTTTATCAATAAAATTATCTCTCCATGACCCACAGTGTTCAGTGGAAGTTTTGGCTTTTGTTTTCCCTCCATAATTTCTGCTGGGAGGTGATTTTACACGGGTTCTGCTGGTAGTTTGGAAAAAAAAAAAAATCAAAGAAAATAAATCTTTGTACATTTCAAAATATGTTATTATAACATAATTATTTGAAACATATTAATACAAATACATTAATTGTGGCAAACGTTGATCATTAAATTGTGTAATACTAATCAGTCTTCTGTTAGAAAGTTATTTAGCACAATAAAAAGTGCAAAAGAGCACTAAAACACAGGTTTTACTGGATTAGGCAGGCAGTTCCAGGTCGAAGCAGGACACTTAGTAGCCTACATCTTGTCCTCTCTCTCATGGTGTAAATACTCCAAAAGGGCTACTTCTCCTTCAGGTCTTCTCTTTAGTGCTTTGGTCACTGTGATGATTGAAATAAAAATTTATGAGGGCACACACTAAGCAATGCCATTCTGCTTTCCAGCATTCCCGTGTTTGTTCCTTCTGATCTGCCTTTTTTGGGATAACGCCGTTCTGCATTTGTGCAGAACGTGACAGAATTAAAATCTCTTCTACACCGGAACTCTGCATGTTAGAGAGTGAGTCCAGAAACAAAGAAATAAATAACACTGTAGAAGTGAGAGATGCTTTGTATATATATACACCAGTACTTCTGCATGAGTTTAATAACTCACTGGAGCTGGAGCACAAATTCCGATGTAAGCAGTCGCACTGGAGTCACCACTTGCCTTTGTCCTGGGCTGGCACAAACTGTGTTCCTGTGACTGTGATCATCTACTTTCAGTGATTAGGGAAGAAATTTGAGTAAAAAATGCAGGCTGATAAATTCGTGTTTACTGGGAATGGCAGATAAATTAGAAGAGATTAAATGTCTTGTATAAAATAGAGACTTGTATAGCCATTCAGTACTTGAACTTACCTAAGAAAATTTAAGATCTCTTGTCTTTATTACAAGAAATATATGTTTGATTCCACAGCTCAATCTCCACAAATCTAGTAGACACTTAGAGAACTCAAATTTTCACATATTTAATCTTTAAATGAATACAGAAGTTGAACAATATATTTGGGGTTATATTTAGGGTTTTTTGTAGGCTTAGTTTAGTGGTTTCGAAGACACTGTATCAGGTATTCAAATGAAGCTGAAAGATGAACTGGTGTTTCTAATATACCAAATTTTTCATTTATAATCAGTTGATATAGCCTAGAAACTTCTGGGATTTATAGTATCTCTTCAATGCAAGATGAAGGAAACAGAAACATACTTTTACAGAATATTGACTCCAAGGACCATGTACCCTGCAAAGACCATCAAAGACAGTTGTAGATCAAGAGGTAAACAAGGCCTCGTAGTCCAAAGCCCTACGGGGAAAATCAGATTATTTCTTTTGCAGGTCCAGTACTAAGTATGAACATACAGATAAATATTTTAAATCTGAAATAAACCTTTAGGGTTTTGTTGAACCCAATTCAAACCTGATCATATTAAAAAAAAAGGATTCATGCCATTCATTTTGAAGTCTCGTAATATCTTAATATCAAACTTTGATAACTTTATTGAAATAAACCTCAATATAAAATTCACACAATCCAAAGTGACTCAGTATTGAGCATGTTCCACTCATGAATTTAGACTATAAAATGAGAAATGCAAATAGATATAACTGAAGAATATTAGATCCTTGGGAGGTGAATTTGCAGGTCCCCGTTTTTAAGATATTGAAATCAAAACTTTGCATTCAATGCTACCTACCCATTAAAGGGCAATCAAAAACATTGTTTTCTGTTCTCTTGCTAAAGAAGTAGTATTAGGCAGGCATTGTCATAATATTTATGTGTTACAAAAGTGGTAAATTTAGGTGCAGTGGACCTGTGCTGTAATAGCAATAAACAGTTAAAAATTATTCATTCTGTAAGTTTAATAGGATGAAAGAATTTAATTTTTTTAATAAAAATTCACCTTCATTAGCTATGGTATATGGAGTTGTTTCAAATCCACACTGAATTGATATTAATAAGTAATAAATTAACTCTTCTAGTAACCCAGAAATAAACAGAAGCTTACTTTAACTCACTCACCTTCCTCACTGCTGCCACCAAATTTACTCCAGTTCAGCAGAAAAGAGAAAGAAAGATATTAAAGTATCTCTTGCCATCTTTGAAAGAGAATCCTTGGGAAAATAAATATGACAGTTTCTCATTCTGTGTTGGTTTTTAAAAGGTACAAAATCTATCGAGCTCCAGAGGAAAAAAGCATTAAGGTTAATAATTTATAATGTAAGTCCCAGATGTTTCCAGAGGAAAGATAAATAAGGGAATAACTATGAGAAGAAAGTTAAAGAACTAGGTCTCTGCAGTAAAGATGTTATGCTGAAAGGGAAAAAAGGAGAAGCCATTTAAGGAAAACATAGTTCAATATCCACTGTAATTTGGAGATGCATGGCATCCAAACGGGATGTGTTAACCAAGTCTAGGCTTAGTGCTGTGAGTGAATTCACCCAGGCACAATCCAGACTGCTCCCCTTGGTTCCTGTGCTAGCAGATTCCACTGAGCTGACAATAGCAGCCTCCAGGCTGTGTGTGCCCTTGGGGGAAGCAACCTGCCATGTTGTGGCAGATACAACCATTTCATGTCTCAGGGGGAGACTTTTGATTGTTTCAGGAGCGTGTGCTCTTCAAATAGAAATTTCTTGTCTTCCCCAGGGACAATGCCGTGGGTTACTACAGCATTTGTAACTGCCACCACCTTGTCAGCAGCATGTAATTATGTAAAAGGAAAAACATTTACAGGAATTTCCCAGTAGACAAAGAAAACTTAGAGTGTCAGATCTCTTACAGCTGCAAAATGGTTATTTCCCTCTTTAAAGTCTTGAATTCTCTCATACATTGGAAAGATGACAGATTCTGTGACTGTGTTACTAAAGATTTTATGGCATTTTGAGTGGGTGGCATTTTGAATGGCATGATCTTATAAAGTCATGCCTCCTAAAACTATTCTTACAGTCTCTATCTGGAAATTCAGAAGGATGACACCACACTGGGCTCAGGTTTTTCAGATTAGGTGTCAAAGGGAAAGGGAAAGGGAAAGGGAAAGGGAAAGGGAAAGGGAAAGGGAAAGGGAGAGGGAGAGGGAGAGGGAGAGGGAAAGGGAAATAAAATCATCCAAAAAACCCTGGAGAGAAGTTTCTCCTGAATGGACAAGTTCTGTAGAAAATTCTGTGGCAGCTCAAGAATGTGCAGAATCCTAATACAACTGTAGTAGAAATGAAAAAAAAGACATTTGGTATTAATATGGTGTTATTCACTGCAAAGTATGTATGAATTATTTAGTTATTGTGTGTGAAATTATAAATTAACAGTACATTTAGGCAACACCTTTTTTATAGATACTATCTCAACATAAAGAGGTCCCCAAACCTTGAACCATTGCAGCATGTAAACAAGATGTTTTAAGTACTAAATTGATATTATATTATTTTTACAATACATTTTCTAAGAAGCCCAGTAATTTATGACATTTATAATAATTTTTTATGCTCTAGAAGATTCTTCTGAGAATTAAAAAAATTAAACGAAAAAGAAAAGGAAAAGAGAGAAATCCGAATATTTCCATGGTTAATTGCTTATTGAGGCAAACCCTTTGCTGTCAGGACAGCTCAAGTCCTGCCAAAATGTTGTCACTAAGTGGGCCTGAAAAGCTCCATGATAGGCTGCAGCTTTTCAAGAACTAACTTATTCAGACTCATTAGATTCAGAACATCCCGCACTGCAGCTGCAGGGATTTATTTTTCACAGTGTTCTTTAAAATATTTTGTTGTGTGCACATTCAAACTCTTTTCTGAACTCCAGAAACCTTTAAAAGTGCTTCACTTAGGAAAACAGAGAAAGGGCATGTCTGTAGGAAAAAGAGTGTTTTTCTAACCCAACTTCACTAACCCAAGTAAATAAAATCAGTCTAATGCAGCAGTCAGACAAGTTATCTCAGTCTTTGGTTGAGTTAATCCCTTGAAACTTTCCAACACCTGCAATGACTCTGTACAACAAACTACAGTATGCAACGTGATGGATGTCTGCAAAGCAGCTTACTTGCTTCACCAGTTTTGGTTCAAAGAGAGCCCATAGCTCAGCTGGAGCAATTAAAATTGCTGTCTTTACTGGTATATTAACTTTAAATTATCTGAGGCAAGCACGTTTCAGTTAAGAACACATTTTTTCAGGGTGAAGAAATTTTGTCCACTTTGTCTCTCGAGTGAACGTTTTGGAGTATGATCAGGAGATCCAGGGGATCCAGCTATAGAAAAGGAAATCAATGGCACACACCAGTGCTTGGTGTAATAATGACACCTATGGCTATGAGAGTCCTCTCAGGATAACAGAAAGTCATCATCAGCCTACAGCTATCCACGTTAAGGGAGTCTTATCAGCTTTAAAGGCATCATGTGCTGTCATCTCAAAGTATTCTTCAGTTGCATCCCCTCTTCTGTAAATAGACCTCCTGAACTCTGAGAGGTCTGACCAAGATCAGAAATAAAATTAAATAATGGGTATCAATCTCCTCTGGAGCAAAGATAATCACAAATTTGTTTTTGCTTAATCAGGTTGCATTGCATCAACCATGATGGTATCATACAATGATATATGATATCATATATAATGGTTATCCCCTCAGTGGGTTCTGAATGCAGTGACTGTTGTTTATGAGCTGTCAGTCAAGACTTTCTCATGAGTCTGTCACATGTTTATGTTATATACTTACAGCAATCAATTCAAAGGATAACTCTTCTGCCTTGAAGTGCTTTAATTAGTAAATTATAAGCACCAATTTTCTTAAAATAAAAAGGTAAAATTTAGCATGAGAATAAGTAAAAAAATTCTCTTTTTAATATTTAAAAATATACTCTTTTTAAAAGTATACTT
>WAAE01015215.1:0-246684 GCA_013400495.1 Nicator chloris
GCATGTGCCATTGCCTAGGCTTAATTTGGAATGCTAACAACCTCTGTCCTGGTAGTCTCTACCCAGAACATCAGAACATCTTGGTGAGACAGATAGGCATGTGCTGCTAGCTGAGAGAATTCTATAATGGAAATGTAGGAGTTTAACATTGCCTGAAAAATTTAATGGAGGTGCCCATCAGTAACAAATGAGCCTTAAATGGCAATTATGTGAAGTTGAGCAAAGTCTGGAAAACATAGTAGTTTTGATCTTTCAGATCTCTGAAAACAGCGTTTTGTCTAGATATTTATTAGCTAGCTGTATGTTTTAAATAAAATGCCAGAGCTTATGGGCAAAATGTGCCACAGTAATTGTAGATCTTAAACTGAAACATCTAATGCATTTTAACACATAAATCTTGCTAGTAGAATCAAGTTCTGGCTTGTGTCTGTGGCAGATGTTTGAGTGCTTTAATACTTTTGTAAGGTACTAAATATAAATAGTGAGCTTGAAAAATAATTTAGGAAACTGTAAGCTTGGTAAAATAACCATCGTTCCTAAAGTGAACCAGTGAAATGAGTGTTGCTGATGGCAGCTTCTGCACATATGTTACCTTTTAGTTGTGAGTGAAAGCCAGTTAAAGGCTTCATGTTACTGGATTACAGTTTGTGTCTCTTCAGAGGGTGGACTTCTGACTTTCAAAGTACTAAACAACTGACAAAATAGGTTTTTTTCCCCCCCTTGCCAGCCTGCAAGTTGTTGGTGGGGTTGATGTGATGTCTTCTCTTTTCACTCCTGCATGTCAGTGTTGCTGTCACTCCAGGAAAATGGGGTCCCAATTCCAGTTTATGAGCCAATTCCATTTTTCCCTAAAAACACACAGGAAAACTGCAACTGGTAGTAGGATTGCACTGCCACCTTGATCAAGTATTGATCTTATTTGAAGAAAACTTCGGAAAAACGTTCCTGTTTGTAGGAGTGGTGGGAAGCACCAGGTAGTGGCCTTGGCCAAGCAGTGGTGTTAACTGGCCATTATCAAAATATTGCCTCAGTTTCTCACTTCACCTTGAGGCTGCCTGTGTGCTCTGCCCGTATAAAATCTGTGGCTTTGGAGATTCCTCAGTCAATAGCCTTTGATTTGTAGAAAACCTCAACTCACAAAACTAGCTGTTCAGAAAGGGGCTTTTTCCTCATCAAATTATATCAAGGACGAAATATTAGGTATATATTATTTTTGTAATTTGCCATCCCTGATTAATAAGGAAGTAGCATTTTAATAAAGACCAAAATAAAATTCAGTATTAGTAACAGAAATGTTAAGACCCAAGAAAATGATCTAGATAATAAAGATGTGATAAGTTCCCATCTTTTGCTTAGCCAAAATGGTTAAATTTGTGACCTGGTCGTTCATTCCCATCTCTGAATTCCTCATCCTTTTTCTTGCTCCACCCTGACTTTTGCCTCCTGTGATGCGAGTGCTGCCTTGTCCACTCCAACTTGCCTTTCCAGTTAGTACAGCTTCTCTTCCACACGAGCCAGGTGTGGTGTGCAGTCACTCTCAGAGGTTCCTCTCAGCTTGGCTTCCATCCTCTTCCCTTTTGGCTGCCAGTTTGAGAGCCATTGGAAGCAGCACAGGGTTTCCACTCCCTCTGTTTCATCTGCTCTGATGTGGCTTTAGTGTTTTCCTGTGGTGCACTTGCTGTCTTAGCATTTCTGAGCCTTTTCCCTGTTCTTTGTCCTCCTCCCAAGTCATTGCCCATTTCCAGGATGCCTCTTGTCCAACATTTTTCTCTCAGCCTTGCCTGTAATATTTTTCATGTTTGTTTTATTTCTGGGTAATATTGTCTATTCAGTTCACTTGTCACACCTATTCAGATCATCTGCACGTCTGTTTTACTCTGTTTTGGGTTTTAGGGGGGATGTATTCAGTACAATTTAATTCACTTACAGTTGTCTTGTTTTCAGTTCAAAATTCATACAGTCAAAACTTCTAGGGTTGGAGTAACTTACCTGAATGCAATACAGAAGAGGAAGAGTTCACAAAACAGAGTGTGGTGGCCAAAATGAGCGATAGGGAAAGCCATTTAGCAGCTCACTGGGATGAGACTAGCATTTTTGTAGGTCTGAACTGCTAAGGAGTGTAGTAGGGAAACATGACACAGCATCCTCAGTTTTTGGAGAAGGTAATGCAGAGACTGAAGAGTGGGGCCAAGTGGGTCCAGGACCAGTAAACAACTTGATCCTAACTGGGTTTTAGTGCTTTGTCCTTGTATCCGATGCTTTTCAGTTGTGTTTTCATTGTTGAACCCTGAGTGCCAGCGTTTTTGGTATTACTGATACTAGATGAGCTTTAATGTTAGAAGTTAAAGATCCCAGGTTTGCTGGTGATGCACATGGATTGATCTGAAAACTTGCCACCTCCAGCAGAAGGATTACAGGCATTGCAGGAAGTGGAGGGACAGCCATCCAATTAAGGCTACTAGGAATTGTGTTAGAAGCTTGATGGTTTACTTGAATTGCCCCGCAGTGTTTTCTCTTGTGGCTGCTGCGTGTTGTCTTTGGGTACCTCACCTTTTAGTTTGATTTGCAGGATGGTGAATGGATATACCTTGAATGTTCTAATGAACTATCAGCTGCTTCAAAAAGGCAACTCACATCAGACCAAAATCATCTCAGACTAGGCCTGTGAGAGTATCTGGGTATTTTTGTATTAGCTTTTGGTGCAGGTAGTAGGGATAATTCCATTTCATTGTCTAGAATTATTGTGAAAATAAAATCATTAAGCTTTGTATATAAATTACTTTGTGTATGGGACAAAGAAGATATGGCATGTTGTTAAAATGAGTAAGCCAAACGTTAGTTGGTGGGTGTAGGCTGCAGGGAGTTTTATAAACATTTGTAGTCTTATGCCCAAAGTATTTGGGTGAAATCTGCTCAAGCAGTTTTAGAATATTTGGTTTTAGCATGTTTTGTCATTTTCTAGCTTTGAGGGTCTTGATTTATTTTAATTCCATTACTTTTGTCGAATGTATCGAAGAAAAACGTTTCCCTTGTTTAATTTTGTCTTTTTTTCAGTAACTAATGCCCTTTCTGCCTCTATCTCCCTGTACTTTGTTTTTCTTTTTCATCATTTTTTCATGCAAAGTATAGACAAACTCATGAAGTCCCTTATTTAGTCTGTGGATCTGCTAAGGGATGTGGTTCTGATACAAGGAAGTTCTCTCCCTGACGTTATGGGTTCTTGAAGTCTAGTCAACCAGTGTAACAGATGATGCTTCAAATTCTTCTCTCTTGGGCTTTACCTACTGTGTTTGGTTTATAAAAAACAATCTTCCTCTGCAGATTTGGATTTGGCTACTGCTGGAAGGAAAGAGGAGCTGTATTTATAGCGTGGAAAGATGCTTCTCCAGTACTGCCCGGGCTGGACTTGGTTCTGTTAGGGAAAAGTTTATAGCCTTACCTGAGTGTTGTTCTTTCCCTCCTGTATGGCTTCATCTGCTCTTATCCATGCACTCTGGATATGTAGGTACTTGACCTGAGCTTTGCTAGTGTCTGCAGGACCTACCTTGGCAAATAGCAATGAAATGAGCTGAAGTCTGAAGTTATGCATTTTTCTTTGTATAATAAAACCAAGAATGAAAGAAATACTGTCATTTGCCTGCAGAATTTCGGAGGATGTTGTAGCATTGGATGTACTCAATCTTTAGAAGTCTTATTTTTCAAGAATGAGCAGTGGAAAATTCTTGAATACTCTGCCACTCAGCTGGTAAATCTGTCTTGCTGTAATTCTGGTGAGGATTTTATCCTCTTGCAATTGTCAGGAAGCGGCAATTCTGTTAATTAAGCATTACTGCTCTTAGAGAAGAGGATTATGCATCAAGTTCTCTGTGTTTGTACAAATTGTTTCCTCAGACACCCTAATCCAGTGTCCTGTTTGAGCTGTTAAAAGAGGGATTTAGGGAAGAAATCTTGATGCAGTTGCTCCTATATTACTAAATGCATCTGTGTTGGAAAGCTGAAATGGATTCCTTAAAAAAAAATTTCAATGTAGTGAATTTTTTTCACTTCTTTGCATGACCAGGTGTGCTTTTGTATTTTGAGTTAATCTATGACGGGCTGTATCAATCCAGGTATTTTCATAATAAATATTTTTATTTTTCAGGTTCACACTTTTTAAAAAAGAGGAATAGAACAGGAAAAAATGGCAGCAGAAACTCAGACACTTAACTTTGGGCCTGAATGGTAAGTTTTGTCTTTTTTGTCAGACTCCAGAACTTGTCTAGAGGGATTTTTTTTTCTTAAGAGCAGAATTGATTATGGGACTGAATGGGATATAACATCTTTGTTATTTTGTCCGGCTTCACCTCAGTCCCTGGCCTGTGATCTAAAGCAATATTATAAAATTAGTCTTCATTTTGTGAATTGGCATTGTGTATGAATTGAGTTGGGTTTTTTGTTATGTTAATGCATAATACTTACCTTGCTGCCAAGCATTTGAGGGAGGAGTAATGTTTATGATCTCAGAAGTATGCACAGAATAGTTGAAGATGTGCTTATTCAGTCTTTCTAGGTGGTGCATGTTAATAAGGAAGCTCTTAACCTCTCCTCATTAAACTTAAATCTATAGCTAAGCAAGCTTTTTCTTTTCCCAGTTTTAAAAAACCCAGTCCCTGTAAGGAATATGGTATAAGTGTGAGTTTTGTGTCAGTGTGCTGCATGTTTTATTGAAATGTGTCAGGAAAAGAGAGCTCTTGTGTTCAGGGGAATCCATGCTGTCATAGAATTTCATCAGCTGTTAGTTTTACAGCTTGTCTGACATGCGTTGTCCTGGCTTTTTCTAAAGAGCAGTTGCACAGGTGTGATTATTCAGTGTTTTTCCCAATTTCTTGTTAAAGTCTTGGTGACTTCAGTTACAAACAAGAATTCTGAGTGGTGTGGTTTCTGAAGTGATTGATCCCCAAGTGTGTGAATGGGAATGTGGAGTGGTTATAGGAAATACAGTTGCTGCATAGCATGTGATTAGAACTGTTACTTGAATAACACATTCACTTTTGCTGACACATTTCTATGCACAATGTACAGAAATTGGAGAGGATTCAATGAAGAAGGAAGACATGATTTGCAGCCTGTGAAACAATGAGAGCTCAGTCTATTTTGCTAGAATGAAAGAAGGTTAAAGAATGAATTTATCAATATCTATAAATATACCCACCAGGCAGATATCTTGTGCTGGAGTGCTCTTCAGTGTAAGAGACATAGACATGATTAGATTCTTGATGGATGGAAGCCAAAGTTATATTAAAAGAAGAGAAGGGGGAAGACAATTCTAAAAAAAGCGCATATTTCAACAGTAGCTTAATTGCTGTGTCATAGTGAAGGGACTGTCATAGTGAGACTCCAGTGAGTTTAAAAACCAGATTAGATTATGTACAGAAGCGTATATTATACCTCAGTGAATTAGTATATTTTTACAGAAATAATGGAATATAAGATTTCTGATTTTTCTTTTGGGTTGTGGTATAGTCATGTCTATCACGTAAGCTGTTGTATCACTTAACAGTGAAACTCTTGTTTGATGTGATTGGTGTTGAACATTTCACTGAGCCATCAAATCCTTTAAATAATTCTTCCGCAGGCACAATTTGTTTGGAAGTGGTATATAGAGGAACTGCCACAGGGTGGCACCAACCTAAAAAAATAACATCAACTTTTGACTTGCGAATGACTTTTCTTCTTTTTAAAGAACAATAAAACAAATTGAAGCATGCTTCAATAATTAGGTGAAAGGTAGCCTCTGAATCACTGTTTTAGTTTAGAGCTACTTCCCTTCCAAGGATTTTTTGATTACTAAGAAGAGCTTTTACTGTTTTACTTGTCTAAGTTGCCCATCAAAGAGAATGTAAGAAAATGAGCAGGGTTTTGTTTCTCGACACACATATCCTTTTGTAAAACATTCCTCAAACTTAGAAATACCAAGTATTTGGTAGCTGATAAAGTGGCTGCATAGAATGAGACTATTCACCTGCAGAGTGGGAATAATGTACGAGAGTTAGATGCTGCCTGCAGGGAGTCCAGTAACTTAGCTGTGTGGAATGGGAAGAGATGTAATAGCATATTTGTCTGTTATCATAAATTAGATTTATTAGAGTGATGCTTCCAATGTCTCTGAAGTAGAGTGTTACTATATTTTGTACATTTTTTTTTTCATTTTTTTTCTTTTATTGATAGCCTAAGTTAGATGGTATATGCACTCTAAAAAAAAAGACATTAATTTTAACTTGTGCAAGAGGGATTTGTGGTAAGGAAGGATTCCAGAACACAAGAAGAAACTTTGTTATAAAATTTACTGTGCTGTTCCATTAACCTTCTTGAAACATCTAAATAGACTCTTTCCTTAGCTTAATATTTACTGCACTCTTCAGCATGGTAAGAATTTTTCTTAGCAAAAGGAAGCTGTTGTCCTTAAGATGTCCCACTGATTTGTGTGCAGCTTGTGTAAATAGCTTAGGCAAGGCTTTGGGGGAGGTGTAGCTGGCTTGCTGTATAGTCAACATAAGAGTTTTCCTGGGGCAGGTTGATTTCCTTGATGTGCTCATGGGAATTTTTTTCTTTCTTGCTCTCCTGGCTGTGGGTAAAACAAGGGAGGTTCTTCCACTCTTCCTGTTGAAGTAGTGAGATTTAGTGTTTTGGAGTTAAACTGTTAACGTCTTTACTTTGAGTATTGTATTTATTTTGTGTCAAATCTGTAAATGTGCAAAGGGTTGGTAGCACGGGTGAAGATATTCTCAATTCAGTTTTCATTGCTTTTCTGCTTTCTTTTAGGCTGCGAGCTTTGTCTAGTGGCGGGAGTGTGACATCCCCTCCTCTGTCTCCGGCTTTGCCGAAGTACAAACTAGCAGACTATCGCTATGGGAGAGAAGAAATGTTGGCACTTTTTCTAAAGGATAATAAGGTGAGCAGGAAGAGGAAGGTGACCTGATGTGTGTATTCCTAATGACAGTCTAGTCATTAGGAATAGTTGTTTGTATTTTGTGATTGTGGACAAAGATACCACATATCCCTTGCGATCCCAGACTGAAGAGGGCTGATAGTGGGGGGGGTTTCATGTGTGCACTTGTTTGATTGCACTTTTACCAGATTCAATATGTTTTTGGGCTGTTTGTTTGTATTTTTGTTTGTTTCTGTGGGTTTTTTTTCCCCCATTTTATGGGTAACTTCCTGTACCCCAGAGAACAAAAAACCTGATTGCCATATTCAGTCCCACTGCCTCCCAGATGACTGAGGGTTAGAGTCTCCTTGCAGCTGTGCAGATTTGCTTGCCTCAGTAGGATTTTCTTTAATGTAGTGCATAATAGTTATACGATTCAGCTACAAAGGCAATAAATCATATGAGCAGACTATCTAAAAAAAGCAAGAGGTCTCTATCCCATTTTAAGTCAGTTGACTTTAGCAGGTAACTAGCCCAATGAGAGCAATCCTCAGGTAGCTCGCTTCTCTGGGAATCAGAACACAGAAACAATGACATGGAATGCATGAGAGCAGTATAGAAAATCAGGAACTTCCTTCTGATTTCACTTCAAACAAAAGTTCTCAGTGATGTAAAAGATGATACAAAATTTCAGAGATCTGTCAGGCAAATGAATAATACATTTTGCAGCTGTAAACATTGGGTTTTTCTTTAGATGGTGACAGTGGTTGGATTATTGTTGCAGCAGACTTGGAAGTCTGAATTCTCCTGAGAGCTTACCCTTGAGGGAGGGAGGGACTGCAAGAAGTGATGTCAGGATTGTGCCTTGAGCTTAGAATGGAGATGTGCACACACAGCTTCGTGTTCCTATCATGTCTTGGCTATGCTGACATTCTCATACAACGCTGGGAGCCCTGCGTTGCTTAAACATGGATTTAAGGGCACTGAATGTCAAAGATTTTTCTAAGTCTGTTAAGTGTGGTATAGCTTAAAGCCATGCTTTAACAGGCAGAATTGTCCTGTTGTACAGGAAACTGCAATTTAAATCTCTACGTTATGCTTGAATAGATCAGCCAGTCATTGGTCATTGTTTTTTGCAGTTTGTGTTTGTTATGTCAGATGATGCTGAGAGCTCTGCTCTTGGGGCTGATTCAGAACAACCCTCAAATATCCTGTGTTACAGGAAGTTCTCTGATCGTTATGAATGGTCCAAAAGAATATTTTCTTCCTATGTGTTTGCCAGAAGGGCATTGATTAGAGTATTTCTTTCATTTGATACTCACGTTACCTGGGTGTTGAGTGATTCTAGTTAGGAAGACTGAGAGGACTCTTGACAGTCATTCTAGTCAGCTAGTAGAGGTCAGCAATGTTTTTAAGCTGTTGTATCTCTAATTAAAAGAGAGTCTGACTGAAAGCAGGAAGATTTCTGCTAGCATATACTTAAATGAAAAAATGTCTTTAGTCCTATGAACTAAATATTTTTGAAGCAGTTGTCCACTGGTATAATTGGAGCTCACTTGGCTGTATGCAATTGGAGGTTCTTGTCCACATTCTCAAGGTCACATCTATTGATGTAGCTTCTGATTCAAAATTATTGTTCAAAATTATTTTGATTTAAATCGTTAGACTTCTCTAGGTAATCTGTACATGTAGTTTCAGTGTACTTGGGTTTTTTTGTGGGGTTTTTTTGGTTGGTTTGGGTTGGGTTTTTTTTTTACTCTCCTGATTGGTTGTAAATTGGAGTTGCTTACTTTAAATCAAATACAACCTCTGTGCTGTAGGTGGTAGTTTTGTTAATTAAAAATCTGGCTACAAACATGTGTTGAAGTTAAAAGTAATAGTTTTTTAATTTATTAGATTAAGTGTCACTTGATTCAGACTTCAGCTGCAGCGAGGTGTAAGTTTGAGTTCTGATGTCTGTGGCCTTGTGGGTGGGTGATGCTTTGGATGCCTTGTTTATAAGAATTTTTTTTCTGAGTGTTGTAAATTTGCAGCAGTTACTCCCACCCACAGTAAGAGTTACTGGAAGAACTGTGTAGATGGAGACGGAGTTGGCAGAATAAAAATTTTTTCTGAATCAGTGTATGGCATTATCCCTGAAGTGGAAATACTTAGATGTAGTAGAATGTTCTTTTTCTTTGATACAGATACCTTCAGACCTTCTGGATAAGGAATTTTTGCCTATTTTACAAGAGGAGCCCCTGCCACCACTGGCACTTGTACCTTTTACAGAAGAAGAACAGGTTTGTATATTCTTTCTTTTTAAATCTTTAGATTATTATTAGTGTAAAGACATCATAAAGCGTGCATTTCCATTAAGAAAAACAATAAAACTTGAGATTAGTAGGTCTCAGAGTGTACTAGTTTGATAGCAAACCAGTGGGAGATTCCAAGTCAGAACTACAATATATTAGGCTAATTAAAATAAAGGCAATAGTACCGAAACTCTGACTTAAACTGATAGAATGAGAATATGACCTGACACCCTGTTGGTCAGGGTGGTGGTAGCAGTCTGATTAAATGGTGGCTACAGTCCTGTTGGAGTGATGGATGTGGTTTTGTTGAAGCAGTGATCCTGTAGAAAGATCTGGTCCTTCTCTGGAGGTCCAGTGGTAGTTAGTGAGCTCTTGTCCTCTGGGAATCCAGTGGTAGTGCTTTCCTGGTGTTCCAAGCCTCAGATTATATAAATGTAGGATTGTTTGGTTCCTCCCCTCCTGGGCAGGGCATCTCACAATGGGATGATATAATTCTATGAGTCATGGGAGACATTGGTGGCCTGTTAGTGGAGATGTTACCACGGGTGAGTCATGGAGGAGATGAAGAACACTGCCTCACCTGTTTTAACAGCTTATGAAGATGGTTATAGAATACATTTGGTTACACCTTTTCATTGTAACCTAGGACACAGAGAAAGAAATTATGAAAGCATACTGTGTCAGCATAAAGTTTAAATTCTATCCATGCTCAGTTATTGTCTTAAATTTGAAAAATTGGTTTTTTTAATCCAGTGTTCTGTTGAAGGTGTACAGGTTGTTAAATCCAGGATCACCATCTGGGAAGTGCTACCTATTTTTTACGTATGCATCATTTTCAGATCAGTGGCATTTTCTGCGGTTTTTTACCACCTTCCCTTTGGTAACCAGAGAGTCACAAAAATGGCTAAGTTCTGTAGCCTCAGTTTTGTGTTCTTTAGAGAAGTGCTGAAGTTTTCAGACTGTTAACATTTGTTAAGAAGATGCAGTACTGTTAACTGCTCTGTATATAAGCAGTTACTTGTTTATTTCCTCCTTTGGTGTATGTAGGTGTATAACCACATAGGGATGGATGAGAGTGAGAACAGGTAATCCATAAGGATTCCATTTCAAGGATGTCTGATCTTTGGAAGCTCTTGCTTTAAATTTGATTCCTAATGGAGAAAACTGCCCATCTTCTCTGGATAAATGCCTCTGACTTTTGACTCTGAACTGGTTTCCTCTTCCCGGCTCTTGGAACTTTTGATTTTGCAGTTGCTCTCTGATTTGTCATGTTTTTTAGCACTTTTCTTACTTCAAAATACTGTGGTTCGGGGTTTTTTGTTTCTTTTGTAATAGGAAACAGTATTTTTACTGGCTTGAGTAGTTTGATTTTTGCAGGGGTGGGTAGTGTTACTATTAGTTTCTTAAGATATTAGAGCATCCTCCTTCCTTTTCCTGCCCCAGGCTGTTGTATTCTTGAATTTTTCATTTCATTCTGTGTGTGGGTGTTTTGGCATATCCTCTTCATCTCTTCCGGACTTCTTCTCTTCAGAGTTGGTCCATATTTCTTGTGTCTCTGTAGGATGCTAGCGTTTCACACAAGATACTAATGGTTTAGGTTTTTATCAGCAGTTACATTTGAGTTCACGTGGATACACTGTGAGCAGTTCATGTCATAGTTAGTCTTAAAAGGCAACTGAAATTGAGACTATGCTGTTATGGGAAGTCTCATCTTAACTCCTGTTCTTGGGTAGGAAGAGAAGGGATTCAGGAACAAGCCCCAGAAATGGTCAGCCAGACATACAATAGCACACCTGAGCGTTGAACCTTTGTGTAAATGTCTTTGGACATATTCTTTTGCTGATGCATAGTGGAGTCCTTCAGGGGGGACTACAGGCCTTTTACAGTTTAAGAGGATGATGACTTTTGGTGATTGTCAAGATACTCTCTGTGAGGAATAACACAAGTTGAAGGCCATGGTATTGAGAAAGTGCTGGGTACAGATGAGATGGTAAATGCTGCTGAGCTTCAGGGGTAGATGTGGTCCTCTGCTGCAGTGTCCAGTGTTTCATCAGTCTTGAAAACACCTGAGGAGTTGGTGTATACCATGTCACTGCTTTTTCCTGCTCTTTTTCACCTGTAATCATACAGGAGCCTTTAAGCAGCTTAACAATTCTCTAAATCTCCACAAAAAATGATAATCTGAAAGAAGAGGTCAGTATTCCCTTTTTAAGAAAGCTTTTCCTTTAGTGCTTTCAGGGGACTCGGAGGATGTGAACAGTCTGGTTTTTCATGTCATTTTTTTCCCATCTTCATGACTGATTCAAGGTACCAAGGGAATGGCATTTTTAAAGTTAGAAATTTTGGTGTTTGTTCCCTGTGACATAACATTGTTTATCATTAAGAATCATGTTCAGAAGTGATCTTGAGGTGAATATTAGTGGATTTTCTGTTAGCTGTGGTGCAGGAAAGTTCTTACAATTAAGATTGACAAAAGAGAGTTTAAAAGACCTTTTTATCCCCTCCATGAATCCTTAGGATAGAATTGTTGTCTCAGAACTTGAGGGGCAGGGCTCTGGGAGTCCTTAGAGGAGAGGCTGATCAGAATACTGGTACTTCAGCATGGTGTTCAGTTGCAGCTGAGCCTGCCAGGATTACTTTGGCCTTAGATTCAGAGCAATTCCTGCTGTGTTATGCACCTGATGGCACTGAATTTGTATGTGTACTATGGAAAGAACTTGTCTCGAGCTGATTTAAAGATGTATTGTCTAGGAATGGACAGATCATGTCAGATTAATTTAAATTTGTGTTCGGTCTTGTAGTATTTAATTAGGTACTTAAGACTACAGTGTTCCCTGTAACAGGACATGGACATGCATTAGATAGAATTGCTGGTTCTTTTTATGTAAAATGTTACTTTTCTGAAGATAAAGTTGTTGAGCTAACCTAGAGTTCAAGTGATTCACCTAATGTAATGAAATATCTTAGACAAATCTATGATTATAAATATATGTTTCCATGGTAGTGTCTGTTGAAGCAAAGGAGATTTCTGCAGGTGGCTTTAACGGGGCTTTCCACCACAGAGCACTGGCAAGGTGCAGCAAATGTTCCTTTGACTTTCCCACTGCTCCCCTTCTTCCTATTTGCATTAGGGGAGAACTCGGTTCTCTTAATCTCACCTTTCATAGTAAGGGAGGCTCTGACTCTTGCTGAATATAATAGAGGTCCTTTTGTGTTTTCCTTGGATATTTTCCTGACATCTTTTTCCTAAGACATCTTCATTTGCTGCTAAAGCTGTTTTGCGGCAGCTTTGTTCTTCGGTGTGCATTGTCAGCGTTGGTCATTGAAGGAATACACTGACCAATAGTAGGGCAATTTTTGCTTTTTTGACTTTGCTTTTTTTACTGCTTACTGTAGTCTTACCATGTGGATTGTTACCACTAGGCCTTCACTGCAGCAGACTGTACAGAGGGGAGGGAGAAGTTGCTCAGAGTTCAGGCAGACAAGTCAAATTAAAAATTAATTGGAAAAGAAAATAAGATTATTATTTTGTTCTAACAGGAAGACTAAGGCATAAAAAAATGAGCACTCTCCTATGCAAGACAATGATTCTGATAAATAGTTTAAATATGTTTTTGTAGTGAAATATTTCAGCGCTTCACGAAAAGGCAGAAGTGTCAACACCTGGAAAGGTGGTGGTTTGCTCAGAGGCAGATGGAGGTGGTTCCTTTTGACTTGCAGTTGAAATGGCTCTTTAAACTTTAAGAGCTAGCTCAGAAAACAGATTTACTGGAGGCTGACCTTGCTTTTTTGCCATGCATGACTGCTTTTTTACTTTCCCCTCAAGTCTAATTAGTTACCAGTTCTCTCTTGAAGGAAGATATACTTTTGTAGGTAGCACATATTAAGCAGTTTCTGAAATGTTTCTGTAATGCGTTAAAACTCCTGTTTGCTTTGATGTTAGTGATTTAGATTTTTAACAGTATATAATCACTTGTCTCATTATTCTCTGAAGATCTTCAAAGTCATAGTAATTCACATGAGTTGATGTAAGCACCTTGCTGGCTTTAAGTTCCTTTCAAGAAGCCTGATATACAAGCTGTTTGGAGTCCTTTGCGTTCTAATTATTCAAAACTTGCATTCAGAAAGTGTGTGTCAATTCAGGTTTACTTGTTAATGTTTCTGAATGTGCTTCTGAATTCTTTGGCTGAGTTTTCCAAGTATTTGTGCTCAGAGAATACGGTCAGAGTTGGTTATATTTATCCATTCTTTATTGAAATAGCTTTTTCTTTAGCAATTGTTTCATATTAAGCTAAAGTTGAATTTTACGGACGTTTATTTTCTTGCCAAAATGAGTGTCACTTAAATTTCAGAAGCCCTAAGTACACTTAGTTTTTCCTAAAATATGTCAGTCCTGTGATACTTACAGAATAAAAATACTTATTTCTGCAAAGGAGATTGGTAAATAATAATTTTATTTTAATTCTCTTGGTCTTTACACATTCCTGCTCTGCTTAAGAAGTAAGTGTAGAATTGGTATTAATGTATAGGCAGGTGCCAGTCTCTCTTTGCAGCAGAATGTGTGTTTAACACTGCTGCTGTTCTGATGGCTTCTGTGCTGGCATCGCCTGATAAAGGAGTTAGGTGTTCAACTGCTTACTTCAGAGCATAGGAATCTCAGCTAAGGTACTTGGAAATGGTAATATTGACCAAGATCCTTTTATAGACTGCTTCAGCTATTCATGTGTGCATAAAATCCTTTTCCTTTCTAGTGTTAGTTGTAGAGAATTTGTAATGAAAACAAGGCCAAATTTAAGATGATGGTAAATGTTTCTGTTTTTTCTTTTTGTTTGGTTTTTACTGCGTTTTTTTTGTGTGTTTGTTTGTGAAGGTTTTTCCAGTCAAATCTGACCATGACTCTCTCTTCTTGGCAGAGAAATTTCTCGATGTCTGTAAACAGTGCTGCTGTCCTGCGGTTGACGGGACGTGGAGGAGGAACGGTGGTAGGGGCTCCTCGAGGTCGAAGTTCCTCTAGAGGTCGAGGTGAGCTGCCAGTGGGATGTGCTGCAATGGATCCAGGTGATCCAGGTCAAAGCTGCTCAGAGATATCAAGTGGAGCTTGGCTAGAGCCATGTGTTCTCATGCCCAGTGTCCTTTTTTGCCTAAAGCTTCGAAACATTTCCAACAAGGTGGTGCTGGAGAATGAATATTGTGTTTAGTGATGATTCTGCACATCTTAGTGCACAACTGTTGTCTCTTTTATATGCCTTTGCCAGGTTGGTGGGTGGGAAAGCAAAAGGCAAAGGTAGTTTTGGGGTTGAATATGAAATTCATTGGTTCATAATTGTTAGAAATAACTTTATTAAAAGCATAAAACCAATTTATAGGGAGAGGATAGGAAAAATCTATGAATGTATTTAAAACATCAAAGTTGTAGTAGGTTTTGTTCAGTGTTCTGAAAAGCAATTTTATAGGGAGAGCATAGAAGAAAAATCTACGAATGTATGTAAAACATCAAGGTTGTAGTAGGTTTTGTTCAGCGTTCTGAAAAGCCATTTTATAGGGAGAGCATAGAAGAAAAATCTACGAATGTATGTAAAACATCAAGGTTGTAGTAGGTTTTGTTCAGTGTTCTGAAAAGCCATTTTCATTTGTTAACATCCTGAGCATAAACAGTGCTAAAAGTGAAAGATGTAATTGAATTTGGGAGACATTTGAGTCTTTCCAGTTTTAGTGCATCACTGTAGTTGATGTCTCATCCAGGATCACCTCAGATGTTTGGAAATTAATGGAGAAAATGTCCTGAAGCCATATTGCTAAAGTCAAATCAAATTGTTAAACACAGAATTTATCTTGCCAATTCCCTTTCAATGTGCACACTTCTGTGAACACTTGTTTTGGGGGGCTTTATATATAAATATGATGGGTTGCATTTAGAATAGTAGGACACTAGTAACTTGGCAATACTGAGTAAATAATCTTGTAACCTCTGTCTTTGTAGTGCTTAGGTGAGGTTTCTCTAAGAGCCCTTTTTAATTTAATTCTGCATGTCCTTAATGAGTGATATTTTCAATAAGATCCTCAGGAGGTACTTTGTCTATAATTAGATGCTTGACCAGAATTTTGCTTTGACTTAACGTGTTCTCTTATTTCTGTTCTCCTTCCTTAATCCTGCTTTCTTTTTAGTTTACATCTCTCAGATATTTGTAGATTGTTGTTTATCTTCTTGTGGTTGCTTCCCAGCTAAGATTTGAAGTTAAAGCTTTATGAGACTATCACTAGATTTTCTGTTACTTCTCCTTTGTTTGCCATTGTATTTGCACAAATGCTTAGGGTTTAACTAAAAAAAAAAAAGTGTGCGCATATATATATAGATGTGTGTACTCATTTGAGAGCTGTTGCTTTTTTGTTTTATTTTAATGTGTGTTCCTTACCACCTGTGTTTGACTTTTGCTGGGAATACATGTACTGGCTGGTTTTTTTTAGATGCATCAAGACTTAATTCTGCAAATTACATTATTGCTGCTTAAAATTTGGTGGTTTGAGATCATATACCCACTAGTGTGCTCTCTAGTTTAGTATCAAGATACTTTGACCGTTTCTGATTTGGCAAACCCTTTGTTTCGCTTTCTTTTGTCAAATTTCTCTTTGTTTTCTTTCTGTACTACTAACAATGTCATCTTTATGCAGTGAGCAGTGAGTTGTTTTTTAATTGCCCCCACTAGTTTCAATGAAGTTGTAAGGCTAAATGTGGCAGAACATGGCTTCTAGTCCAGTAATTTTGTTATTGAATCTACTTGTATGCACGACTGTTTTGTTTGGCAGTAAAGTTTGATTCCTTGCATTTTAGTGGACAGAATTTAAGATGTATGCAATATTAAGACTGTTTGAAAGCTGCTGCATGTATTCCTGGTTTCCTGAGATACTAGCAAGATCTCTGTTGCAGAATTAATAATTTTCACTTTCTTTTTTTGTTTTGTCCTAAATGGATCTTTTAACATGTTGGAATTGTCATATGGTGTGCTTGTTAGGCTGCTCTGACTAAGCTGTAAAGGACACATTTCTGCAGTACATTTAGCTTTCTGAGCTTTCCTTCTTTCACTGATCCTGGTTGCTGCTTGTTTCTTCCACTCTTTTTCTCATGAGCAATTAGTGTTAGATTCTAGGCATGACGAGTCTTCCCAAAGTTTCTATCTCAGTAAAGAAATTAAGGTTTCAGCCAGGACAAAATTTTAATAGTTATACACTGCTGCAGCCAAGGACTTTTTTGCCATAGTTGTTTATGAAAATTCAGTATAGGACTGTTGACATTTACAAAAACGTTGGTTGTAAGTAGCAGGCTTTAAATGCAATTTTGTTTCTTCAAGGTACTGTGAAAAGGACTGGAAGTTTCTTGGGAATTTGTTCACTAAATGAGCTGCCTTACTTAACAGCTGGAAAACATTTTTATTGCACTGCAAAACTGCCTGGGTTCAAAAGGTTTTCTGGTGTTTTCCATGAGCTTTTGACAGTTGTATGCAGCAAAGCTGCTGCCGAGTCAGTGTGGGCTTCAGCTTTATCAAAATGAGATTTCTGTCTTGAAGGGACTTGGACTACAGCAGCTTTGTAGAGGAATTTGCATGTGTGATTAGATTTGTTAATGAAGTTTCCTGACTGAGGCACAAATCAAGGAATTGTGTTCCAGCATTTGAGAGCATGAGAAACAATCTGTGGTGGCTTGTCAAGGAAAAGAAATGCTGGTAAAGGAGTGTTACAGGTAGAAGTCTAAATGGGATTCACTTACCAGTATTTAAAACTGCAAGATAACGCTCAATAAATATTTTCTGAGTAGTCACCACAACTTTAACTGGTAATACTCTACGTTGTGATGATGAGAACATGGTTACAATGTGGAAGTTGCTCTGTTGTTTTTTTTTTTTTTAAAGAAGTTGTAGTCTCTGAAGAAATCAAGCACTTGCACGTGACTCTTTTCTAATTGACTTGTTTTCCTTGGAGCTCCCTGTGGTGTGCAGTTAAGCCCTGTGCTTTGTGCTGGCAGGACTGGAATGTCAACATTCATGAATAAGAGCCTCAGATGAGAGATTTAAATAGTCCCTGGAATGGGCTGTAAGCTTACAGACACTTTGTTTTGTAGCTGTTCTCCCTTTTGGTTAAGGCTGTTATGCAGGGTCCTTTGCTTCCTATTAGAGCTCTTTCCCCACCCACCCTCTTTGCCCTTTGTAATCTGTTTTTGTTGCTATTGGAAAGTGTGTCAATGGTGTTAAAGTGTGATGTTCACATATCTAAATAGCAATAGTTGAACTAAGTTATTCTGTGTTTCCCAAACAGTATTCTGGCTATGATTGTAGATCCTAAACTCCAGTATGTTTCATGTTTTATGAAATTATTGAAAATTGAAATTATGCTGTTATTTCAAGAATTTGCTTCTTGTATTCTGTAGGGTTTTGGGGTTTTTTGTAATGACAGTTAGAATGACAGTTTGTGCTGCTTCTTACCCTCCTGTTTGTGTCTTATATTTTTACTTAAATTCAAACTTGTCTATTTTTCAGGTTAGAGACTTAGCTGTTAGGATTGCAGTGGCCAGTGGATTGATGTCCTCATCCTGAGGGTTTTTGAGAAATTGCTGAAATACAAATGACACATTTGATCCACTCCATTATTAAATGGAAGGGTCTATTGACATTTGTTGACTTTGCACTCAATACTTCGTGCAACATATGCACTTAATCTGCTGCTTGTGTGCCAGGTATTTTTTTTTTCAGAAGTGGCATTCTGTTTAAAATAATCCAAGGAGTGCAGAAGCAGAATGTCAAATGGTGTGCTTATATGTGCAGTTTTATCCTATCTGTAGGCATTTCTTGTGCATTCTGTGACCAGTATTAGCTGTGCCCTGGTGTGCACTTTCAGGTCAGACCCACCCACATAGTACTCGCTGAATGACTGACTTTGCACACCACAGTTTGCCTGGCTAACTTTGCACATCACATTTTCTCTTGACTGGCTGCTTCTCTTCTGTAGCCTGGTAGGATCTGTTTGATGCTTCCCACACTGTGGTCTGCTTGGTGCCTGCTGGGGCTGCACTTGTGCTTCTGCTTGGTGCTGTTGGATGGGCCCATGTTGTTTCCACACATGGACGGGGTGGCAACACAGCCAGGGCAGAGGTGGCTTCAGTAGTCCTGTCCAGTATTGTTGGTATCACTGCAGCTGGCAGCTGAGTACTGTGACTCCACAGGCAGCCTTAACCTGAATGCCTAAGATCGTTTGGACATTTTGCAAGGTTGTCTTCTAATTCAGACCATTTTGGTGGCTGAGCACAACCAAAATACTGATGGACCACCATACAGGAGTGGTGAGTGGAGGGAGGTTTCTCAGGCTGTGATTTCACATACTTTAAATGGCCATTAGCCATGCTGCTGGTAAAACAACTGATTGTTGCCCTTGCTTTATTTGCTGGTGAAATGTCCCATATTGCCAGTGCTTTAGCTCTGGTGGTGCTTGTCTGTTCCCAGCAGGCAGCATGCACTCACCCTTGCTCACCCTGCAAGGGGAGCACTGCACTGCTGCTGCTGCTCACTGTACAAGCCTGCTTTGTTTTTGTTGGGAAAGTGTATGCAACTTCCCACCTCAGCTACCTCAGAGACAGGAGATGAGTCAGTGCCTTTGTTCTGTTTTGACTCTATGAATTGCTTTTGCTCTATTATCTCTTGTGAGAGGAAGGAAGAAAGCTTTCCTGTAGTGAAGAAATTAGGCAAAGTTTGCTATTGCATGACCTGCTGAAACTTTAATGGCTTTTATTTGTGAAGAATAAAAACTGAGTCCTTTTCCAGGATTTTAGGGGACCCATAATGCTTTAATTGGATAAACATCATGCTATTTTTGATGTTGTATCACCTCTTCCTGTTTCTTGCCTTTGCAACTTGTTTTACCCTTGTGACTATGGTCAACCTTACAGTATCAGACTTGCCATAGCGAAGGTGTTTCTGATAACTCATAGATCTGATGCTAATTTCTCCTCTTACCTTGAATGCTCAGTCCGCTCCTCTGCTTCTCCCTGAGTTCGTGTAAAAACAGCTACACTGAATATGGCATGGGCTTGCTCAGCTCCACAGTGTCCATAGTCTAGCAACAGCCAGAAGGCAGCATCTTGGCAAGAGAGTAAGGACTGAGAAAAACACAAAGGTGAAGAGGCTCAGCTGCCAGATGTTTGCAGCTCAGCATATTTCCTGAACCACACCTTTTTTGAGTTTGTCTGGTCTTCATCTGAACTTAGGTATCCTCAAAACTCTGTGGTAAGGAAGGCTGCATCTCTGTGATTCTGGGAGATCTGCCACTGATCAGCATTTCTGGTGATAGAACAGGATAGTTTTGTCTAAAGAGGATGTTAAAATTGTTCTTTAGACACCCTGCAACCTGTGCTGCCTGATACAAAAGCAGTTGTGTATTTAAAGACCTCGACTGGATTATCTATGGATCACTTCTTTTTCTCTGCCTGAAAAGCAACTTTCTGCCCTTTTCCCCTGCCACCCTTTGTAAGAGATTTGGTATAGAATAGTAGAGAAACAGTTGCAACTGTCTTGATTATTTCAAATTTTTCTAGTCATAAGATACTGAAACATGGTATGATTCCTTGGTGCTTCCAGATGTCTTTAGATTTTAAATGTAGAGGCTTTTTATTACTACTTTCTCCAGAAGACTACAAGAACTGCGGTCCACTCTGAAGGTGTTTGTTTCCCGTTTCATTTGGTCATTCTGTCTTACTCCTGCAGATCCCTGGCCAGGTTTGCACCTCGTGCTTTGAGGTGTTTCTTTCCTTGAAGCCAGGAAGAGAGAAATATGAAAAGATTGATGTTTGAGATACTTACCCAGCCAAGAATTCCTGTTACCAGGTGCTTTTTAGGTTGTAGAACTTGACTGTAGAGACTGCACATTTACGTAGACAAGGCATTATCCTGACTGATAACTAGCGGATAGATGTTCCGCTTGCTCATCTTCTTCCCATGAGATCTTGGAATGGTAAATTAGCTGATTAGAAACCTGCCATTTCTTCTACTGGAGCGCTGTGTGAAACAGTGCTTATCTTCTGTAGATCTGGAAATTTCACCCCAGCCATTAATCTAATTAGTGCTGGAAGTTGTTTTGGAGGGCTGGGGGGATGTATGTGGGTGTTGTTCTTCTGTTGTGTGGGGCTTGTTTTCTTTTTCCCAAACACCCTATGCCTTTTTAAGCCCTGAAGATGTGCTTTGAGATGCTTTGCTTGAGGATACGTCTGTAACTTTTTGGCTTGAGGCTTGGTACTTGGTAGCTGCCTGTAGAGAATAATTTACTGAAAAGGTCATTAGGACAATATTTAAGTTATAGCTAATGTCATTCTTCATTTTGACCTACCAATAGCCATCCTGTGACCCTTCTTTTCTTCCCACTGATCCTGGGGGAGATTTTTGCTGCCAGTCACTAGAGCTTAATCATGGTGAAACTTCCTTCTCTTTTATGACCCTTGACAGTAATAATTAGGAGTACATCCACAGTGCAGTGCCATTATACTGGAGTTTGCTATTAAAAGTAATTTGATTTTTGTGTGTGAAACACACACATGCGATGTGGATGTTGTGTGAACAGTGAATACTTCCTTGGTAATTTCTCTTGGGTAAGTATCTGTGTTTTTCTACATCATATTTATTTCAGAATTGTTTGCCTGTTATGTCTGGTCTTGCACTTCTTGATAAGAATTTTTGCGTAAGACTTTCTTCAGTCGTTGTTCCTTTTTCCTTTTGTCCCAGATAATTTCACTGGGGCTTAAGACTGCGAGATTAGTTCTCAGGGACACCAGGAAAGGGAAACCTACCTGATTCTTTCAACTTCTATTATTACTTATGCAAACACTTGTGTTTTTTGTCTTTTCAGGCAGAGGCCGAGGAGAAAGCGGTTTCTACCAAAGAAGTTTTGATGAAGTGGAGGGTGGATTTGGGCGAGGAGGGGGCAGGGAAATGCACAGATCACAGAGTTGGGAGGAAAGGTAACAGAACTCTAGCCCTTAAAGTTTTTACACACATCTGTTCAGCTTCCATTTGTGCCTTTTGACTTCATAAAAACACTTTAGGAAAGGTAATTACTTATATCTGTGAGTGAAGTGTCTGAATTTCTAAGATGGAGTCAAACGCAGTAATGTTTCTTGAGGCTCTGGAGAAAGGAAAAGAACGTTTCTTGCAAAGAATTTTTCTGCTGAGTTCCTGGGAAGAAGGAGCTAACTACTTTAAGAGAACATAAATTACGACAGCTGCAATAGAAGTGCTGGTGCTAAGGATTTGCTTCAGTTTTAGTCTTGACATTGTTCACAGTACTTAGGGACACATTTGAAGACATACCCAGTTCCCAAGGGCCGTGTGTGTATTGGTGTTCCTGAAAATTTCAGTTGTCACTTGGACCTTTAAAGGTATTGTCCATCAAGCTCTGATTTTAAGAGTTCCCACCAAGTAAAGAAAACCAGCAAAACCTTGCCCTAAAGTGAGTTTTTGGAGTAGTTCCAAAACCTTATTTGAAACTTCTATTCTGCCTTTCTAGGGGAGACAGACGCTTTGAAAAACCAGGGCGAAAAGATCCAGGTATGGTTTTGTTACTGTGTGGGCAGAAAATGGGAGGGAGGAGCAGGGTGTGTGTGGGGGAAGGATCTGTACATATACCAGCTTTTCATATTGCTCCAATTATATTGTTGATACAAGATCCATGAAACTGTGCCAGGTTGCTAAGTGTATTGTCAAAGTGTTGTTTCTCTTACTTTGTGTTGTTATCACTATTGGACATTTAAGTGTGGTAGATAAGAAACATGTGGAGTAAGTAGGTTCTGTTTATTTAATTCAGTTGTGATGTCTACAACTGGAACTAAGTTCCTGTACCTCTGTGAAAGAAGCCTTTGCTGATGAAGAGGCGTGCTGTGGTAATACGCCTTTTTCCAGTGCAGCTTTAAACATTCCTGGTGTGGGCTGTTTTGGTACCTAGGACTTCTTGACCATTTGAACTTTTTTTTTTGAATGCTTGCTACTGTGAGAGAGATCCCAGCAGTGTCTTGAGGTTCCCATGCTGATGGATTTACTGTTGATCAAATTAGTTAAGACATCATCTGAACCTTTTGTTCAGTCTGGTTATCTGCTCTTGTGTCTCTTGTTCCCCCCCTATTCTGTTTCTGAAATGCTTCACACTGGCCATGTTCTGGCAGAATGCTGGATCCTTAATTGTGCCCTAGTACATATGAGCATCCTGCTGAACTTGAGTTGGAATGGGTTTGTCATCTTGGAGATGAAACATAGACATTCTAAGGGTGGTGAGAGCATCAGGGCAGCTCTGGCTATCTGGGAGCTGCAGTGACTTTGCTGTGCAGGCTCATGTGTTGCTTGTTCTCTGGTATGCCCATTCTTTCTCCATGGCATGTTTCCATGTATGTGGAGCACAGCTCTGCCTACTGAGAGGTTTTGTACTAGTAAGGGCTTACTGACAATGTGTCTTCTCTATTTAGGACCCAAGGAGTCTTTGGCTTTGCTAAAGGAGTCTTGGCTACATACCCTCCTTGGTAATATGCTGAGAAAGCATAGATTAGAAGAGATAATTGCAGGTTGAATGTAAAGACAAACCCAAAGAGATCCAATGGCAATTAGACATTGATAGGAATGTATTTTAATCCCTGCATAGCTGTTGGCATTTTTGTAGTAAGAGTAGCATAAATTGCCATATATATAGTTTTCCAGATTACCATGGTGACACATGCCATAGAAGTTTGCTTTCAAAGCCCTTCCAGTCCTCTCTCCATATAGGAATTGATATTCACAGCTTCTAAAGAGTGTTTTTGTTTTTCTACTTAAGTTGAATGTCAACACAAAATTAAGATATGTATGTTTTCCTCATTGTCTCCTTTAAGAAGAGGATAGTTCTAGACAATAATTTGATATTGGTCAGAGATTGACCAAGTTTAAATGTCAGCAGTGAAGCTTCAGGCTTTCCGTGTATCTTTGTATTCAGAAATATTGATAGAAAGTGTTGGTCTGTTCTGACTCATGCCTTGGTTAATTACAAGTAGTTATTGTTATGTAATGGCTTTCCAATGGCAAAATATTTTGAGTGTGAGAGAGGGATACAGATGTGCCAAAAGTAGTCCCAGGTTAATAGCAAGCACTAGGATCCACACAAAGCTATGGAAGCAGAAAGGAAAGGAATTGACATACAGGTTATAATTCAGGCTCACATGCTTTAACAGATGCCTCTGCTGTTTTCTTTTACCTTGGTTAAACTTAGTTTAGGATTTTATTCTATAATTTTACCGTGCTTCAGTTTTTCCTTGCTGTTTCATAGGGCCTTGGATTCAGATTACATAATTTACTGAGTTGCCAGTTTTTTCATGTTCTTTGTTCTGGCTGATCCCATTACAGAATTATTAAGAGATCAAATATTTAAACACTTCTGGGTATTTGTAATGGAGGACAATGCAAGAACCCACAATTAAAAATCAAGATATTAAAAAAGTAGTAGAACTTTAACGAATACTTTTCAAATATGATCAGTATGCTGTTCTTAAAAATTAATGATTGCTTTTTCAGTGCTCACAATAGTTTGGAAGGTCACATTTGACTGATTCTCAGCATAAACAGTATCTGTTCCTGGTTTCAGCATGCGGATTGATGATGCACGAAGTATTTGCAAGTTTCTGTTGCAGATTGTCACAGTTCTGACAGACTTCACTTAGAACCCAGATTGTTTCTGGAAGGCTGAGGCCATTAGCAAAGAAAATGAGCAAGTTGCTGTCTTGAGCAGGTCTGTCTCTTCACAAAAGCTGCTTAATTTTCTGTGCAGCCTCCTGACTAATACCAGCTTAGTAGCTGAAGGGATTTGATTTGTTACCAGCAGTTACAAACTGGTAGTGACTAATTGTTACGTAGTTTAAACAAACCTATTAGTAAGTCTGTTGTAGAACTTGGTTAAGTTCTGTTTACTGTGTGGATTTTAGTTAGATTCAGAAGATTTGAATATAAAAGGTGTGTCCAAGTGGCTATAAAAAGGGTGTTGAATTTCTTTGAATTGTACTTTCCCTCACCCTGCCTGGCTTGTTCTCCTGCCATGCCTTGCTGGCAGGAGGTGCATTCACAGGAGGTTCATCACTGGTTTGCTCTTGCTGTGCTAAAACATGGAGTGCTACGTTGGTGCATCAGAGCCCATCAGCAATTTTCTTAGGTTTCTACTCCAATTTACGCCATGGCATATTTCCAGTACTTTGAGACATCCATGATTCACCAGTTCTCTGGAACTGTAAAAGCAATATTAATGTATTTTCTGCCCTTGTTCTGAACTAACTTCACAGTTCTTTGTCTAATTTGCTTCTGCAGTATCATTCAGCTTTGCATTCCAAAATGTAATATTTGAAGATTGCATTTAGCGTATACTAACAACATATTTTTTCTTTATACTTGCAGTTGTACTCCCTTTTAAACCAAATCTTAAAAGAGAAAATTATTTTAAAACCAGGACAACTTTAAAAAAATCAAGTAATGTAGAAATCAAACAAAATAGCCCACCTTTTATTAGATGTGAATTGAAATTAGAAATAGCTTTGTATATCTTTTGGCTCTAAATCATGAGATTATAGTCCCATGTGATATATGGGAAAAGCAATGCCTTACCCAGAATAATGTCAAACAGAGTACTCAATACCTCACACAGGGTGCTGCCCTATTTCAGCCTTGAACGGAAACTCTTGCACTGACTTTTAATTTGTAGGACTCTTATCAATGTCTTACATTGATAGAGAATGTGGAAAAAAAGCATATGTCTGAGGTCTGCAGTGGGGGAAGGCAACACTTGAACTATTTTGGAATAAGAGCCAATTGGAACAAAAATGTGGCCCTTCTGCCTCATTCCCTGACCGTGTGTGGAATATTTCTGTGGAGTGGCTCCCCATTTCCCCAGACCCTAAACCAAAGTAGCTTTTTGCCAACCCCATTTGGGTTATGAACACACTTCAGTGAACAGTTTTGTGAGTTGAGAAGAATTCAATTTAAACTATCTCATCAGATAGCTTGAGACCATTTTTCCTGCTGCTGACCACTGGGGAGAAGTTAAGAGGAAGTGTATTTGGTAGTGTCTTATGCTGTTGTCAGTGAAAGTTGCTATTTATGCCGTTTAGGTTTCTGGGAAAAGTCTTTTACCTTTGAAAGGTAACTCCATTTTAATTGAGTGTTCAGATGTGGACACCGAATAGGCACTACTTTTGTTGAGAGCTTGGAAATAGTTATCCATTGTTATGCTTTTCCTTTAGCATCTTTAATTATTTAGGAGCTTCAGAATGACATCTTAATTGCAGTAGGTTTATGAGGCACTTAAATACAGAAGTCTCATGTATAGTTTGTTTTAATTTTTTATTTCAAAATTGATTCAAGTGTCTCTAAATATTTTTTGTGCTGTGTGTACAGGTAAAGATTGATGTTAGAAAGCATAATATATCAATGGATGCAGTTCTACTTCCCATATATGTAGTGCATCTTTCTGGGTTGGATATACTTGAGACAAATAACGCAAAGGTGAAAACATGTGGAATGTATGGGCCTTTAAAAAAACCCCTACATTCATTCATTAGAAACAGTCTTGGTTTTTTTTCCACTGCTAAATAATTTATTCAGTGTTTTCAAATAAGAAAAAAAATTCTATTGCAGTATTTCTCATATACACCCAGATTTTTTGATAGTGTCTTCATAGACCTGTTTGGGAGTGAGATGTTCTCTTACTTGGCAGAATGAAGAACTGCACTTAATATTTACAATTTTGCTTAATAAGCACAGCCGGAGTGCTGTTCACTGCCATGAGAGATTGGCAGGACTTTCAGCCATCTGAAAAATGATGTAAGTCTGTATTCCCAAAGAGTTACAAGAATAGAAAAGCTAGGCTCTTGGATGAACAGAGATACTTATACTGGAACTCATGTGTTTACTGAATGACCTCATATTGTTTTTGCTTTTGTTTTGTTGTCCATTTTGTCACAAGCTGGTTAATATGACTTTGGTCAGCTTTGGGAGTTTTGACGATCTCTCCTTTCAGGGTCAGTGTGGCTTTAATCATAGTCTGGTGAATTCAACAGATAGCTCTTCTAATTTCCCAAGAAGTAGTACTCTGATTCATGCACCTGACTTCATCCTGGGTGGTTAATGCAGCCTCTCCTCAGTGGGCACACAAGTTCTCTTCACTCTGTATATCACGTTGTAATCAAAAGGATGGGACTACGAGAGAGATCACTAGAAGATGGCAGGGCAGGCAGGGAAGTAAGTTTTTAAACGGAACCCACAAGTTTAATGTAATAATAATTAAAAAAGCACAACGTTCAAGGTCTGTTATTTCTACTCTGTGAGGCCAGTCTCAGAGACGTGGAAGCTGTCAGTATGCTGTCCATTGATGCGGATCTCCTTATCAGTCCTTTTTGGACTCTTTGAGTCAGCTGCAGCTGGGAGCTCAGGAATAGCCATGTCAAAATTCTCCATCTTGATCTGGTATTCACCTTTGGCATTGCGGGCTAGCAGGGAGGCAAAGCGGTGGTACACCAGGATCTCTGACGGGAGGTAGGATGTTCTCCTCTGACACATTTCTCCTGTGCCCTCCTGCACAGCTGACAGGAAGACCACCAGCTCAAAGTGGTGAGGAGCTTCTCTTTGAAGGAGAGCAGCCAGTGGGCTGGATGCAGTGATGGAGTGGTAGTAGGTCAGTGGGAAAATGAAAAAAGGGCACTTGTCCGCAGTGATGCTGTCCAGGTGGAAGTCAATGCTAGTTTGGTGCAGTTGCCCACTCTCTTGTTCTTGGTAAAGTATAGCAGAGATCTGGATGCTGGTCAGGGGGCTGGAGCGAGTGTTGGCCACCTGGAACATGAAGTGTGGCTTCCCCTCGATGTGTGTGACCACGGCAGAGCGCGAGAAGCGGATGGAGAGTGCCCGGTTCTTTGGGCGTGCAATCTTGGCCACGAAAGCACCTGGAGCACGGGAAAGAGCAAACTCAGTGTGAGCACAGGGCCTGGGCTGCTTCCATACAGGCACCAAGGGAGCAGAAGCAGGCTGAGGCTGTGAAGACCACAATTGAGAACTGCTAGGTTGATATCATACTAACTTGCTTTTGTTGAAAAAAGTATAGCTTTCCTAAAATGCTTATTTTTCTAAATTATGTTCACTTATTAATACTTGGAAGTTAACTGTAGCTGTAAGGAGGCTGTTAGCTTGCCCCAACTTACTGTAACTGGTAATAGGAACTGATCTTGGTATGTTACGCTGTAGGAGCTCTTTCTGATACACAGTGAATTAACCTGTGTATTTTCAAAGTATTTTGAATTACTTTAAACATGAAGAATATTTTAAATAATTTAAAATACCTCAAAATAGCTGTGACATTGTAAAAACTTTCATTACATTGGGTACTGAGGAATACATAAACACTGAGTTAAAGATCAGTGACGATAGCTCAGCAAGACAAAAGCATACCTTAAAAGTCAAAACAAATTGACTTTAAGTATTGTAATTATATGGTAATAGCTGAGAGAGAGAATGGTATAAGAAATAAATGATTGAGAGCAATATGGAGTGATCCACCACAAGTATTTTCCAATGAATAGTAAAAATCTTAGTCAAGGTATTGATAACACCTAATTTGTCTTTTGTTGATTAAAGGTGTTTAACTTTTAGTACTACATAACCGAAATCTTGTCATCCTTGTAGTGGCTACCTTAATTGTTCTTTCATATATCAAAATGAACAGTATTTATTTCTAGCTCTATTCTTAAGTCCAATTGTTACACCTATTGTGTATAAAGATGCAGTAGGAAGGATTACCTGTGAGGAAGGCTTCTAGCATGAGCCCCAGGACCATCTGGATTGCCAGCAGTGCAATAGCACTGGGACAGTCCCCACTTGGGAACATGGTGCCATAGCCAATTGTGAGTTGTGTCTCCAGCGAGAAGGAGAAGGCAGCTGTAAAACTGGTGATGTACTTGACACATATAGTGTGGTTGTCAGGTGGAGCATCGTGGTCCAGCTCCAGGTCCCCATTCATCTCAGCCAGCAGATACCAGAGCACTGCAAATACCAGCCAGTGAATGACAAAAGAAGCCGAGAAGACAAGCATCATCCATCTCCAGCGCATGTCCATGAGTATCCCCCACACGTCTCGGAGGTACGCCACACCTCTGCCTTGGGCACCGGCCATCTGGAGCGTGCTGTGTCCATCCTTGGTCACCAGCCTCAGGTATCTCTGAGTCAGGAGGGGAGCGCTGGATTTGGTGTTATTGCTCTCTGTCGTATCTGTTGTCATCTTCTAGAAAGGAGAAGAAAGGAAAAAAAAGTGATACAGTGCCACATATTTTGCCTAATGTTCACAGCTTCTGACACATCAGCAGGGGTAGGAATACTGCAGCCAACAAAGGAAGGCTTATACATTGCAATCCAGAGGAGATTAAGTCAGGAGCCTGGGGAGGAATTTACCACTGTATGTGGTAATACGTTGCTAAAAAAGCTTAGGTTTAAAAATCTGACTACTTCTCAAATTCTCCCTGCTTAGTTGTTTAAATATTAATTTCATACTTTACCTTCCTAAATTTACATTGGAGTCACATGCTTTAATTCTTCAGGGGTGAGTGGGATAGGATTAGGCATATTGTGTGTGAAAAGAAACTGAATTTTGCTGCTTATATCAGATTTTGTGACTTCTTTTGAGCAGAGTATAATAATTTACCGATACTGTTATGAATACTCTTAACAATAGTGTAGTACTAAGGAAAGAATGCTTATTATATTATTTCTGTAACATATTTATGCATTTTAGGGGAATGGTGAACTTTAGCTACTAGCCCTTTCTGACTCTCCTAGCTCAAGAATTGTCTGCTCTCTGCACCCACCATGTCCAGTTAAAGAGAATTACCGTATTCAGGGCAGAGCTGCTTCTGGGAATCTGAGGCTGTTTATGTAAGGATCAGGTAAAAAGAGGGCAGGAGACCAATACAGAAATTACACTGAGACAAAATTTCCAGTCTAATCTGCCTGAGCAGTGCAATTTTTATTAGTGACCAAATAAAACAGGACAGCAAGCATGTGGGAAATAAGGTGGAATTGCAGATACTGGAAGCAAAATGGATACCTGTAGTTATTTGACATATTAGGCTTCTTTGTTTGCTTTTAAACCTCAAAGCTTGTGGAATTGGCCAGAGCTGGTGAATGTCTTTTGAAAAGACAGTGGTCACTCAAATCCATACATTTTGTAAATACTGAATGTTTAAAGTTCGCTTGGGACTTAAAATTAAGTACAGGTTTGTATAAAATAGAGACTTCATGATGTGTACAACCTGTTTAAAGAAGGTTGTGAAGAAGCTTGTATGTAGAACAACAGAGGATTAAAAAATACATGTAAATCCTGCAAATGATAATTATACATTGTGTATTTAGTCAGTTTTGGTTTCCTATCAATTTTGACTTTCCTTTGAATGGTGGCTGTTTCAGTCTATTACATCTTTTTTTTGCAAGGAATTGGATTGGCATTAGAGGTAAGGATCCTGAAATTCAGAATGAATTTATGGTAGGTGAAAATTTGTCTCGTGATCTTTGATCCTATAAACCAGCAGTTTACATGACTGCTTAATCTTCAACCAAATTTTAGTAACTACAGAACATTCTCTTTTGCCTAGTGTTTAATGCCTACTGAGATACGAGGATTGACATCACAGTGAATATTTAGCTAAGGTTTTGTTTTTCTTCTGTAGCTTCTCAAAACCTTCCAGCTATTACTTCTATCCATGCTGTAGTCAAAGGGAGATAGAGTTGATGTTGGCCTGAGTGGAATTGGGTGGTTTTCCCCTTATTTTTAATTTTCCAGTTCACACCTCCCAGGAGGAATATTTTGAAACCATTCCCTGTGTCAGAGACTACAGTGGACTTAGCGAGGTTCTCCTGGTGTGTGGTACCAGGCTACTTTTCTTGGGAGATTTTGGTTGTAGTCCATCCAGTTTATAGCATGACCCTCCACCTTCACTGAGTTGGCTCTTCAGTCTGCTGCTTAGCTTCCTGAATGGCAGTTCTCACTCTTGCTGTACAGTAACCTGAATGCAATTATACATGCTTCAGTAAGCCAATGACTAGTGACTTGGCTGTAGAGCACAGTCCTTGTGTTAAGATTTAGATGAGCCCTTCTGGAGGCCTTGAAGGAGCTGGAAAATGGGCATCTCTGAATGGGAAGGATGATGGGGACCATGCTGAAAATGAGCTCTGAACAGTGCCTTGGTTTTACCATCTTAGAGTAAGCAGTACTCACAAGAAAGACTCCCTTGTTTGAATAGAGAACACTTACAGAACAAAATGGTTCTGAGTGCATCATGCCTTCAAAACAAATCAGCAAACCAACAGAAAACCCAAAGTAATGAAACACAACCAAAAGCCAAAAGCTTGTGTTTTTCTGTAAATTCTTGTGGTACTTTGAGGGCAGGATCAGCTTTGTAGACTCAAAGCAATTTGGGTTTTAAAACAAATACATACTGTGAAAATGATTCTGATGCTGACCGATTGGTGACAGAAGCCTTTCCTGTGGTGTTACGTACATTAAGAAAAAAGAGAAAACATTCTTAAGACAGTACATTTCTTTTGGCTATGCTTCAGATCTTCACATGAGTGCTAAGGCAGCGTGTTTGAACACTGCACACTTAGAGCAAATGCTGTCAGCATTGTAGGATCTCAGATTTGTTGATGAAAGAGCTTGTTAAGGTGGTGATTAATCACTTAACGTTGTCTTAAACTCTGAAAAAAAACCCAGTCAGGTTCTTTTGGATTTTTTTCAATGGGGAGAGTATTGATTCCTGACAGATTTTGAAGGCACTTGAGAAAGAGAACCTATATTAGCCCCCAACAGCACATTTCAGAACAATCCTGTGTCTCTGCTCCTTGAGACTCCCAAGCAGGTGAATTTGCCTTCTGAGGTTAACCAGGTTATGCACTGGCACAGTGCTCTGATTTTATTCTAGTCTAGGACTGTTGAAAATGTTAGTTTTCTGTTTCAGCGGCAGGGATAGCATTGGAAACGTGTAAGTGTGAGTTCCAAAACCCCTTTTTTCAAGCCCTATTAGTCGATTAAGAGCCACAAGTCTTAGTTTCTTGGGGTGAGAAAAACAGATAAGGAACTGCAAATAGACTCTGAGAGCAATGCAGTTGGGTGAGACTAAGAGGCAAAAGAGCAACTGCCCTGTGGGAAATAGCTTACCCAGGTTGGACAATCAGTCCTCTGTATCCTCAGAAGCAGAGGCAGCTTAAGAGCAGATGTGACTTTGAGTTTAAAAAGTGTTAACGTCTTCTGTCTACTCCTTTCCTTCCCCACAGTAAAAAAATACAAATACCTTCTTTCCTTGTTAATGATAAATTAATGAAGTTATAAAGTACAGTTTGAACCACCTGATTGAATCCCCTGCCTGGCATGATCCTTGGTGACCTCACGTTAATCCCAGTTTTCAGTGTATGTTTTAGAAAAGACATTCAGCTTCGACTTGGAAAGAAAAAATTTTGTGTTTGTTGGAGAATGCTTGTCTCCACTATAACATACATGCACTGTTTCTTATCCAGGTTTGTCCAGTGTTCTCTCTCAACAGCCTTTATGTTACGTTATTCGCTTTTCCTGGTTCCTGACTTACGCAACTGTTGAAGCTTTGGGGTGTTTCTTATCCCTCCATCTCTCAGCTGATAGCCCCTGACTAGAAAGACAGGAACTGTCAGAAATCACTTTTCTAAACCTCTTTTGGCATGCTGACCAGTCCCTTATTACACATTTGTTGTGTCTAATCCTTCCTGGTTACCTTCTCTTGAAAGTGAAATTATCACCAACACCAGTGTGTCTGTCAGTTCTTAGCTTTTTTTAATTTTCAGTCTTCTTATCACATTGTCCCTCATCCTGGATTCCTCCTTCTATACATTACTCTAAGGCAAATCAAGGTAGGGTGGGTACTAATTTTTAAAAAAAATCAGATTCCTTCTTCTAGCAGTGGGACAGGTTCTAAATTGACCTTACTGGCTAATGATTTATGTGTGATAAAACCTTGCCTTACAGCTTTGGGATGTTGCTTGCATTTCTGAAATTCATGATCCAGTAGATGGATCTCCCATGCTTTTGCCTTTTTGATTGATGTCTTCTTCCTTGTGTTGTAACAGCCTTTATTGCATTCCTGTTCCAGGCCACCATGTTAGTTTCCTCCTCTTTATTCTTGCTTAGCTTTTTCTTAGGACTCTGGTAGGGTTGCAGGGAAACTCATTGGCAGCACTGTCTTCATTTTTTTTGCCTTCTCAGTTGAAGGCATTCAAAGTGACACCTCCAGCCTGTTCTCAGCTCGATAAACAAATGGATCCGCAACATTTTGAGGAGCCCGAGTGAGGAGTTGTGTTTAGGGCAGACTTCTGCAGTGTTGCCCTACTTGCCCAGCTTCTAGTTCTAGACAAAGTCTGTTCTAATTGACCTTGGAGGGGGCTTGAAACAGTTTATGCTGTGCTGCTTCATTCTGACAGGAAAGTGATCTTCAGGACCTGCTGTTTTCTGGGAGTGACTGCAAAAACTACTTATAACTGCAGCATTATTTGAAGATGTACCAGAACCCAGGTGGTGGCATGCCCATCTGGGGATGTGTACGTTCCCTGTTCTCTTGGCCTGGGTTTGCATGATCATGTACAAGCTTCTGATTTAAACCTTGTCTGCTCTGAGTTGGGATTGTGCAGGTCTGTTGCTGCCTCTGCACTTTGCAACAAGGACAAACTAAGATTATAATTTTTAAAGGCATTTTTCATGCTATTAAAGTGGCTATTTTGTGTGTTCTTATTTTTAGATTTTTATGTATTGATTTTTTAGACTGAATGGGTACCCTTTGAGATGCTCTGGCATTATTATTAGGAAATGAAGGTTTTTTTCAGTATGGATGACATGACTGGATCATGTAACTTACATTAGGGGACAGCCTTAAAAATGTAGGAAGTAATTCAGCTTGAGAAGCTGCATTGGTTGAAAGCTTATGCTCCTGTTGTGAGTCAAACAGTTAACATTTCAAACATATTTGTCCTTTTGGTTTTGTAGCTAATGCCTCATTGAGATGAATGGGAGTATTTTGTGACAAAACTGTTACTTCTGAGCAGTGTGCAGAATTAAGATAAGTTTTCAGGACTTATAAGTAGGTGTTGTAAAAATGGAAACTTGAATTTGTTGACCCCAAGTTATATTTTTCAAAGCAAGTGCCATAAAGGATAGAATGTGAGAGCTTGTACTTCTGACTTTGTGACGGTTTACTGCAGAATGTACTTCAAAGAGAAGAGGTGGTAAAATAGCAGAGTAAGCCTCCTTTTATAGTACAGAAACAAGGCTGCTTATAGACTTGATTTTTGGGAAGCTAAATAGTGCTCCATTTTATATATAGTGTATTTTCACGTAAGTGCTCTGAGGATCTATAGGAACACTAATTACTCATTTTGAAGTAGCACCTGTGTGGACCAACTAGTCTGGCCACTTTTAGAGAAGCAGAAAAGCAACATTTAAGTAAAGTCTTCGTAAAGGCTTTAAAATATTATAGCATATATTAAATCCTTACAAAGAAATGCAGAATTAAATACTGATAACAGAGGAGTAATTTGACAGTTACAAGGGAGGGTTTTATTTGATGTAAAGCTGCAGTAATAGAAGTTTGCTGCCACCCTTTTTTTGTGGAACTTGCTATTTTTGAAGAGCAGTCCTGCCCTGTGTGCAGGATGCAGACTTTCCCATGGCTTGCCTAGAATGGTGAAGCTTTGCAGGACCATGGAGTTCACTCCATTTCCATTTGTGGTGCCCTGGGCAGCGGTGCTGGCTCACTGTCTCCATAAGAACAAGGATGAATGCATTGATTGAAAACTGTTGAAGTCTGAGATATAGCTGGAGATGGTAAAAACAAGTTTGAAGATATGAAGATAGTTTCTTTTAATTTGTGATGGAACTGAATGCTGACTTACGAGTGTAGCAGGGTGAGGGTGACTTTTTCATAATTCTTGGCCAATTTCACGACACCCAGCTGCTGTAGCTTGCAAATGCTCCCTGTCTACACAGCCTTTCCAGCACTTATCTCAAAAACTTTCTGAAAAAATACTACATAAAGACTTTTGTTTTGCTCTGTATGCTGTTGGGACTGTAGTCACCTGAGAGAGAATTTTCTTCTTTTTGAGGGGGGAAAAATCAGCAACCATTTTGTGTAAGCTGATACTTAATTGAGGAAGCTTTAGAAGTAAAACTCTCTGCCCCGAAAAGAACTTTGATTTCTTTGATTAAAGAGTGACAGAACAATTCAAATTGTACAATAAGATAAAAGAAAGAAAAAATACGATGGTTTTGTGTACTTACCAGTCTTCAGAGGGTCTTTGTACAGGAGGAGGGGATAACCTGGGCTCCAGGAGAGGGTCTGCTCTGGTCTGGTGTACTGGTCCCAGCAGCAGCAAGAAACTTCCCACAAATGGTTGGTAGCAATTTAAAAAAACAAAACAACCCAAACCCTTTAAAAATGGGTTTGTATGTCTCAGTCCGGTGTTTATATGCTGGGGGGATTGGTTTCCATCTGAAGCTGATTTGATTGGTCATTTTGCCTGCAGGGGGGCCGGTTGGCTCTGATCATGTGGAAAAGAATGCTGGTTTGTTAGGAGCATTTCTTTACCCAACACAAACCCTTAGCAGCCAAGGAGAAATCCTCAAACACTTACTTGGAGAAGGGGTGCCTTTCCCCTCACCTCCTTAATCAAGATAATTTTTTAGGTTTGTATAACCTAAAGTTCTATGTGAAAGTTGAAAAGGCCAAAATTCCCTTGGAAAAGCTGAGTGGAGAGGTTCCCATACTGTTGCTGAAAACCCACACTGTTCACTGTTACTTTTTCGCTAACCAGTGTCAACTACTGTTTGTTTGGGTTGAGAGACACTCTTGTGTCTCACTGCTGGTCCACTTCTTCCTTTCCTGTTAGGTCCCAAGCTTTGGAATGTTAATGGAAAGGTAGATGCAGCTCATGGACCACCTCCTGTGGTCTCAGGAGGGTGTTGCTGAATGCAGCCTAATGCTACTAAGAAGATCTAGACCTGGCCATTTCCATCTCCACATTGCTCCTTTGTGAAAACATGGAATTAATCACAGGATTTTGCTAAAGCCTAGGAATGAAACAAGGCAGATTAGGTGGCTTGCTGATTCCATGCAGCAGATGAAACCACTTTCGCTTAAGCTGTTTGCTCTTTCACTCACGAAATGAGAGGAGTTGTTGAGGGTACGTCTGAGCGAGCAGCTGTGCAGAGTGGTCAGTGTGCTTCCCTGCTGGACCAGCTCTGAGGACAGCTCTGGAGCACAGTACTGGGTCACTTTTTTTTTTTTATCCCTTGGTGAGCTGCTGATGTGAGAGCTTTGACTGAACGTCAGATGTAAGAGGATCTGAGAAACAAAGGCTTTGGTTGTTAGCAGTAAAACTACTGAAGGCCTGCTGGGAAAATCATTAATGTAGACTTTCCTGCTTAGGCAACAAAATCCTCCCTATTTTTTCTTCCTTAACCTTCCCCCAACCCTAAATTGCAAAACATTAATTTTTTGCTTCATTATTATGGAACATTTTAATACGTGTTCAGGCACAACACCAAAAGTTGATAGGCATAGAGTGACTTGGAGAACCAGGGCAAAAAATGCAGTGCCAGGGGACTCCCACCAGTGTGACAAAGCTGTAGGACAGTGTGACTCTCCCTTCACCCTTCCCTCCACTGCAGATAGCCTCAGTCGCATGTAGGGTTTTGGTTTCAAACAGTATTTTCTTAGAAACCATCTTTTGAGCTTCAGAAAGTATTGGAAATCTTTACACACTTGTATAGCAGGGGATATTAGGTACAGTGTGTGTTATGGAATTGAACTCTTGTTAATTCCTTTGAATCTATTGGCTCACTCACACTGATGGCAGTAGATAATAGCCAATTTAGTGAAAAAATATGGAGTTATATTTGTTAGTATAATTTTGAGACCTACTGTTGAGAGTGAGATTTTATGCAGAGAGATTGAAAATTTGAAGCTGGGAAAGGGATTCAGAACTTCTGATCTGTCACTGGGAGTTGGTTCATGGTATTTGTATTCCTGTGGTGTTCCTAGCATGTCCAGTAGTGTTCTAATGAGAAGGTAGTCCTTCTCTAGAAGCATCATCTTAAGGACATTTATTTTATTCTTCTGTGAAATAAACTAAAAATTATGCATTTAGGCAAAGTTATTTCAGTTCCTTTAAAACCACTGACTGCAAAAGTTTTTATTTTTATCTTCCTCTTGAGGAATTGTGTAGCTGGCAGCAGAGAGAAGAGAGCAAGTTAAAGTACTTGATAGACTCTCCTGGTTCTTGCCCCTCTGTAGAGGAAACAGCACTGCTATCAGTCATCGCCTTCCTGTTTATTCTTTCCAGACAGCGAGCGTGGCGTAGGAAACGTGGGCTGGCAGCCTGGAGAACAGAAGTTATTTGCCATTCTGTTAGTAAGTCCTCTTCATAAATGCGTTGCCATGGGGCCACATCCTTGAATCCAGTCTTGTTCCCCACAGTCAGTATCCCTTCAAATCAGTGTTGCACAGCTGTAGGCTTTTCTGGCTGGATACCGCTCGGCTCTGTCTGAAGTTTTCTGTAAACACCATTGCTGGCTTTGTGACAGGTCTGAACAGAGGTGCCCTTTTACTGCTCCTTCTCTTCAGGAAGTCCGGTCAATTAGTCCAAGGCAAAACCATAGATTGCATTTTAGTTTCTTTCATCCTTAAAACGTCGCCAAGTCCTGACTCTGTGATCTAAGTAATTTCAGCTGAAATGATTGTTCTCAAATCTAGAAACAGTTTGCAAAGAATATGCTGGGACTTTGGCAGTTACGAATTTAGATGTCATCTGTAGGAATATTCCTGTATTCAGTTCGTCACAGTCTTACTGTCACTTGGGTAGCTTGATTTTTCTGGTCCTTAACCTGTGACTGGTTTGTGTTTGCAAAGAACTAGTTTCTTGTCTGGTCTGTCTAATCTTCAGGATCATCTAATGCCAGACCTGTTTGGACACATATCTTGTTCTTTGACTGATGCTTGCTGTGATATCCTAATACCAGAGACTGAAGTATGTCATGAGACACTGCATTTTTTTTTCTTTAATTCCACTGAATGTGGCATCAGAACGGTCTCTGATGTGATACACTGGAGTGCTGCTGTGTTCGGAAAGGTTTTGGAACCACAGGTGATCCCATCCTCAGATGAATATAATACTGACCCCTTAACATTTTTTTCATTTCTACATTTCTGGTGCCATAGAATTTAAAATCAGGAGATGGGCAGGATCCCCCTTGAGTCTGATCTTGACGAACAGCATTTTGATGTTTTGTAACCTCTACAGAGATGTGTTTCAAACCGCATTTTCTGCAAGTTCAGCATACAAAACCTGACTTTGATAGTTCAGTTCTTGGGAACAAAATCTGCTGTTCTAAGGACTAACAGAACCTCAGTTGCCTTGGTTTGCCTGTAGCATGAGTAGATGTGCAGTGGGGCTAAACCCTGGGTATACAGTGGCAAAGCAGACTTCACAATATTCTTTAAGTGACCTTTTTTCCTAAATGTTTTTGGGAGAGTGGAACCGAACCTGTGAGCTGAGAGCTTGTCTGTATTAAAGAGCAGTCTCCAGAAACAACTGAACTAAAAATGGAAGGGAAGAACATCCCTTTTTTTCCTTAGTTGGTAGAGTCTAAAATATCTCAAATTAATGTTACTGGATAAGTGTCAAGTAATATCTTTGAGTCTTTATGAAAATAATAGACATATTTGTAAAAATATTACTTCTCGGGTCTCAATGATTCGAATAACTTTTTTGGGAACCGTTTTAGTAAGAAAAACGTTAGTGTCTTGTGCTGCAAAATGAAGAAAATTGGATGTCTCTTCTTCTTTGTAGCACTTTAAAAATAAATTCAGAAAGAATGAGACATTTTCCTTGTTGTCTGGGACTTAGGCTCCCCTGGTCTGTTGGGTTGCAGCTCTCTCCTGTGCACCTCTCTGTGTTTTATTTCCAGCTGACTCGGCTCTGTAGCTTGCCTTCTGCTTTTCTACTATGGGAAGCCCATCCAAAGAGCGATGGTGAGAGGCTTCCCTGCACTTTCTGTTACCATAGTCTGCATAATATTTTCTTAGATACCTAAAATGAAAAAGAAAAAAACATTCCCAAACTTAGATTTTTCTGTCTGGCTTGTTCCTTTCCTGTCTTTCCCATGAAGCACGGGAAAACAGAATGTGGCAGATGTTCATCTGCAAAGATTTATCCACTCCAGATAAAAGAAGGTGCCAAGGTGCCAGCATGGCACATACCAGATGAAGGGAGTTGAGGGCCCCTAGCAATTTTATTTGGAGTATTACCAGAGACTGCCCAAAATACACTGCCTGCAGATTTTTATTTTGCTTGTTTCTCAAAGCCCAGCAAACACAGAAATGATCTTCAGCCAAATGTCCCCTTCAGTGAAGTAAAGGTAACTGGGTTATACTTGGCTTCATAGCTGACATTGCCTGTTGGTACTGGTGCTGATCTTTAAATTAACCAACGTGCTTTAACTCTTCCTATAGAATCAACATAAGGGAAAGGTATTAAAAATTAGAGCTGGAGAAAGATAAAGGTTTTTTTTTTTTCCTCCAGTGTTTTGAGATGGTGGAGAAGGGATGTCAGTTTTTGTCCAAGGTGCATGCAAAGTAGAGAGCCAGCGTGTGCTTTGTGTCTCCAGAGTGCACTATCTCTAGCAGGAGGAATTTTCATGTTCTAAATAGACGTCTGATATGCCACGGAATTTCCGATCTTCTGTTTCCTCATCTTTGACTGAAAAAATTGCTTGATGCTAAGAAAGTGTTCTCCTATGCTTCCTAAATGAAGTTCTTTAAAATGTCTCTTTCCACCCCAGGAGTCTTAGTACATGATCACGTTTTCTTTCGTTTTTCCTGTCTAGGAAAGCAGGCATACTAAACAGACTTCATCGAATAACGTGTTACATGTTTGGATTTTAGGGCTCTTAAGAAGGAAGATTCAGTATACCTTTCTCTAGTACTTGAAAACTTTTCTTTTTATAGGTAACCCCACAATTTCAGGTTAACACTGGGTAATAATACCAGTGAGGAAATGGCATCACTGTAGTTCCTGTGGGCATTCTGGTGCTACACAGCTGAAGAAACTTATTTCAGTGATGGGCTGTCTTGTCAGAGCAAGTCAGCAGTGAAAGCAGCATCTGTGTTATGCCTTGGCATATGACATGGTGTTATACCCTGGTGTATGACATTGAAATCGTGGTGCATAATACGGAGTCTTTTCATAAAAATACTTGTATCATCCTTTTCTGACAAGGTTGCTCTTCATAAGTACTTGAGGATTTTATGTTTTGTTTTAAATATAACATAATGTAAATTGGGAACTAAAAAGACTATCCTGTCCCCTAAACTTCTAGCAGACTTCTCCTTCAGCTCAGGCATAATTGCTTCTAGCCCTTCATACACTGACCTTGACTCTCCAGAAGATGGATTCACAGCATAATGTTAACATTGCTAAGTTTTTTCTCGTTTATTCCTCAATGCTACTTTAATTTTTCAGTGTTTTCTAATAGTAAGACTGCTGTATGTTGGATTAAATAAATAGATCTCACCTTCTTTTTGTTACAGAAGTAGGAAATTGGTTTATATAATGTTTATTACACTGTGCTCTTGTTTAGCTTGAGACACTTCATGATAAAGCAGTTTATTCTTTTTCTCGGCACACTTTTGCCTTCTTTCTGTTACATTTTGCTACAACTCTTAAACTGCCTTTTCCTCCTTTCTTTCCTATCCATATTCTAATTGCTTATATGCTTTGCTTCCTTCTGGTGTGTTTTTTTTTTTTTTTTTTTTTTTCTTTCCATCCCAAGGTACATAGGGACCTGGATTTCTTAAATCTCTGCCATGTTTCCTTCCTGAATTTCCATTCCTCTCCTAGGTTCCTGTAACCACTTCTGGTGCATTTTTGCCTCCAAGGGAGCAAGATTTCAACCCTTTTGTATTTCTGTGTTTCTAACAACAGGACACCTGTTCACTGGCCTGTGTTTTCTTTGCAGTGAGACCCAACTTTGAGGAAGGTGGGACAGTGACCACGGGGAGGAAACACGAATTTATACGCTCTGAGAGCGAGAACTGGCGCATCTTCAGGGAGGAACAGAATGGGGAAGATGAGGATGGAGGCTGGCGACTGGCTGGGTCACGGAGGGATGGGGAGAGGTGGCGTCCTCACAGTCCAGGTGAGAGCAGAGCTGGGCAAACACGCAGCCATGGTTATAGAGAGAGGGCAAAGGCCATGAAGAGAAGGAGGTGCCACATTGAGGGCAAAAATAGGTTCATGTCGTTTTGGTCATTAAATACTGTTCTGGCATGTGTGGGGCTCTTGGTCACAAAATGATTAGCATAAAATTATGTGCCTTTTGTTTTCCTTTTAACATCTTCAGTACCCTTACATATTTAAAGGAACAATACTTTTCAGGTGTGTACTTGTCTGTATTGTGCTCCAGGTGTGTATGTACCTGGTAAAATAAGGGGTTTTTAATAGCACTGTTTCTTTATGGCTGTGACAATGAGGGGAGAGAAGTCACCCACCTTAGACAGCATACCTAAGGCTGCAGACTGACACTGACACTAAACCACTCTGGTCATTGACCTCTTTCTAGTTTTCCAGATGTGTTTGCAATGCCAAGAAGCATCCTTGGAAAATCTCAAAATATGTTGCTCTACACATTTCGTAGTTGGTTACAGGATATTTTGTCTCAGTAAATTTCAGGCACCTGTTTTGTTTCACTGTCCTCTTCCCGGGCCTGACAGGGCAAGTCTGTCACATGCTTTCCAGCTTTGCATTGCTGGAATTGCAGGAGAAACACAAAGCAGAGCTTGGTATTTCAGTAGTAGGACTGAAACATATTATAGGGGTTTTTTCCCTTCTCTTAGGAAAAGATTCAGTCATACCTGGTGTGGGATCCTGAGTTTGGCTATCTTGTGGCTGCAGGCGGCTTCTGGAGTACCACGAGAGGATTAGGCTCTTCTACTGTTGAATCTTCATAGAATAATAAAATTGTTAAGTTTGGAAAAGGCATTTAAAGTGGTTGAGTCCAGGCATTGACCCAGCACTGCCAAGGCCACCACTAAACCATGTCCTTAAGTGCCACATCTACATGGCTTTTAAATCCCTCCAGGGATGGGGCCTCCACCACTTCCTTGGGCACCTGTGCTTGACAACACTTTCAGTGAAGAAATTGCTCCTAAAGCCCAATCCAAACCTTCTTTCTGGTAGTTCTAGAAGGTGATAAGGTCCCCTGGCTGGAGCTTCCTTTGCTCCATGCTAAACTTCATAGGAAAGCAAAGAAAGCACAGGATGTTTTTGGGGCTGAGGTGGACAACTTCTCTTCAATAAAAAAAAGTCCCAAGCCCTCTTACAGTGGCTCTTTTGCCCTTTTCAACACCCCCGACTTTCAGTATGGTTATTGTTGTGAGCGACCATCACCTCTATTCTGAACCTTCTTCATAGCTGTGTATAACTCTGCTCTCAAACAGCTGTTCTCTTGTACTAAAACGCAGCAGCAAGCCCAAGGCTTGATTTATCATCAGATGTTTTCTATTTAGAGCAAGGCTAACAGGCAAATTTTGAAGAATTTAATTTTCTTTTCCCCCTATGTTTGATCACAGTTATTGATCAGACACTGCTGCTTTACCTAGTTGAGGTGACATCAGGCCAGCTACTCCATGATGCAGCATGATACTCAGGAGTGGAGTGTTCTGCGAGTACCAGCCTGCATGCTTTAGCTTAAAGGGAAGTAGAGACCTTAAAGTTCAGAAGTTCATTCAGATCTTGAACTTTCTTGGATGTTCTGAGGAAGGTTTTGAAAATTCATCTCACTTCTGTCATGAAAAATATTACTGCTTATTTGAATTTTCAGTGTAGTAGAAAGTAACTGAACTTCCCTTATGAGTTAATTTTAGTAGGTATCATTGAAAGCCTGTTCCAAGACTTAACGTGAATCTGCAGAAAAGTTGAGATAATTTTGGGATAGCCTGAGCTGACAGCTGTATTGTCCTGGTTCCAGCTTTCATCAGAGCTGTATTTGAATCCTCCTCTTAGTAGTAGCCACAGAACTATCAAAATGGTTTAAATCACATTTTTGCTTTAAACAATGAGTTTAACTCAAATTGACGTGTCTTAAACGACTTCTTTTTACTTATTCTGGTGTTAGGTAATAATATAGTCATATGTCCTGCTGAAAGTAGAGAAATGTCTTCAGAGGGCTGTTGTCATTTGTTTAGTTGGTCTTTCCTGTGGCTTGGCTCTGTGTACTCCCTGCCAGGAGCTTTAGACTGGCTTTAATATCTGCTAGAAGAGTGTGATCACAGATCTAGATTGACTGGCTGCTTCAAAATTCTTTTTCCTTTTAATTTTTAATCATGTTTTAAAATTATAAATGGCTAAAAAAACCCTCTTTCTGTTGTTCCAATTCTTGCATTCATACAATGACTGCCCTTTAAATTTGCAAGGCAAGTCTGTTTTGTCAGAAACATACACAAACCTGTTTTGGTCTCAAAACTAGTGACTGATCTTTAGATGTTTATGGTTTTGGTTACCAAGTCAGCCTTAAGGAATAGGAATAAGTTTTTCTTGCCTAGAATTTCTGATACGATTTTCTGTCTTTGCTTTAAATGTCTCTTCAAATTGGTCTTTTTCCTGAAAAGCATTTGGGAGAGGCCTTAGGCTGTACGATTTTTTAGTTGCTGCTTTGTTTGAAAGGCTTTTCAAATTCATCTTGATTCACTCCACTTTCAGAATCAGGTGCTGTGATTCAACTAGAGTTTAATTTTTGGGCATTGTTCCCTGTGTTTCTCAAATATCTTGAAGCAACTAAAATGGGAGACTCTTGTTCCAAAGTAAGAACTAGGTCTGTATATAATATATGCCAAAAAATGTGTACTATTCTTTTGTGAAGTGTTCAGTTTAGCATTAAGTATTGTTTTAGTATATATTGAAAATTTCATTGTTGAGTTAGAGGATATAACTTCAAAGAGAGAAATAGCTATTAATAAGACTGTGTTCTTGGATTTCCTGAAGCAGCCAGTAGACCTTTTTTTTTACCTACTAAGTCACCATAAACTGTAAGGGATAAATTAAGCTAAAAATTGTCTCCACACTTGAAATATTGAACATGTAATTACTGCCTAGTGATAGTATAGGGCTGAACTTAAAGCTATGTTTGTGTCCTGTTGGTTAAAAAACTTCAGGTAAGAATTCAGGTTTATCTCTACTTTGGCTTGTTTTAAAAGGTTGGTAGCCTGATATTTCAGACCTGAATTATTGCCTATATTCTAACTGGGCTTTTACAAACACATTTTGTTACTAAGAAACAAGGGTGTGATCTGCTACACCTAAGTCTTTTCGCCTCTCTGCATAGCTCTGACAAAGCAGGGGCTGTAAAAGGTGGTGTGACTAAATCTCTGCAAACAGACTCAATGATTCTTAATTTGAACTTTGCAGATACCTGGGCTTAACAAAGTGCTTAGAATTCACCTTCAAAAACCACATTTCTGGGTCTCACTATGAAGAGCTGCACTCCTGGTATTGGCATGTGAACTGTGGAAAATTAGAGGCTCCTCTTAATGCAGGGTCTCTAGATGGCCCATTTATGGGTGTATAGGAAATTCTTAATACTCAGTTTTCCTATTCCACACAAAAGAGAGCTGAAGAAGAGGTGCTCAGCCCTTTTTTAGTGCTAGTGTAGCAAACAGGCAGAGCTGTTAAGCCATACACTATGCCATTGCCAGGTTCAGGCCTTCGCTCTGTCCCTGTGCTAGGAGCCCTGACATGGACATTGCTGCTTGTAATGAGGAGCTGGCTGTCCAGGGACTCAAGCAGAAATGCTGTCTGGTTGTCAACAACCTCTCACACTTAAATCTCTTCCCTTAATAGCATTTAAAAGGTTGCCTCAAAACACTGATTTGATGGTTTAATACTACTTTCTTTGTGAGGCATAACTAGAAGCATAGGTTAAGTTACCCAGTGGAATTATTTGCAAATAAGCACATATGGAATAGTGAGGGCCTTGTTAAAGTCTTAACATTTGTGTTTCCTTGGTAAAATTTAAGATTGAAGTTAATAATGTTTCTGGAAGGAGTTTGTTTTACATTTCCTGTATTTTGGAGACAAAGGTGGATTTTTGCATGGCTAGTATTAATAGTTAGGGTATTAAGGTCAGCGTGGAAACATTCATCAGTCGTGAAACAGGACCACATTTCTCCCCTTTACTGTGATTTTTTTTTTTTTTTTGGTAGACGTTTGATACTGTGAGGCTGCACTGGTTCTGGTACACAGATTCTTAGAGCAAAAAAAAAAAAAATCACTTTTTATTCAGTAAAGAACAACTGCCATGAAAAACACTAAGGTGCCTTCATTTTTGCTTTGCACCTTTGTGATAAAGATGGCTTGTATTGCATGAAAAGCTGCGTACAGCCCTTTCACTCCCAATTTGTTTTCCTTAGCAGTCAGTTCTTTACAGCTTAAATAACATTATTGCAGTCAGAGGACTTGAAGCTTGGTTGAATGAAGGTGTCTTCTGAATATGAAGTTTATACATGAATTGGGAAAGTTCTCCCTCTTCTTACCTTTCCAAGTTTTGGTATTCCATGGCTAAAAAAAAACCACATTCAAGAGACTGACCAGTCCTTTCAAAGGTATTTGAATAGTTGTCACTCCATTCTTCATATGTATGCACAAAAGCATATCTGAGGACAAGAGGCAAAAACATGGGTATTTTGTTCAGGATGTGACTTCTGCAGAGTCCCTGAAGGAAAATACAAAATCTTACGTGTGTAAAGGTGCCAAAAAATACTTAAACCAATGATGACTGGTAAATTCAATTGGCAACTAGTGTTGCTTAGCTTATTTTGGTGCCTGTTCTAGATTTTGTAGCTGAACTTTTTTAGCCTTATGTGGTTTATAATGCTTATTCCACAGTTTATAATTTGAGGAGATACAGTGGACAGTATTTGAAAGTCTTCTGCTTATTGGCAAGATGCTCCTTTTCTTTGCCTTGTCCTTAAAGCTGCCTGTTCATGGGTGGGCTGTACCATGTAGGGGCTTTCTGAATTGCTGTCAGTGTCTCTCCCCCTGTGTGAGCACTGCCCCAGGACCGTGTGGTAAAGCTCCTTTCCCTGCCTTAGACGGCCCTCATTCCGCAGGCTGGCGGGAGCACATGGAGCGACGGCGGAGATTCGAGTTCGATTTCCGGGACCGAGACGACGAGCGGGGCTATCGCCGCGTGCGCTGCGGCAGTGGCAGCATGGACGACGACAGGGACAGTCTCCCTGAGTGGTGCTTGGAGGATGCAGAGGAAGAAATGGGCACGTTTGACTCCTCTGGAGCATTTCTCTCTTTAAAGGTGAAAAGCTGCTTTGGGCCCTTGGGTCACTTGGCGCAAATGTTCTGTGATGTCAGGTGGGTTATGGATGATCGTGTTGACTTTGCAGAAAGTGCAGAAGGAGCCAATACCAGAGGAACAGGAGATGGACTTCCGGCCTGTGGAGGAAGGGGAGGAAAGGTCTGATTCTGAAGGGAGCCACAATGAAGAAGCCAAAGATCATGAAAAGACCAAGAAAGAGGGGGAGAAAACAGAAAGAGTAGTGGCAGGTAAGGGGGACTTCTGCAACATTCATTGTAGAATTTCTGTTAATTCAGTTACTGAGAACTCTGCCTTGTTACAGAAGCAGTGGAAGAAGCAGCTCAGGCATCATCTCCAGCTGCCAGGTCAGACACCCCACCGAAATCTCAGCCTCCAGACCCACTGCAGAGTAACCTTTTTGAAAGGAAGGAGGAGTCTGTGCCAGAAAGAACAGAAAAAACAGAAGATAAAGAGAATCGAGTGGAGAATACACTCTCAGCCAAAATGTCCAACAGAGGAGAAGGTAATAAACCTGACAGATAAATTTAGTAAGTTTCCATTACTCACTGTGAGTAATCCTAGCCCCTTAAAAGAGGCAAGGACTGGATTATGGTGATGGAAAGACAGAATTTACCGACTGGTCTATAAATACAAGATTTGTTGGATATGCCATCTCAAATGTTTGCTGTGCACTGGTACTTCACACTGAAATGCGGTCCAGAGAAACACAAGCTAGTTGTGGATGTGCCTCACTGTGTTACAGCAGAATAGTCTGGACAAATGTTTATGGCCAGGAAATGGGATATGCTCAGGTATGCCGAGTTCTGCACTAATGGAACTAAACTGAAGTTAGTTCCTTGAAGTTAGGCTGGGTGCCTGTGCTGTAAGCAGTGCATTCAGGAAGATCTGAAAATACTTTTGCTTTGGTGCTAAATTTGAGCCATTGACTATTCTCTGCATTAAGTACTTAAAAGTAATTGTCATTTATGTTAAAGATAATGAACTAACTTTAACATTTTTCTTTAGATTTGGCTTCTCTTGCTCAACCTTTGCCACAGATTCCTGCAGACACAGCTGCTTCTGCTCATCTTCCTCCTCCTGTTTCCAATTCAAATCCTGCTTTGCGGCCAGTTCAAACACCTGTCACAGCTGCTCCGGGCATGGGCAGCATTCCCACTGACCCAGATGATGAAGAGGGCCTCAAACACCTAGAGCAGGTAAAATTCCTCTAATTCCTTTGTTGTTGGCAATTGTGAGACTGGAGGAATGTGGAATGCAAAAACATTTGAAACATGCCCCATAAAATCAGAAATGCAGCTGAAGCTTTTCACTTCACAATATAGACTGAGAGCTGCTTCTCTCAGGATTTTTTTTTGGCAAATAATTGGAACTTTTGTATTTTTCTGTATCAGGGTGCTGTACCCTGTGTTAAAGAGCTAGAGACCATAATGCTTATGACCACTGTCAAGTAGCTTTATGATTTGCCTTGAGAAATTATGTATGTCTGTTAAAACCCCCAAACAAACAAACCATCAGACAAACAAAAAGCCAACCAAAAATCCCATAAGTGAATGACAACACTGTGTTGATGAAACTGTAGTGACTGCTGAGATGTTGAGCCTTCTTTGTGCTCATGCTCCCATGCCTGTTTTATTTTTCACTGTGATACTGCATGGGGCCTCCATAGCAAGTTGCTCTAATGCTTTTCATAAGCAGGTGAACTGTGCTTGTCCAGGATTCTGCCTGACAGGTGTGGTAGACAGAGCTTTGGGTTTGTGTAGCAGTAACTCCTGTCCTGGTGCTGCCTGTCATTCCTATTACACTCTGGAGCACTGGATAGCACAAGGTGGTTGTGTTTGGTAGACTTATTTTCAAATCTGTAAGCCCCCATCTAACTCTCATATTTCTTGCTGATTTTGATGTCTCCTGCAGCAAGCAGAAAAAATGGTGGCATATCTGCAGGACAGTGCCCTTGATGATGAAAGACTAGCAGCAAAAATCCAAGAGCACAGAGCAAAGGGTTCCTCTATGCCCCTGTTCCATGAAGCCATGCAGAAGTGGTACTACAAAGATCCACAAGGAGAAATTCAGGGTAGGTCTGTGCCATTTACACTTCCTCTTTTGTTTCACAGAATTACCACCAACAGGTGCTGGTGCTTCTCTTTACAAAAGCAGCACAGGGAATTTACCATTCTGGAATTAGGTTTTGAAAATATCTTCAACCCATCACTGCCCCCATGAGCTCAGCAGGCCAAACGTCCAGAGCTGTGCTTTATCATGGCTCATAAAACCATCATTTCAAGGTTTGCCATCATGTCATGTTTCTGTAAATAACGTTAGACTAAAACCTGTTTCACATGCCAGTAGTTACTCAGATTTTGAGATAACAGTGGAAACAAGCAAGGAATGTGACCACTCAAGTAGCTTGTTGTAAAGAATCCACAAGAAACCTTGAAATCCATTTTCTAGACGCAGCCTGAAGACATGGAGTAGTCAAGGAGGGTGATTTGTTTAGAATTGAGGGCAAAGAGGAATCAAGTTTCCACCAGCCAGTGCTTGTGCAGAATCTGAATTTAAGTTGCACTTGCAGCCACTGCATTGTTAGTTTATGTAATAGATAGGAACTGCTCCCTGCTTTCAGTTTTTGCTTAAGAATTTCTTTTTCAATGAAATTTGGAGCAGGCCTTTCATAGAGATACTTGCATCTTTGCTTTCAGAAGGTGCTTTTCTTCTGGAGGTCCCAGGGCTCTGTTTTAGCAGCTGCTTATCTGCTTACCAAAAGTGCAGTTAAACAGTGAATTCCTTCCTCACTGTACTTCACACTGTGTAGTGTGAATCACTTCTCAGCTGTGAACTCCAGATAGGACTGGTAGGGGTGTTTGTGGGATCTGTGTCAATCTCTTGTCTGCAGGTATTGCACATCTTTAGGGTTTTCTTCTCATCCCTTTAAACTTAAAGAATGTTAACCATAAAGTGTTTTTATTTGCTTAGTGTATGTCAGTCACTGCTCAGTGTTTATTGCTGTGTGACAATCTAAATGTGTTTCTTGTTGGATTAAGTACTTCAATGTGACATGAAGAAGTGAGCACTTCCACATAATTTTCTTTTTCTTGGGATAGCCTCTTGTGGTTTCATATACTCTAGGGGGAATTGCCTTCTAGAGATATTCCTTACAGAGAAGGCAAGGGTTACTGAGTGTTCCTGCTTTTCAGAAGCTGTTTTGCAAAACTTACTTATGTGGTCCTTTCTTGATTAAATAATATGCTTTTCATGCTGGTTTTGTATGTATTTGAATATGTAAAATTAGTATAGGAGCCCTCCTTTGAAAGAAATTATTGAAATCTTTCTCAGAAAAAAGAGGAAGAGAAGGAAAAGTGTAGATTTTTACAAAGGAAAGAAACTGGATCCTCATTATCTTAAAATACGTAATTGTTCACTAGAGGTGGATCTATTTATCTGCTAAGTTCCAAGCAAAAACTTGTGTAAAACGTGAGAGTTCCTCTGGTTTGAAGACAAGAGTTGAAGCAGGCTAAGATTTGTTTAATTATCTGTGTGGTACAGTTGGGAAAGCAGCACCTGTGGTTTGAGCACTGCCAGCCAGCAGGTACTGCTGAGCTCCAGAGTGGAAGCTGCAGCTGCTGTGAGCCTGAAGCAGTAAGCCGCTGCTGGAGGACAGCAGAAGGATGAGCTGGACCAAGCCCCACACCACTGTGGCTGCTTGGCTTTCAGCCGAGAGCTGACCTGTCTCCCTCCAAGGCAAGGTGAAAGCCATCATGCAGTCTCTTTTCCTGAGACTGTAGGGCAGTGCTGTAGCCCCTGTGGAGATGTGCATGGACATTCCAGCCTTGGGTGAGCAGTAGCCCCAGGAGTGGGTGAGGCAGACAGGAACGTCTGGTGCTGGGTACTGTGTGACCGTAGCCAGCTCTTTGTTTCCAATATGCTGATCCTGGCCTTGCTTCCCCTTCCCCACAACGTGTGTTGGTTGATGTGATTTCAGGTCCGTTCAGTAATCAGGAGATGGCAGAGTGGTTCCAGGCTGGATACTTCACGATGTCGCTGTTGGTGAAGAGAGCCTGTGACGAGACTTTCCAGCCACTTGGAGACATCATGAAAATGTGGGGCAGGGTTCCCTTCACTCCAGGCCCAGCACCGCTTCCGCATCTGGTAATTATGTGGCAGTTACAGTATTCAAAAAGTCCTCTAATGAGTGGAAATTGAATTATTTAGGTGTCATCTACTCTGTCTTGGAATTGCAGGTGTTCTATGCACCAAAGTTGAACTTGGTGTTAGATTACTTTTGCAAGAGTAGAACAGACATGTAGTTTAAAAATGCTTGGTGTGGCTGGGAGGCTGGGTCCTGTGATATTTGAAGGTGCTGTGTATTTCACAGACTTTGCAAATCTTGATCTTGGTCTAGATATTTTTCTATTTTCATTTTTTGTTCTGGTCAAAATACAACCTTTACATTGCTTGCACTTGCAATCTAGTACTCTTAGTATATATGTTATTGAAAAAGAACGTTTTATCCCTAAACATAGGGCGAGCTGGACCAAGAGCGACTGACTAGACAGCAAGAGTTGGCTCTGATCCAAATGCAGCACCTGCAGTATCAGCATCTTTTAATACAGTAAGAATTCCTGTCCCAGAGATCTTCCAGTGACTGTGTTCTGCTCTGCATTATTGGTCATCTGGGTTCAGCTGCTTGTCATGTTTCCTTGGGCAATGGGGCTGGGAGTGCTTCACCTCCAACAGCAATAGCTGCTTCACAAACACTGGAGATGTTGCTGGTCTACAGGATTAGGGCAGTTTCTGCCCCTGGCTCACTTTTCAGAGTCCTTTCCAGTGTTTGACATAGCTAGTTCAGTGAGACTTGCATTATAGGTAGCTGTTACGGTCAGACTGAATCCCAGGTGTCCTAGGAATGACCTTCAGATGTTTTGATGTCAGGAGAAGGTTCACATCTTTGGAACTGGAGATGGAGAAGCCGGAACTTACCTTTGGTCTGCTTGCTCAGCTCTTTGAAGATCAGTGGAAGGTCCTGCTGGGCAAAGCAGTTTGTCATCCATTTTGCCAAAGCTTTCAGTTGTTCAGTTATGGCCAGTTCCTGACAGCTTTTTTTTTGCAGCAGCTTGAAGGAAAGAACACAGTCAGATAGACTTTTTCAGGGGATCCTGAAAGCATGCGTCATGATTACAGTTTTTCAATACTGATTGCTAGCTTAGGATTGAATGAGGCAAGAGCCTGCTCCTGTACTAGGCAATGCCTTGACATACTGGGGAAGAGACTGATTGTAGGTGGGCAGTGATCAAAGCCAGATTAATTTCAGCTAATGTTACGGAATTTAGACAAAAAAGGAAGTAATGTTGCAGAGCTTACAAGAGAAACATGCGGCAGTAATAGCCAGGTGACATAGCTGAGGGTGAAGGAAAGTCTGGTTCTGCTCATGTGAGCCAACTGGCTGTATGCTTGTATTTTGATTCTTGCCAAGATCCTGTTCTGTGGTTTCTTCTTGTATTTAGCATGTACATTATTATGGATCAGTGGGTATTAGTCCCAGAGCATGAATCTTTCTGCAATCTTGGGCATAAGTGAACAAATACCATTTGTCTGCTTCTCTTTTGAAGACAACAGTATGCACAGATGCTGGCTCAGCAGCAGAAGGCAGCCCTCTCATCCCAGCAGCAGCAGCAGCTCGCTATTCTTCTTCAACAGTTCCAGGCCCTGAAGATGAGGTGAGCTAGCCCAGATTTGAACTGAATTCTGTTGTTCCTGTACTCTAGTTTGTATATAACAATAATTATAACAAACAACATCTTGTCAGCTGTCTGTCCTAGTTAAGTTTGCTCATATTTTAGGATTATGTATGTTAAAGATGGTAATAAGAATGAGTATGTTTCAGAATAATAGGAAACAGTTTCAGGATACGGAGTACTTCTTCATATATGTAACCTTTGCCTCAGAGGTTTGTGGAAATGAGGAGTTGAAGTTGTACCTGTCTGACAGATCTGTTGTGCTGGTCACCGAGGAGTTTTGCCAGTTCTGCAGTTCGGGATGATTGTTCCTCAAACTGGCCTCTAAGCAACAAACGCAAAACTGTAGCTTAGCCCTTGACTTAGCAGCAGGGGTGAGATCAGCAAGAACTCTGCAAGCAACTACTGTTGTCCACATCATATTTTTGTTTTAAATAGAGGTGTGGAAGGAAAGCAGTATGTTACAAGTTACTGAATCTCATGCGTGTTCAGAGCACTCCTCTCCCTGGAAGTGGCGTGTTGACTCTCCCTGTTGGTATTACAGAATATCTGAACAGAACATGATGCCACCTGTTACAAGGTCTGTGTCAGTGCCGGACACTGGCTCAATATGGGAACTTCAGTCAGCTTCACAGCCTACAGGTAAGGTGCTTAGCCTCGGTCAGATCTCTTGGGAAAAGTCCATGCATTAAGAATCAGCATCTTTGAGGTGATCCCTCCCTTTTTGACACAAAGGGAAATTATTTTTCCATCATGATGTTTAACTGAATCAGCCTACTTTGCCTTGAAGTAGAAGTTCCATTTGAGAGCGGTGAAAAATATGTTAATTTTTCCAGTGGTTATGGGAAGTCTAGATCTGAAGGGATTGTTCTATTTAAGGACATTCTGCTCTGATGGGAAGAGCTGGAATAGCTGGTGTTCTTCTGTGGAATTTCATAGGAAACCCAGCCTTCCTTCAGTCATGGACAGGCCTTGGTCTCCAGGAAGATAAGAGTGGCCCTCTACTGACTAAGGCAAAAGTGTTAACATGATTTTAGTTCCTAAAACATAGTAACAGCATAGACAAGATTCTTCGCTTTCAGTTATGTTTTGTTCATGTGCTTATTTTTGCTTGTCAATGTTTGTTTTCTTCACTGTCTAGTCTGGGAAGGAAGCAGTGTCTGGGATCTGCCCATTGATACTGCAGCTCAGGGACCAGCTCTAGAACAACTTCAGCAGCTCGAGAAGGCCAAGGCTGCAAAGGTCAGAAACTGTTTTGTACTGTAAGAAATTGGGATTGCTGTTCTGCAATGTAATTGTTCTTGAGCCAGTGGAAGACCGAGCTCTTCAATGGATGATTTTCACTAGATTTTCATGGAAAACACCATAAAGAGAATAGGGTTTATAAAAACAAGTTATGAAATCCTTGTGGAAAGTTGTTTGGAAACCATCATTGTGGAGGTACTACTGACCTCTGAAATAGTGGTTGTGTTCTACATTTGTGATTAAAACCTCTGTTCGCTAGCCACCTCTGTTTTAAACTGAGATCATCATGAGCTGTCAGGCCAAACCCTGAGTTGAGACCAGGTAGTTGTACTCTTAATCCTTGTGATTTTCACCACAACTGGTTTGGGGAATCATAAGAGTCCTATTTGCCAGGGTTATTCTACATGTACTCGATTATTTTTGTGAGTTTGAACCTGTATGACTCTGTACATTTCCTGGAAATTACTGTTTTATGATTACTGCAAAGCAACTCACTACTCGCTTCCAAAGTCTGAAGGTATTTTGAGGAGCTGATGTAGAAAGACTAACTAGAGAGCCAGTGTTTGTAACAAACAGAAATTGTCCAAAATTGTTCTAGACTGTTTCAGGAATCTGACCTCAGTAGGCAGCCAGCTGATAGGTAAAATTGCAATCAAGGGAGAACATCTGTCAGAGGCTTCATCTGTTAAGCTGTTGCTTTAATATCAGCAGAGTTGCCCTAAGAAATGGTGTAGGAATACGTTACCTGCATCTGAGTATAGTTTTATGTGAATTGTAGCTAGAGCAAGAGAGGAGAGAAGTGGAAATGAGGGCCAAACGAGAGGAAGAGGAGAGGAAAAGGCAGGAGGAGCTTCGGAGGCAACAAGAAGAGCTACTTAGGAGGCAGCAGGAAGATGAGAGGAAACGACGGGAAGAAGAAGAACTGGCCCGCAGGAAGCAAGTGAGTTTCCCCAATGTAGTTAATCTCTAATTAATTTTAATATTTTATAAAACTCACTTTAAGAATCCTGTGGGGTCTAAGTAATCTTTGGTAGGTGTGTACGAAGACAGTTTTAATATTTTTCATGTGAGTATATTAAATTATGATTCTTCGGTTCTTAATTTTTTTAAGAGCCCGAACTGCAATCTGAGAAATCGGCTTTGATGCTTCACTTTAAGATAGGTTTCTGTTTGTGAGCACAGGGCCTTTATTCCACGTGGAATATTCCCTCTCAACTTTTTAATGTCAATGTTAGACTTAAGTTAGTTGCCCAGTTACTGCATGTTTTGATCTTTATTTCCCATTTATGCAGTCAAGGATATGTTCTGGAGTTGATGGAGCTTGAGCAGCTGTTTCAAATGAATAAGAGGTAGAGGGCTGTAGTGGACAAAAAGTCATGTGACATTCAGCTTATTTTTCCCTTGGTTTTTTTTTTTTAAACTTAGTAAATTTTTTTTAAAATAAGTTATTATCTGGATAATAGTCTGTCAGCTTTTTTACTTTAGTTTATGCTTGGGAAAGGAAGGGATGTAGTTTGATCAAGCATATTTCTTAAAAAGAATTATGTGGTCAGTGTTGCAGTAGGAGAACGAATGTAGGAATTGTAGTAGGTTCTTAGTCCGAGAATACAAAATGGAGACGTGATTAGTTTGGCGTTTTTAGCATTTACTTCTGCATTCCGTATGGACCAAAAGGCAGTTGTTCCTTAAGTGTTGCAGGAGGGAAAGACAGTGAAAGTTTTCACTCCGCGTGTGAAGGATAAAGGCAAGCACAAGGCTGAGCTTATTTACTAAGGAGTTAGTCAGTAAATGTCCTGAAAAGTTCCACGTGAATAATAGGCAAAAGTACTAAATAATTCTATCCTTTATAGTATTTCTTATGAGCTTAGGTGGACAGTTGTAAAGTGTTTTCCTGCTTTAAGGATCAGACTCTTCTGAGGAAGCCTCTAGAATCTCTAGTTTTGTTTGGAAGTTCATTGTAGATCTCTGTTGACTCAGGGTTTGGGTTTTGTCACGGAAGGTCTATTTTAATTGGTACAGCATGATATGTAGCTAATTTCATGGTATCTTCTGGAATCAAGTTGCAAATAAATGGCTCCTTGCTTTAGTGTATCTACTCGATGTGCAGGAAGTCATTACACTGTACAGAAAAGCATCCTCCACTTGAGGTCAAAGTAACACTGAAGCAGTAATACACTCAAAAGTTTAACTTTTGAGATAGATTGCTTTAGATCTGGTTCAATAACAAGAACACATTTTTCAGCTGGTAACTCAATTTGTATCATCTGTGCTGGCTTCAAATAGACTTGGGTTGTTTCTTTTAACAGTTTTGCCTCTGTGTATAACCATGTCTGTTAAATTCCGAAGTTTTTTTGTCCACTTTGGATTTGTACAGTAAACAGTCTGACTCTCCCATTCTGAGATGCCATGGGAAATAACTATTTACATGAAGGAAGCAGAACGGGGTTGAAAAGCAGTAACAGCAAGTATCTTAGTTCATTACCAATGCAATAATTGCTACAATGCTTAATTCTGAGCAGGAATGTCTTGAAAAGGTAACAAAGAGTTTAAGCACTTCTCTGGAAAGAGAAAATAACATTGTATACTGTATTAAAAAAAGAAACTGGTGAATATTTGAATCTGACTTCTGTACTAAAAGGCATTGTAGAATCAGGGATGAACTGATTTATTAGCATGGATTTATGCAGAGGAGATGATGCTTAACAAATTTGATTAACTTCTTTTGAGGAGATGACAGTGAGAGCTGAGAGGGGTGAAGCAGTAGACTTAATCTGCCTGGACTTCAGGAAGGCTTTTGATGTAATACTGCATAAAAGACTAGTATATAAGGTTAGTAAATATGCTGTTGATGGTGAATTCTAAATAATAAAAAAAAACTAATAGAAATTCAATTCTGTAGGATGAAATGTCATACCAAATGTTGAATTCAGTTCTGTTCACAGTTTTCATCAATTACTTTGCACTGTAGAATTGCAAACAGTAATGCCCAGCTTGTGTAGCTCCTGTATTTCATTTTTATCTCTGGTCTGGTGTCTTCTATTTTGTAATAATTGATTGCTTTCAGGAACAAAATTTCAGGCTTAATAACCAGCTAATTATTGTTTTCTCTGAATTATATCTTCAGTTCTCCCTTTAAAATACATCTTTCAAAGAGGAGAGCAAAAAGATTTGTGAGCTGTAGTAACACAGACAAGCAGAATTGCAGGTGCCACCAACTGCAAAAAATTCTCTATTTTATTTAAAAATTCAGAGTCTATTGAACTGGGGATTGCTGCTTAAGGATTTTTTTGTAATATTACAGCTATTTTAAAAGATGTGAAATAAGCTGTACAGCACGGTGTACAATTGCAGTAATTGTATATTGAAAACAATTACTAAGAAAGATGCTAAAGAACACTGGGAATGTCTTGGAGCAGGAATCTACGAACATGGGAACACTAAGAGCCAAAGGTTTGCGTGTTTCCCATACCAGGCAGTGGCAGAAAGCTGGAGAGCTTTGAATGGTTTTGGTCACATGCTCAAACAAAAACATCAAATAATAAGATACAGAAGTGAACATTAAGACAACATTTTTATAGCTGTAAAGAGTCAGAAAAAAGGCTGTTTCCCAGCTTTTCATATCTTACAGGGTTTTTTTCCTCGTGTCAGTAAAACACTGTTCATCTTTAGTTCTGTAGGGGAGAGATGTCTTTTACTAACGTCATTCAACAGTGTTTCTCTGGCATGCCTGAGCAAGAAGGAGATCTGTACAGCTTTCTTAATGACAGTTCTAGCCTCATTTCCCAAGGGGAAAGTAGGGCAGAGATACCACTGAAGTACTGTCCCACAGGAGGACTTGGTGACTTTGCTCATCTCTCCCAGGTACTACATGCTGTGTCAGTGAGAGCCCCCAGCCTGGCTGGCACTGGGGACTCCTGAGCTGAGGTCCTGCTCTGTGATCTCCAGGCAAACAAAAAAGACTGGCACCTCCAGCCTGCTCAGCAGCCTTTTCAATAAAAAATACAGCAGGCAGAAATTTTTCAGCACTTTCACTGAGGACACTTGATTACTGTGACTTGACTGCATGTGTCCAGTAATGAAGGCCCAAATTTCAAAAATGCTTCATGTGGTGTGTGTTGCACTTGAAGCTGATTTGATTAATGAGAAAATGAATCTCAGGCTATTGTTCTATGTCCAGGTAGTGGAAAAACCCACTTACTGGACTTATATCTAGCACCAAACCAGTTAAATGATATTCAGGAATATGACTAAATTGTTGGCTTGCAGCCAGCAGCTGTTCAGTGTCATGGAATTGCTTATAAAAGATGTTCTTTCTACTGACAGTTTTGTTGCAGGCATCTGAAATTCCTTGTCAGAGAAAAACCCAGGACAGTTGTTCAGCGAACTGTATTGTAGTTTATCTGTGCTGTATGTACATGAAGCTTTGGTGTCAGATTGAATAAAAGGGTTATAGTTTTCACAGTTAACTTCCTTGATTTACCAGAGTTTGCATCCATGCTGCACAATTAATCCCCGATCATCCTATGGATAATGTATTGCTTATAAAACACTTGTGGGAGTGTAATTGTGGTAGTGATCATTTTTAAAGGAAAATACAAAAATCATAAAAGCTTTAAAAGGTTCTGGTCCAAAAATTAAGACCTGCAGGGTGAGCTGGTAGGGTAAGTCAGACACAGAAGGGGTGAAAAGTAGAGTAGCCTTAACTCAGTTGCTGGACATCAGCTGTCAGAAAAGGCTGCAAAAACTAAGGCTTTTTTATGCAAGGGAAAGTCAAAAGTGGTGGAAAAGGTCCCCAGGTGGGATCCCATTTAACAGTATACAGGAAGCTGCTTGTCCCCTATTCCTCAAAAAAACCCAAGCAGCAGAAAGGAAAAATGTCTGTTTATGTTGATAGGAAAGGGTGTTAATGTTTAATTTTTGAGTTAAGTAAATAATTGTAGTACTTGGAAAACAGAATATAATTTATTGGAAGCTATTTAAATAATTCAGGGATAGCCCAAAATCAAAGCCCTTAAGAGTCCTCTTGTTACCCATAATATTTAAATAGTGTAGGGAGAGCCCAGTCAAAGCCCTTGATACTTCAAAAGTAACTGTTCTTGAGTGCAATGGGCTGCATCAGCTTCTTTCTGGTGTCTGGAGATGTGGTTTGAGTTTTGTAGTGCTCTTGAACAGTCAGTATTCAGAAACTCCTGAAGGTAGGAAAAGCTTCCAACTTATAGGTGACAGCCCCCCACAAAAGGGATTAATGAGACCCGCACATTGAAATGTTGATAGATCTAATGCCCAGCTGCTAGTGCTGCATCGTGAAAAGAGGAGTCTCACCTTTTGTTATCATTCTCAGTGCCATTCTTCTTATAACCAAAGATGGGCAATTATGTCTTCTGTTTTTCATTAAAATAATTTATGTAGGAGATGCACATTGCATCAGAAATACTTGGTAACATGTGAGTTTGTTGTGCTTATGCAGTGTTTTGGTAGAGCTTAGTTTGGAGCTAGGGAGCTTTTCTTGAGGTGACTCGTTTGGCCAGACAATGCTGTAATCTGTGTTCTGATGTGGTTTGTCGATTAAATGGTATTTATAGATTGACATTTTGTTCCCAACTCCAGGAGGAGGCCCTGAGGCGACAGCGAGAGCAGGAAATTGCACTAAGGCGGCAGCGAGAGGAAGAGGAGAGGCAACAACAGGAGGAAGCACTTAGGAGATTGGAAGAGAGAAGAAGAGAGGAGGAGGAAAGACGTCAGCGAGAGGAGTTAATTCGTAAACAGGTGAAAAATGGCAAAAGGGACCTCTTCTGTTAATTTACAGAGGCTGCCACAACAAACAGACTTTGAGACTTGCACCAGTGCTTGAGGGACAATCGGTTTTGGTCAAAGACAGCAGAGCTTGCAGACAATATCAAGATGAGTGAAAAAAAGGTTGTTTACCTGTATCCTGACTTCAGACAAAACAGTCAGAATCCAATACACCCTTAGGTAAAGAGATTTGGGTGGGAGTGAGCATTCTTCCTTCACATTTAGCCTTAAGAATGGCTTTGCAGCACAGTATTTATACTCCTTTGTGAGGCAGAGTACAGTATCAGAATAAGTTTGTTTTGAATTAGCACTCTCTGGGCCTTTACTTTGTTATCTTCAGTGTCATCTGAGATGATCAGTTGTGGTGATCTTTCTGTGCAATGCCAAGTCTATACCCCCTACCAGAGTTTCAACTTCTTTTCTTCCCTTTTCTTTCGTACTAAAAGGACTTTTTTCTCGTTGGCATCAGCATTAGAAGTGTCTGTTGTGGAATTTGAGCTTCTAGTCCCCTAATTGATACTCTTACAGTCTCTTAGTCAAATAAATCTTGAAACATGATTGGGTTCACATTAACTTCCAGGTCCATTTCAGAATTCCCAGTTAGTATTTAAAAATGCCTTTTCAGGGTCCCCCTTGTAAGACGCCCATCACCATTTCTGTCATTTGTTAGCAGAAGTGTCTTCTCTGGAACTGTGGTGTTGAGTAACAACAGTAAACATCTCCATCTTTGTCACCTGTCTCTTCTTTCCTGTTATTTTTGCCGAGTTTTATTGCACTGAAAGTGTGGCATTACTGTAATGAGTATAAGCAGGCAGAAGCTCAGACTGAAAGGTGTGTATCTACTAGAAGGAAAGTAGTAAGAAAATTAGGGAGATGTCATTTTCTTCCAAGTTCCTTGATGGAGCAATGGGAAACATGTATTTTTAGGGAATTTAGACTATATGACTTTATTACTGAGAAATGTAAAGGTAAATGAACAACCCAAACAGTACAGATTACAGATAACGTGGTCCCTCTCTGTTCTGTCAGCATATGAGTGCCACAGAGTTAAGAGTCTTTTAAATTCTGCGAAGTCTCCTTAGACTTTATTCCTTTCTGTGTCCTGGGAAGGAAGAGGAGGCTGCCAAATGGGCGCGTGAAGAGGAGGAAGCTCAGCGGCGGCTGGAGGAGAGCCGGCTGCGCATGGAGGAGGAGGCGGCCCGGCAGCGGCTGGAGGAGGAGGAGCGGAAGCGCAAGGAGCTGGAACTCCAGCGCCAGAAGGAGATCATGAGGCAGAGGCAGCAGCAGCAGGAGGCTTTACGGCGGCTGCAGCAGCAGCAGCAACAGCAGCAACTTGCACAAATGAAGGTAACCTGTTCCTGCAGTTTAACTTCCTTTCAGCTCAGCATGGGAAGTAAAGCTCCAGCTGCATTCAGAGTGGTCTGTAGTAGCTTGGGCAGAGCAGGGATAGATGAGCTGTCTGGAGAGGGAAGAGGGTAAAGACTTGATGTGAGAAGAAAGAGGAAGAGAAGCTACAAATGAAAAACTGCAAATGTTCTGTCAATAGAAGCACACTGGGAAAGCATCACACATAGGTACAGATTTTTTTTTTATCACAATGAGCAAGGGCCCGTGCAAAGTTTCTAAAGCTTGGAATTCCTAAAGTCCTTGAAATCTAAATGGATTGCCTTTTTTCAGGTAATGATGTGTTACATTATTCTTGATACACTGTGTCAAAGACTGATGCATCATAGGGCAATTCAAAGAATGTATCATTTATATTTCTACCTTTTCATACTTTATTATTATAACATTTTGTACTTTCTAGGGTTTTGTTAAACTTTAAAGTTGGCCTTTCTTTTCCCCTGGGTTTATACCATTTCTTTCCTGATTATACTCCAGCAGTATTCTCTAAAATGTTTTGTAATTCCTGATGTCTGTTTTTGCCCAGCTCCCTTCATCTTCCACATGGGGTCAGCAATCAAATTCAGGAGCTTGTCAATCCCAGACCACACTGTCATTGGCTGAAATCCAAAAGTTAGAAGAAGAAAGAGAACGGCAGCTCCGAGAAGAGGTAAACACTGACAGCAGCGGAGTGCAACTTGTTAGAGGGGACTCAGCTGTGGGACTGCTTAGCTGTCACTTCAGTTATTAGAAGGAATGGTGAGGATGAGGAATGTTTTTTTGAAATAGCATAACTCAAAATCGTGTCCTTCAGGCATAGGTTCAGTAAGCGCTTGTGTGAAAGTTCTTATCTCTTCTTAGTATAAGAATCTGAAAGGGAGAACTGCACCCTTTTAACCCAGGGAGTGTAATATGTTCACAAAACAGTGTACGGTTATTTCACATTTATATTCTAACATGTTTGAAGATATTCATGAGACCAGGACAGTTAAAGGGAGGGTGGTTGGTGGGGGAACAAGAGATGGTAGGAGAGAAGGTCGTCTTCCAAAAAGCTGATTGCAGTCATGATTTGATAAATTTAGTCTATCTCAGGCTAATAAACAATTTGTATGTACTGGTTACCTAATGTCTCCTTTTTTGGAGGAACTGTAATGGCCCAGAACAATAACAGGTCAGCCAGACTTCTCCAGAAGAAAGTGAATTCAGTTTAAAACCAGTTTCCAAGTTAGACTTTTGAATAGTGATGATCATCTGAAAGTATTTACAAGCACTTTGTCTTGTGTGCAACAGCAAAGGCGTCAGCAGCGTGAACTAATGAAGGCCCTTCAGCAACAGCAGCAGCAACAGCAGCAAAAATTGTCAGGCTGGGGTAATGTCACCAAACCAACAGGCACCACCAAGTCCCTGCTGGAGATACAGCAGGAAGAGGCAAGGCAGATGCAGAAACAGCAGCAACAGCAGCACCAGCAGCCGAACAGAGTCAGAAATACCACGGTACATTTATTTATCTAATCAGTACATGGAGGAAAGCAGCCATGCCTGTTCCCTCTGTCTTTTCTGCTGGGTCTGTGCTAATAACCAGCATCTCTTTGTTATGTCTCAACAGCACTCTAACCTGCACACCAGCATTGGGAATTCAGTGTGGGGCTCTCTAAACACTAATCCCAGCAACCAGTGGGCATCTGACTTAGTCAGTAGCATCTGGAGTAATGCCGATACCAAAAACTCAAACATGGGTTTCTGGGATGATGCAGTGAAGGAAGTGGGACCTCGTAACTCGACCAATAAAAATAAAAGCAATGCCAGCCTCAGGTAGGAACTGGGGAAGGAGCTTTAGCATACAAAGACTGCCACTCCTGGCATGATCATTTGGCAGTTAGAACGTCTCCGTGTGTTTTCCTTTTTTTTCTGTGTCATTCAGGATCTGTTTCGACAACAAAATTAGCTAAATAGGTGACCATTCACAGTTCATTTTGTCAACTGCTTAGAAAGTTACTTTGTTCTTAAAGTGTTTGCGTTTTCCAAAATAGTCTTACAACACTATACTGTATAGTGTACTGTGGGTAAGCTTGGTAACTGATAATCTAATTATATGCATTTTCTTTACTTCAGTAAATCTGTAGGCATTACAAGTAGACAAAACAAGAAGGTAGAAGAAGAGGAGAAGCTGTTGAAATTGTTCCAGGGGGTTAATAAAGCCCAGGATGGATTCACTCAGTGGTGTGAGCAGATGCTTCATGCACTCAATACGGCCAACAACTTAGATGGTAAGAGATGGAAAGGAATGGGGGGAACAATATCTGTTCTGTTTCCTGACAGAGTAGTTCTGAGGGACTGTAATGACATCAAACCAACGTTTTCCATGCATTCCCAAAAGGACATCATTAAATAGTGGCCAGAAGAACTGGCTGCATCCTCTTTTACGTTTTCATTGTCCTAACTATACCAAATCATTGGGATATGAAAAAGTTCTGAAATCTGTCAGCTGGAGCCCTCCTGAAGATTTCTAGTAGTCATGGAATCATTATCAGGCAGATAGATGAGGATCCAGTTTCATCCTGCATTGCATGATAGCGCTTTATTGTGGGGAACTGGAAGGGCAAGCTACTAGACCAGCAAATATTCGACACAGAAATCTGACATTAGCGTTTATTGCATGTGTGTGTTTGCTATCAACATGCACTTGCTCATGGTCTGCCTTCTTCTTGCAGTTCCCACGTTTGTTTCTTTCCTGAAGGAAGTGGAGTCTCCCTATGAGGTCCATGACTACATCCGAGCCTACCTTGGAGACACTCCTGAGGCCAAGGAGTTTGCCAAGCAGTTCCTCGAGCGCCGTGCCAAACAGAAAGCCAGTCAGCAGCGGCAACAGCAGCAACAGCAGGTAAAGGTGGCTCTGCCCCCCTGGGGACTGTGTGAGGCTGGAGAGTCAGCACCCCTTCTGGATTCATCAACATCCTGGCAAATGCAGACAATAAAGCAGCTTTCCAGTTTTTACCACAGGATGAAGTTTCCTTTGTAACTTAGCAGTGGAGGGCAACTGTAGATCAAAGAGTGTTTTTGCATGGTGATCGGGGAAATGCTGTGGGAAGTTGAGGTGGATACATCAGTAGCTAGTGCTGCCACATGGATACAGGAAGTGCTTTGGGCTCTCTGAATGTTTTCTGTATAAATAAAGCAGACTTCACTGTGCTCTGTAATCTTGTCCTTAATTTTTTTCTCTAGGATTCAGTGTGGGGGATGAACCACAGTTCGCTACATTCAGTCTTTCAGACCAATCAGAGCAACAACCAGCAGTCCAACTTTGAGGCTGTGCAGAGCGGGAAGAAAAAGAAGAAACAGAAAATGGTTCGAGCAGATCCCAGCTTGTTAGGTCCGTTTCAATTTTTAAAAATGAATGTTTAATTTGGTAGTGGTGGTTTGCTTTGGGGAGTTGACCTTAAATGGTAATACTGAATTTGAGTAGAAAAGTTGGAATCTTAGAAGTCACAAGATTTTCAGTAGTATTATTTATTTAATGATTTGAAAAATTCTGTACCAGTCTCATGGAAAACTTTTGTCAAACTTTCCCTCATGTAATGGCCTCTTTGATACCTGGTTGTTACCTGGAAACCTCTAAGTAGTTCAGGGATGTCAGTTAAATTCCCATTCCTCTTTTGAGTTGACTTATTGCTATTTTATTGCTTTAATGTTGATTCGTTCTTTGAAGAAAAGCATCTTTTCCTTTCTTCTATGAGGAGCAGCTTTCTGAGGCTGCATTTGCCTTGGCACCTCTTACCGGGAGCTAACCACTACCCTAGTCAGAAAAGACAGCAAAGCTTGAAGTGGTCACAGATTTTCATTCAGAGACTGTGGAGATGATGACATGATTTGTAGTCCTTTATTTCTTTGTTATATTCTGTGTCTTAAAACCAGCCACACATAAAAATTAACCATCCCCTGTAGCACTGATTGAAAAGTTTCTTTGAAGTAGCCTTTAAGGTACAAGGCCGTTGTGTGAGTGCATGGACACTGTGGAGTGACAGGTCACTGTTGTGTTTGTGTGGAATAAATGTGTCTGTATTTGTGCCCTGTGTGACAGAGAGGAAACCAGGCCGCTGCCCTGGGCCAGGCTTTGTTGTGCTGCTTCTGCTGAGCCTAATTGCTGTAGAGCAGACAGGTATTGTCCACCTGAAGTCACTGGTTTTTTTGAGGCTGTAGCAGAGCCCTGCCTTTGGTTTTTGTCTTTCTTCTATTTTTGGTCTCATCAAAGTCAATACTTCAACTAAATCAGTGATTTCTGCACTGGTGTGTATGGAACTTCTCAGTGGAATCCTGACTTATGCCACCCCAAGGTGCTCATCCACTGAGTCTGATCTGTGTACTCACTTGAATATATTAAAAAAACAACTCATGTAATGTGAAGAAGAAATCACTAAATACAATTTAGAAGTTCCAACTGTAAGGGAAGTAGCCCATGCAGCTTTTTAAAAATGTGTACACTCACTCTTTTACAAAATAATTTCAGATGCTTTTAGGCCACGCTGCCACGTGAGGGAGCCAGAACAATTCTCCTAAACCTACTGAACAGAGCATTTCTTATCTCTTGAAGTGGAAGGCAGTTGGTTGTTCAGCACAGAGCAAACCAGTGTAGCACTCTCAAGACACTTAAGCGTCAACTTTGTGTTTAGTTGCCTTACACGGGAAAACTTTCTCTATTCTCATATTCCAGATGGGGTTCATACTGGCTTAAAAAGGGGGTTTCAGTAGGAAAGCTGCATTTGATTTACTGGATTTGTTTCCTTGTTGAAAGCATTTTCACTCTTTCTCACGCTTGTCTCATGTGCCTCATGTCTTCAGCACATATGGCTAAAAAGTTAGGTAGAAGTTGGGGTGCATCTTGAGCCACCTGCATGGCCCTGGGTAACTTTGTACATTTTCATGTTGTACTCCTGAGATGGAAGTTTGTAAAAAAGCATGGAAATAGATATAATTGCTACTAGATTTCATAGATACCTGCATTGAGACTTTAAAGTAAAGGGTGAAATTGCTCACGACTCCTGAAGCGTGGGAGTGTGATTCCACATGTGGATTCCAAGTTCTCAGAATGCCCATTTCTGCCTCACAGACCATGTAAGTTGGTCTTGCCACTTCCAAGAACCAGTTGACCTAAGCACGCTCTCTTTTGAGATGTTGGAGAGCCACATTGCTACCATGTGTAGATGCGCCTTGTACTGGCTCTGCAGGTGACATCTTTTAAATGGAACTTGGAAACAGTCTTCTGATCTGGTTTTAAAGACCAAGTGGTGCTTGTCTAAATATACAGTTGATTATCTGTATATAATAGTAATTATATATGTAGTCGGGAAAAAATCAGTTTGGGTGATTGCATCTGTAGCCTTACTGAATTACCCCTAGGTTCACTTTCTCTTACACGTGGTACTGCACCTAACAGATGTTTTGTATCAAGTATACTATGCCACAGCCAGATTTTTAACACCAGTCCTTTTTGATTCACAGGGTTTTCAGTGAATGCTTCATCAGAGCGGCTCAATATGGGAGAAATAGAGACTTTGGAAGACTACTGAGCATGTGCAAATCAACTGGCTTTTCCTGCATCTGTTAACCATGGATTCTCCGTTTGGACACCGTTCTCTCCACCTTGTGTTGTTCTTTGCCTCGCAGTGAATCACAGGATCAATCATCTCAGGCTGCTTCCTCTGGCCCCAGCAAACCCTTCCTGCCCAAGACTGCACAGGCGTTGTTCCTACTGTCAGCCCACTCAAGTGGACTTTGTTCAGAGTCCCGGGAGGGTGGGAGTTAGGCTTTGTTCCCAACAAGGCTGAATTGGGCAGCAAGCTTTCACTGTGCTGTGATTCATTCTGCTGACATACCTGGAAAAAATCAATTGGGATTCTGCAAAGCGTTGCTTCCTTCTCCTGATTACTCTTACCACATCCAACACGTGCAGTCATATGGAGAGAGAGAGAGATTGAGAGAGAGTTTGTGGTTAACAGATGTTGGTCAAAACCAAAATGCCACACAGATACTGACTTGGCTGCTCCATCAGGGCAAGAGGTGCTCTCCTGGCCAGGAGTTGCATTCATAAGCTACCCTTAGAAACTGGCAACAGGAGAGGGGCGGTAGCGGGCACAGTTTAGCTTGGGTTGGTTTGAAGTTGCACACCCCCTGCCAGCCCTTCTCAGCACATAATTTTTGGAGGGAAATCTCGAGTCTGTCTTCATTAGGTGGTGATGCTGAAGCTGGTGGAGTTCCCGTCGGCTTTCTCCAGCCTTCCTGGACAAGTGGGGACTTCTGCTCTGGAAAAGGGGGGGTGGCATCTCTTCTTTCAGGCTGAATTTACCCCTTAAGTGCTACCTTGAGAGGGTTAGGACCAGTTTATTTTGAGCTCTTTTCCTGCAAATTTGTCTCGTTTAAGAGACAGTGGGATCTTTACAGTGTGGATCTGTAGTCTCTGGAGAGGGCGGACCCTGGCTTTCAGAGATGTGCCAGCAGCCTCAGCTGGTTGTCACTTGAAGCAGTGCTTAGGTATCGAGCTGAGATGCCCTTTCGTCATGGAGAGAGACACTGGAGGACGAAGCTTTGTGCAATGATGGCCCTGCTTATCTTCTACACCTTAAAAATACTTCATGCACCTTCACTGGGATCCATAACCTCTAAGTGTTTATGGAGTCATAACCTTCCTCTCTCACCGAAAGATTAACTCCACCTTCCCTGCTCCACGTAAGCACCCACCCCCACACACACACCACAAGTGACAGAGAAGGAAAACTGCCAAATGCACTTAGTTTGAACCCCCTGGTCCCGTCTCCCGTCCCCAGAGGGGTGTAACCTGCGAAGGGAGATATGCTGCAGTTTTGGTGGAGTTGTATAAAGGTGTCTGTTATTCTGTCATCACTGCCTAAAGAAAACAGTTTGAGTTGCTCAAGAGCAGTTTGGCTTTGGATTTTATTTTGTTTGGTTTATTCATTTTTTGGGGTCACCTTCCCCTCTTCCTCCGCTCTCTTCCCCTGTCCCCAAACATGTACAGTAACTATACAGAGACTGCTGCAGACTTGTATATAGTTTTTGGATCCAATAGCATGGAGAGACTTGGAACTGTTGCAAATCTGGTCTCCCTGTCTCCTTTGCTTTGTAAATTCATAAAAGGGGGAAGAGGGGTAGTTAAAATGTTTACAAAACTTTAAACTCCCTCTGAACTTTTGCCAGTGTGGGGGGGGAAAAAAGAGAGAACTTAAATAAAACCTGGTTGTATTATATCTGAGAGAAAACTTTCTGCTTGCCTTTGTCAAAGCTGAGTATTGAGATAATTCCTGGTACTAAAACTCACCCAAACTCGACTTGCATCAGTTTTCATCAAGGAACAACAAGGAAATGCACAGGATGTGGAACAACAGCTGCTGCTTTATTTCTTCCGTGGTGAGGAATACTGGTTGGTTTTTCTACTTGATAATTTTAGAGTTCAAATAAACACCAGTAAGTTGATATTGGAAATATTTAACAAGAAAGCTTTAATTTTCCTCTGCTGTCTGTAGAGAAATATGTGCGTTCATGCTGGTGCTGTTTATGCAGGGGAGATCAAGCCATGGCTGGTTTGCTCTTAACACAAACACTTGGCCATGGAGCCTCCTTTGCCAGTCGGTGCCCACCCCATGCACTCCAATGCACTGCCCTAAATGAGAAGTTTTATTTCTCCCCTCAGCCTAAAGTCCACAGGGATACCTTGTAGGTTTCTCTTTTTAGACTTATTTTCCTTTTTTTCTGCTTGTTTTTCTGTGGAAAATCCCAGTAAAGGTAATGGTAAATGGCCATTCACATGACCATGGAAAATAAGTATGCTAAGGCCTAACTTACACGGTAGCCTTGCATGATGTTGAGCTGATATCTGAGAGAACAGTTTGTGTTTAGGCTGATAACCTGACTTTGTTTTAATGTCTTCTCTTTTTAGCATATAAGGTGTGTGGTTCATAAGTGCTTTCTGGTTTTTTAATGCTATGATCTAATTTCTGCAAGCTAATTTTGGACTGCTCTACACCATGTTACAAGTATACAAAAAGCCTGTTTGTTTCGAGCTTGACTGGGAAGAGAGGAAAGGAACAGCTCCTCAATTGCTATATGAAAATGCAGAAATGCAAGAAGGGAAAACGTGCAATAATTTGTCAAACCTTGAGGACCTCACTTGGCTTCTCAGAATTTGTAGATAATGGACCAGTGGGGAAGATATACTGTTCTTAATACTGAAATATTTTCTGGTTTTAGTAAGAAGGTAAGGTGGTGGCACATGCAGACTGTGTGCTCAGGTGACTGCCTTGTCATCTTCTGTAACAAACAGGGCCCTTTTCTGTAGCAGGAGTCATTTGGATCAGTAGGGATGGGGAAAATAGGGGCTCCAAAAAGCAAAGTGATTGCTGCAGAAAAATCTGAATCTGAAATTTAAGACAAAACTACTTGTGTCATATTTTCAGAGCATGAAGAACTGACATTTGGGGGTGTTTATGTATTCATTACATGATGGGAAACCGTGAAGTATTCATCATCTTATCAGCTCCAAAATACTAATGAAATTTCTTCTGTGGCAATCAGCTGGAGTGTTCCCCCTTTTATACACTTCATCCTTTCCCTATTCTTTGTTGCTGCAAATGTGATTTGAAACGAACCTGGGTTTTCTGTGCTGTGAACTGCCATGAGTCCCTGAGGCAGGCAGGGACAGAGGGGCAGAGGCTGGCAGGCGGTGGTGCCTGAGCAGCTGGGATGTGAGGAGGATGTTGGCATTGCCTGCCAAAGGTGGCTCTCCTGGAACACTTGGAGACTTTTAACAGCAGTTCTGAGACCACCCATGGCTCCCAGGCCAGCTCTGTAAGTATTCCACCCAGAAACAAGGATGCCATGGAGCTGCTCTGGCTCTGTGTCAGAGCATTTTAGCCTCAGAAGATTGAGGCCCTTGTTCTTTGCTCTCCCCACCCTGCAATGCTCTGCCACCCTGCACAGTGAGGGAGAGCAGAGCCCTCGAATGGGCTGCTTGGGCTTGGGCTGAGCTGCCCCAATGGCTCTTGTGTTATTTCCTGTGCCTCGGGATGGCCAGCCCGAGGGAGGGCATTCCAGGAGCATCCTCGTGGCCTCTGGGAAGGGCTCATAACAACTGCTCATGTGTGCAGTGGCCTGGCAGGGTCCTGATGGCTCTGCTTGGCTGCCTATGGGGTTTTAGGCACAAGTTTGGGAGGGTGGAGCTGCCTTTGGGAGGAGGTGTGCTCCTGGAGCTAGAGGGAGGGAGGCTCTGCTGGGCTTTGCACTCTCTCTCTGCACAGTTGCTTTTGTGGAGGACTTTTTTTTTCTTTTTCTTTTTTTTCTTTTTTTCTTTTTTGTTTTACCTGACTGAACAATTTTTTTATTATACCAGTAAAATTTCTGAGTTGTTTTGTGCTTTGAAGAGTTTTAAGGATTCCTGCTGATGCTTTTCCTGAGGGAAGCCATGCCCTACCACAGAGTCCTTCACCTGGCCCTGATAACGCTGTGCAGCATCCTGGTCCCTGCTGTGCTGGCAGGTAAGGAGCTTTGTTTGCATTTAAAGCCCAAAAGCATGGAAGGTCCTTTACTACACTGCCCCTCTCTCTTCTCCCTTCCTTGAAAACATCCCTAAATTTGTATTGAATTATAATTGATTAGGGGAAACTAGCTTTGGTGACTGCTGGTGAGCAAGAATATATTTTCAGTGGAGAAAATCCTTTAACTTTTCCAAGTAGAATGGCAGTAGCACTTAGGTGAGTGTTGGTGGGTGGGGGTCGGTGGACTCATCAATCAGCAGATGGAAAACCTCTCAGCAGCTGATGGGACATACTATCACTCAGCTTTTAATGGCAGAAATTACAGTTATGGAAAGAAACATTTTTGTTTGGCTAAAGCATGTGTGCCAATTCCTGGTTCCCTCTGTGTTCTCTACTACAGCAGAGCACAGCAGCTGCTTTAGGCAGAACTAGGGAAGTGTCCACAAAAACCTCAGTCCAAAGCCAAGATGTGCATCCTTATGGGCTCACTCTGGAGCGGGAGCACCAGGGCAGTGCTGGAAAGGTGCCTGGCTCTGACTTGTGTTCAGTGAGGTGATGGGAAGGAGAGATGCCTGTTGTGCACGGCACTGTTTTTCTGCGCATTGTTACCAATTTCAGCTTTATCTGCTCCTGCCTTCATCAGAGCTGTGCTGGCTGCAGGGAGCCGAGGGCACAGGCAGCTTCAAAGGCTGCAGATCTGAGGTGGGTTTTAAAACTGGGAAAAAACACACTGCACTGATGGGCTCTGAGCGTACAGGTGGAAACTCTTACGGGGAATCGCTTCCCCCAAAGCCTTTCTTGCAGTGGAGGCAAGGCTGAAGAGATGGCTGGGGCCAAGATAATAGGCACAGCACTTGTTTTCCTGAATTCCTGTCCTGCCTTCCAAGACCTGGAGCAATGTTTTGCAGTTCTCTCCCAGTTTCTTCTGAGCAGCTTGCCTTGCAGGGAGATCCTGGCCAGCTGTCTAGCAGATTAAATTATGGAATTATTTTTAAAGCAGTTTTCATATGGGTAGTGCACTGCTGGCTGGAACATCTGTGGGTGGATGAGCAGGATTAGGGCAGCTGGTATCTTCTCCTTCGAGGACACCTTCATGCTGGGAAAGCTTCAAAGTAACTAAAAAATGAGCACTAAAAAGTGGGTCCTTTACTTCTCAAACCGTGAGCTTTTTTTTTGTACAGTGGAACATTAATCATTTTAGCACAGTTTCAGTTTGTGCCTTGCTCTTGCTCTCAGAAGCACTGGCCATGCTCTTTCCCCATACCAGGTAAGGTCTTTTCTTAATCATTAGCAGTGTTTCACTCTGCAGGAGGTGATTGATTTCCAGTGAGAATTCAATCTGCTTTCTCTCCAAGCTGGGATCTCTTCTATGCTGTTCTAAGTTTCCAGTATTTGGTGTATTTGCTCTGTCCCCATTCCGTGTGCTTGCTGTGGTTTGTGCCTGGTGCTGCTGCCCTGTGTCACTTCGCTCCTGTGACACACTCCTGAATTTACTTGATCCTGTTACTGGGTGAGTTGTGCTTGTGCAGTGAGGCTTGAAGGGCTCTGTATTGGAGAGTGCAACATTCAGATCTTGGGGTGTAGGAGAGATTCTGTGCTTTCTCTGCAGTGTTTCAAAGACTTCAGGCCTCTAACAGGTTGTTCCCTACTCCCTCGGGAACCACAATAAGGCATCCCAGGAGCAGAGTGATTCTCTACTGCTTTAGACATGGAGAGTTCCTGCCCCCAGTACAGGTGCTTTGAGGAGCAGTGGAACTTTTTCTGCCTTTTACTCCATTAGAAAAGGAAATTTCAGGCCTGGTGCAGACAAAGAGCGCAAGGGCACGCAGACAGCCCTCTGGTCTCAGCACATACACTCACAGCCCTGCCTTTCTGTAAACAAGTTTACTTAGTATCCATCAGAACCGCAGCTCTGCCCTGCTGCACACAGGAGCTCCTGGCCTTGCCCGCCACAAGCTGCCCTTTGTGCTGCTGCTGAAGGCCTCCTTTCAGCCCTGCCCTGGCCCTGTGCCTGCCATGGCCACCTGGGGCTGGACAGCCCCTTGCTGGCCTCAGAGTTCACCAGCCCCTGCCCTTTCGTCTCAGCACCTCTGACTCTCCCCAGCAGAGCCCTCCAGAGTGAGCAGGAGCGGCTGTGCCTTGGAGAGGGCTGCAGCTGGTGCTGGTCATGCAGCCCCCATGTCCAGGATGAGTCTCCTCTCCCTGTTGGCTGCTTGCCCAGCTGGTTTGATTTCCTGGACAGCATGGTCAGGGCTCTGTGACTGTTGAAAGTGTGAACTTCTCCAGGTTGCTGAGCTCTTTCCAACATGACATTTGTCAAAGATGGGGAAGCAACCAAGCCCATCTTTAACACCTTTTGTCCACATTGTCTGGATGCAACAGGAAATGGCCAGCTCAAGCATCTGTGACAAACCTAAGCCTTCTCCACTTCCTCTTTCTCCAAACCAGAGTGGCACATAGGCCTACAGCACAGGAGGATTGTGAAGAGCTGATTTTTATTTTTTTCCCTATCAGCAAGCCCAGTTTCAATTCCTATAATGGATTCAGAGCTCCAAGTGAGGCGGAAGTTAATAGAAAGCCTTTGCAAAGCATTGGCTTCTGAATCGTGTATATTTGGTATTTAAACCCACATGTGGGCTTGTTTAGAGCTAATGTGAAAATGTTTTACTGCAGTAGCACATCAGAATGAGTGGGGGGAAGAAAGGAACAGAGCACAAACACTAAAGGAGAAGACACAGAAAAACACCTTGACCAAGGACATCTTTCTGTAGCAGCTTGTGTGTCTTTGTTTTCAGCTACAGAAGAATGAAAGATTATTAGGAAGTTTTTTAAAGCTTAAGTACTAGAACATGGATAACGGTAAATAGGTTTTGTTTGGCAAATTTCAGGAAAAGATGTCATTCCAGTAGATCTGTCCAGACTTAAACCAGGACTCTGTAAGCCATTACTCAACCTTGCTCTGCCCCAACACTCCTTATAAATTTCTGACGCTGGTATTGACTCCTGAATAAGGAGCCAGGTTGGAGGTGGAGAGGATGATGAGGTGCTGAAGTCAACTTGTGTGAAGAAGGCTGTTGGCCACTGGCAAGTAACCTCCAGGGACAATGATGTGACGTGGCCACATTTGACTGCGTTAAGGTCTTACAGTTGGCCTGTGGGGAGGGTCTGCTTCCTTCAGATTTGGTTGGCTTCCCCTGGGGCTCTCACTTGTAGAGACTTCCAGTCACTGAGTACCTGGGGTGCTGGCTACCACGTCACTGTGCTGGCAGCTCACTCCAGCTTCTTTCTGAGCATGGAAATAGCAGTTTTGTCAAGTTGCCTTTGCCATCATCCCCTCTAGATCTCTCTACAGCCCGTCTGTCTGGAGTTCCACTGGCCCCTGCATCACTTGGAAAACTCACCATGTATTTCCTTATGGTAACTGATATTTTCTTCCCATTTTGTCACCTCAGTCATAACTAACCTGTGCTGGGGAGAGGGAGAAGACAGTGCAGCAAAAAGATTTCCCTAAAATAAGACTATTTGTAGTGTAAACATATGGGAAGGAAGAACTGCCATCATCCACCTGGCCTTCTGCAAAACACTCTAATAATTTTAGTCCATTTTGTCCAGTTCCATCTCTAGTAAAACTCCAATAAGATTATTGTATGTTGTTCTAAGTGTTCTCCAACTGTCTTTCTCATGACAAGGCTTCTACTGTTAGTGTGAAAGCAACAGTAGCCCTCAGCTTGTGCTTCAGTGCTGAGTCAGAGCTAATGCTGGGGAAGAGCTCATTTGTGTCAGGGCCTGGAGGCTTCCCTCCCTCCGGAACAGCGAGCACTGAGGCGCAGAGCCTTGGCAGTGGTGGGTCACTCGTGTGCCTCAGCAGCCTGGCAGCCCCTCCATGTGCCCCCAGCTGCCCCTGCCAAGTCCCTCCAGGGCAAGCAAACCATGTGAATGCAGCATGGGAGTTTTCTAGAGGTAGGACTGGTGCTGAGATTGGTGGCAGCACAGCTAATGCATGGCTTTCTCCCAGATGTTAAACATCTGGTCTTGTGATGGATTATGTATTTTGAGCGTGTTTCTTGCTAGTTGTTTATTTCTACAAAGTTCTTGGGTGAACAGGGAAGTCATGCACTACCTTACCTTTGATATTTTGTTTCCAGCTCTTGATTGCACTCCCTCCCTGGAGATGGCAGCTTCTTTGAGTGTTTTTACAAGTTAAGAATGCTGTTTCTTGCACCATGGCCGTGGAGCTTCCTTTCAACTTGCCCTTTCCTTGGGAAGGGCTGCAGCTGGGTCCAGAGCTGTCACTGAGGCGTTTGTTGAGGTTCACAGTCAGAATGAAGCGATGGTGTGGGTGGGAAGGCCTGGCCACTCTGGTGCTGTTTTCTCTGTAGATGGTGTTTAGATCCTGGTCTCCTGCTCATGTACAGAGAAACTGAGCCTGGGAGGAGCAGGACTTCTAGTGATCACCCAAAACAGCAGCAGAGCAGAGAACTGAACCTCCTGAGCTGAGTCTCTTGCCTGTACACAGAATCTCTCCAGATTCTATCCAGCATGTGACTGGAAAGGGCCCTCATGTCTCGCTAGGAGACATGAGACCTTACTAATAGTGTGCATGTGTTGGGGTTTGGTACCTGACACAAACTCTGTCCTTCCCATCACTTTTCTTGCTTTTACCAGGGGACTGAAATGGGATTGTGGCATTAGATGTGGATCCATTAGAGATCTGCCACTCCCAGCCAGCGGCAGTGTGGCTGACACTCATTGGGACTTTCAGGGAAGCAGGTATGAAACCTCTGCTTGTTAAAGAAACCTGCTGGATGCATGAGGGTAGCTGGATGGGTGCTTGGGCTTCTCAGCTGGCAGGAGTGGAGGCATGTGAGGACATGAGCTTTTAGGTTAGGAGGGAAAACCAAAGGAGAGTAATAGGGAGAACAGTGCTGGTTATGAGCAGATGTTCTCCTAGGCTGCAGCAGTGGGCTCTGGAGGAACCTGCCTCTTGTTTTGTGTTCCCCCACCCTGTGTGCCCATGGCATGGCTCTCGGCACCCGCTCCAGCAGCATTGAAGGGCAGGAGCTGAGAAGGCGACTAGCATGGAGCCCTGGCTCCTGGGGAGGCTCAGCTGCTGGTACTTCATTCAATTTGTGTGCAGGAATCTGCTGATGCCTCTGAGCTTGCAACTGTTCCTGAGCCACCAGACTGACTGAAAGGGGTTGTGTTTCCCTGGGCTGAAGTGCCAGTAGGGTAAAACCACAAGAACTTGGGGCAGCGAATGCATGTTAAGCACATTCTGCCCTTTCTGTGCGGGCAAACTGAAAGTGTATGTCAGTTGGATGAGAGGAATTAACAAAATACATATCCAGGAGCTATCCAAGTTTTTAGAAATCATGGGGATCATAAACAAATTTGACTGTTTCCTCTGTATTTGGCTATCAAAAATAAGTTCTGTGCCCTGCTTAAAGAGAGCTGCCAGAAATTTTTCAGGAGTTAGATGCACTGAGAACAGGAGAGACTTCCTGGCACCTTTGGGTCTGGTGGCACCGGTGGGACCTTTGCACTGTGGCTGGAAGAGATAGTACTCCCTCCTCATACCTTTGGGAGATACGAGGATATCTCCTCATATAGGAGAGATATTGGGAAGACCCAGCCCAGGTCATACCGTCTCCCTGGATAGTGCCTGCATCTGTTACAAATCATCTGAGCTAATGCCAGTCCCATGTCACACGCAAAGCATACGCACAGCTCTGGAGAACAAAAACATTCCTGGGAAAGGAAGCAACACTGTCCTCCCAGCACTGTGTTCCTCTGCCAGGTGGGGACAGTGGCAGTGTTGGTTCTGGTCGTGGAGGTGTTGACAGTCAGGAAGGTCACAGCTGGAGTGTGGCTCTTCTGTGTGGAGTATCTCCCTTACAAAAGCAGCCTGGAACCAGGGCTTCTGAAGCATTCCGTATGTTTGCTTTGCTCCTAAACCAGCAGCTTCCCCATTCCACTGTTGGCACCTAAATGGCCCAGCTCTGCTTGGTTCTATCCTACGTTAACTACGTTTGCTCACTGAATTCTATATTTCCTCTTGTTCCGTTCTCTGGCAGGGAAACCACAGGATTTAAAGTGGAGAGTTCCACTGGAAATGGCACTTTGTGGAAGAGCCACGGGATGGGATATGAGTCTTCAGCTCTGCTGGTTGGTTTTGCAGCACAGGTTGGGAAGGGCCCTGCAAAGGCTTGGGTGTTTGTGGGGAGCTCTTGTGGAACACCAACCTCTGTGTGCTTGTACAGGGGAGCCAAGATGCCACCTCTGGTGCAGAGACCATGGATGTACCAAGTGTGTGAGGACACGGTGTTCTTTGCTACACCCAGCTTTGGGTTCCTGCCTGGGTCTAACTGGCACAGGCTGCACACTTGGGACTTGTCTCGATGCTCACTGGGCCAGGATTAAACCTGGCAGCTGTCTCACTGGACACCCTGTAGCCTTTCTGCCTGTAGAAAGAGCTTTCAAAACTAGTCTAGAACTTTGCTGTGTTCCCAAGATTGTGGGCAGCCTGGAATAGCTCTGGAGATGGTGGGAACTGCTCTTTGATGCAGTAAGTTCTCAGCAGGTTTGTAACAGCAGGAAAGGTGAATGTTTTGGCCCTCCTGTTCCAGAGACAGATCCTAAGAGAGAACAAAGTGTGATGTAGCCCATTAATGAGGATTTTTTGCTCTCCTCCCACAGTGCCTTCTGTCCACAGGAGGAAAGGAGGGCTCCCGGCACCTTAAGCTGGGGCTGGCACTGCCAAGATGTGCTACTGCCATCTCTGTTTCTGGGCTACAGAGAGCCTGGGACAAGCCTTCAAGTGCCCCTGGTACACCAAGGTTCACATGCCAGAGTTGGGGTGCCTGGGGATACCTCTGTGCGTTGCCCCAGGGAACCCATGCTGCTTGCTCCAGCTCTTGACTCCCTGTTTCCCAGTCCTGATAACCATTGTGTCAGTTCAGGTGGGCCCTGGCAGTGAATGTTGTTCATTTTTCCCCCGCCTGCTTTTTTCCTCATCCCGGTGCAACATTCCCAGTGGTTTCAGCAGGGAGCTGTGGAATGTCTCCTGCTCCTGCCAGAGCCCACCTGAACAAGGCTGGGCATTGACAGGGAGCACTCAGTGAGCCACACACAGGGAGGGCTCTCTGGCTTGGTCTCTGACCCACAGCAGGAAGGAGTAACAGGAGACGAGTGGTAACATTAAACAGAACCCGGCCTGGCTTTCATCTCCCCTGTATGGCAGGGGTGCAGCAGGGGGAAGTCGAGGCTCTGGGGTCCTGTCTCAGGGAGCCATGTCCTGTGCTATGCCAGCACCTCCAGCATCCTGCACTGCACGGGTTGGTGGTGCAGGACAAAAGGGCCCTGAGATGCTGTGAATTTGGCCAGCACAGGTGGCCTGGTGACCTCTGCCTGTTGGCAGTGTGATAGCGCTTCCCAGCCCAGTCCCAAGGGCATCCATAAGCAAACCAGCTGTGCGTGTTCATGTGGGGCCTGTTTGTGCGCGAGCGGAGGTTGCAGGGTGTCGGGGCATGCTGTGTTGTGCCGTGTTTGCTGTGTGTCCGCTAAGTTGCCACAGAAGCATTGCCTTTGGCTACTCTGGGTGTGGCTGTTCAGCAAAGGTGGTGCCCCCTCGGAGGATAGTCTCTGCCATACCGGGGTTCTCAGCCCTCAGGTCACCCTTCATCCACCCCGGGGGCCGCCTGGCAGGCAGCTGAAGCCCAGGGACATGCTGAGCTGTGGTTGTCACTTGCAGCCTGACCGGGCCCCCCATGCCCCTGGGTCTTGTCTTCCAGCAGAGTACCCGCAGGACCCGGTGCCCACCCTCTGGAACGAGCCGCCCGAGGTGCCCTCCGGAGCCGGTCCCTTCGACGCTGCCACCACCACCGCCCGCCTGTCGGACGCCACTGCCTTCCCCCCGTACACCTCTGAGCTGGAGCCCGAGGACACCACCCACCTGCACCGGCTGGACGCCGGGGACGGTGAGTGGCTGCGATAGGGACTGCCCGCGGCTCGCTCCCGCAGCAGCCTGGGATATGGTGGATTTGCTCCCTTATGGGCCTGTCTCCTCCCGGGAAGGGTTAAAGCCACAGTGCTGGGGAGGGTTGCCTTTAATGCGTGCTCGTATAAACTTCCCTGTTGAAAAGCCTCTGCTGTGGAGCCCTTGCCAGTCCCAAGATGGCTCCAAGAGCCTTCTTCCTGCCCCATAACCTGTCATGGCAGGCACGTGCCCTGAAAAGAAAACTGCCCTGAATGCAGGTAGGGCTCTCCAGGACAGAGTGCACCGGGAGCTCCCTGAACAGGGTGCAGGAGTGCCTTTCCTAGCTCATGGTTCCTGACTGACAGCAAGCACCAGCTGAGATGTGGTCTTGCCATAAGCAAAGCAGCTCTTCCATTGTGTTAGCAGGGAAGCTGGGCACCACCGACCCACTTTGTGGCAGCTGTCCTTGTCACTGAGAGCTGGCTGAGGGAGTGGTGGTGGCTGGGTACAGCCCCCTGCCCAAAGGTCCACAGTACCACACCTGGGCTATGTGAGGACATGGGACATGGCCAATGCAGGGAGCTCTGGGACGGGAGTGTGGCCTGATGCCTGGGGACATGCTGGGTGAGGGGTGAGCCTTGCAGCCCTTCCCATCTGGGCCCCATTGCCTCTGCTGACCTCATGCCTTTTTCTCTCTCCCTGCAGGCTCTCTGGGGCCTGGAGCGATTGGTGCCATTGTCATCGCCTCCCTCCTGGGTACGTCTGTCCTTGTGGCCTTGGTCATCATCACACTGAGAAAGTTCTCGGCCTCCTGAACTCAATAAAAGATTTTTCTGTTACACAACTGGCCTGTCTCCAGCCCTCAACTGCTCCTGAACTGTCTGCCTGGGCCCCTGGGAGAAATGGTGCCACAGATACAGGAAAAGCACTGCTGGCCCTGTGCTGGGCGGCCAGGCTGCATCGAGTGCTCATTGCCCTTGGGGGCTGTGTGTCTGTCTCCTGGGTGACACAGACCTGGCAGGGCCTGTCACCCCCACTCAGGAGGAACCTGTGGCAGTGTGTGGCTTTGAGCTGGGAGCTTAAAAGGGCCTGTCTGGGTGATGGTAACAGTGTTGGGCATCACCCTGCACAGCTTTCCTAGGGAAGGGTTGTTCATGGGTGTAAGCCACCCCAAGTTCATGTGCAAACCCATTTTCACCCACTGCATTTGGGCCAGTTGCACTGGAGGGGACAGGGGAGGAGACAAGTCGTCAGTCCGGGGGAAGGAGGAGACACGTGTTTTGGTGCTGCCTTGCTCAGCTACATTTTATCACACAGAAAAACAAGATAACAAGAAGTTCCCCTCAGTCCCCTGAGGCAGTCTGGCAAGGGCTGGGGGCTTCAGCCCGTGCTTGTGGGCCCCAGGCCTGGCCCTGTACAACACTGGAGACCACTGAAATGGAGGCGTGCAGGGGTGGGTCTGAGGAAATAACACTGGATGCCATTCAGCACCTGAAAATGGCAGAGCCTGTGCCTGGGGTCTGGAGTCCTATGGAATTGCAAGAGAGCAGGAGGGGCTGGAGCAATCCAAGGGCTTGGTGGCGAGTGATGGGACAGGGCACAGCAGCACTGAGCCCCTCTCCCTGGAGAAGTGCAGTGAGGAGCTGGCATCCTGGCACTGGGGAACTGGTCAAACATCTGATGGGTAAGGGAGCATTTCAGTGCTGTGAGAAACATGCCAGGTAGGCATGTGTGGCTGCAGGCCCTGTGCTGGACTAGGCTGGCTGCTGGGTTGAAAAGCTGGATGATGTGAGATGTGATTTCAAAGATAATTTTAAGGAATTCCTAGAGCTGGAGCTCTTCTGGGGTTTGCAGTAGTGAATTTGTGACTGTAGCAAGGTTTGGATCCTGAGCTGGATGTTTGGTTGTCTCAGAAAGCTGACTGTGGGGTGCTGCTGGAGAGACTTGGCTTGGGGTGTCCTCATTAAATCTGTCCAATGCACCAGACTGGAGGCTGCAAGTCCTTCCTGGCCCAGCTCTGAGGCTGGGCAGTGACTGGGAAGTACTGGTTAGTATGAACTTCCCACAGCTGGCCACGGCAGCACAGCCCTGCTGGCTGTTGTCACACGCTAATGTGATGACATTGATCTGGGCCTGAGTGAAGAATGCCTTCTCTCCTCCTTCAATGCTGTGGCTCCCACTGCTTTGGTCCTGCATGCTGGCTCTGGGCTGGCTGTCCCAGGCCTGTGGTGTCAGTAGGGACAGCCCTGGAACCCACCTCAGCTGTGTTTGGCCTCACACTGCACATCCCATGTGATCCAAAGAGCTGTTCTGTAGCCTCTCTTCACAGCTTCCAAGTGTCCTGCTTTCTCCCCATGTTCCTGCTGGCATGGCTGTGCTCCTCCTGTCCATGCCCATGGCTGCTGTGTGGCTCCATCTGCAGCTGCTCTCCGTCCCCTTTCTGAGCACAACCCTGGCATGGCCAGAGCACACATCAGCACAGGCTACAATGCCTGGAAGACAATCCTTTGCCGTGTTACAGAAAGGTGCCAAATAATTGATTTTCCTAATGGATGCTGGCCACAGCTTGGGCCCACCTGGTGGCTGAGAGGCCCTCAGCCACGTGTGAGACTGTTGAACAAGGGGTGGCTGCCGTCGGTCTGTCCCCCATGCTGCTCTCAGTGCTGTGCCTGGGGCGTCATGCGTTGCTCAGTGCCACAGCCGCAAGGAGTGATGAGCTGGCTCTGCTGCCCACAGGACTTGCATATATACACAGAGGTGAGCCTGTACAGGGAGGCTGATGGGGGTGGATTACAAGCATGCAGGCAGTGGTTGCTGGGCCTCCCAGAGCACACAGGACAGCAGCTCCCAGGTAAGGTCACTCCCCTGCTTTGTGGCAGCTGGGGTTGCTGGTGCTCCCGTGGTTCATGTGGTGTGTGAGATGGCGCTGGCACAGCCACCCCTGCTCTGGCCTCGGCAGCAAGGAGTAGCAAAGACCACAAGTGCATGATCAACCAGGAAAGGCCATGATGCTGGGGTTCTGCAGTGGCCCTGCAGAAGGAGGCAGGCTGTGGAAGAGGTCATGCAACAGGGCCCAGGTGTACTTTGAGATGTTGTGCCCTGATGTTGTCAGGCAGGCAGAGATGTGGATCAGGGCTGGCAAGGCTGGGCTGCTGCTGAAGAAGACCTGGGTGTGGAGCACTGCAGAGCATTCGACTGGAAGCAGACTGAGGGTCTGGCTGTGGGAATGAGCCCAGCAGCTTCACAGCAGGACTAGAGTGGTGGAGTTCTGGGGCTCATCCCAGCCTGTTGCCAATGAGTTCTGAGAGACAGCTGAGGCTACTGCTTGACCTCAGTTTTACCCCTGTGAGATGCTGGGTTCAGAGCACTCCAGACTTGGAAGGTAGCAATGAGCTGTTAGTGCTTAAACCGGGTGATATTAATTGCTCAGTGATGTTTGTGGCCACTGCCTTTCCCAAGCAGCCTGAGCCAGCCCCAGCCAGCACATGTGGCTCATCTGGCCAGCACCCGGTGGCCTCCAGGCAGTGTCTGTTCAGCTCATGCTCTTTGGGGCTTTACAGAACACTTGGAAAAGGGTTATTTTACAGTTTAAAGCACTGATCTCCAGGAAAGGACCAGGGCTTCTGGAGGGCCTAGGAATGACAGTCCGTTTGTTCGTGGGCGTGTGTGCCTTGTCCAGTGCACCAGGTCCCCCACAGTGTCCCACAGCTGCCACCTCTTCCCAGCTGGCAGCCTCTGTCTTCTGCCTCTCTGAGGCACTCCAGATGCTTGGGGATGCCGGTGGTCACTGGCGGTTTCTGCTGCCCAGTTTCCTTCTCTGACTGTCATCTGACTTGTGCACCCGGAAACACTCCTTCAGGTTCTGGGCTCGGATTTTGGGGTTCAGGATCTCCTCCCCCATAGAACTGGGGAACCAGCCCCTCTCCTGGTCGTGAAGACGTTCCCCAAATATCCAGCCTGAGCACAAACAGAGATAGGCATAAGTGGGGAAGGACTGGCCCTTGCTCCTGCACTGGGACAGTAGTGCTGGAAAGAGCCATTAGAGCTGGCAGAGCTTTTCTGGAAGCTACTCAGACGCCTCTGCTGGAGCAGACTCACGTTATCCATCCAGCAAGGAGGCCTGCTTACCTGAGCAGCATAGAGTGAGGACAATTGATTCAAGGGATGCCGGCAGAAAGCAGGCACTGCTGCCACCAAGTGCCCTCTGCTGCCCCTGGAGCCACAGGAGTAGTCCCTAGCAGACACCCAATGTGACTGAGACCACCAGCTACAAGAGTACCCCAGAGAGCAGGACCATGTGGCTGTGAACCATCATGAAGGTAAGAAAAGCACTGGGTTATATCTGGGGTGGCTGTGCTAGCTTTACCATGGCCCACAGCTGGTGCTGGGAGGCTGTGCCAGTGTTGCCACAATTTAGGCAACCTGGATTGGCTATTGGGAGAAGGCAGTAACTTCCTTCTCTGGCTGTGATGCTGATGCCAGAGCCTCTCCCTGGCTGGAGGGAGAGACTTGCAGCTGCCTGCCTGCAGAAAAGCCCATCCTTCCACAGGGACTCCCAGCCCAACGCCATCCGGTCCCCATACCATCATCTGTCTTGTCCAGGATGTTGAGGACATCAGCCAGTTCTAAGGAGAGCTCATCAGGCTGCTGGGCAACGTACGGGTGGACACACTGGATCTGTGGGCAGTCTGCCAAGGAACAGGGTAAGAGTGAGTGAGGGACTGGGATGGAGCCCCTTGAAGAACAGCACAGCTTGGGTGGCTGTAGCCCCATGAGCTCTGCACATGGTCCCTCTGATAAGCGCCTCTGGGGAAGCCACAGAGTGCCCCAGCCACAGGTACTGGGGAAGCAACTCTTGGGAAGGGAGCCAGGTTCATATCACCACCACAGTGCCAGCCATGAGCAGCCAGCTGTGAGCAGCCTGGATGGGAGGGAGAGTGCTGGTGCAGCCCAGCCCAGGTTGGAGAGGTTGAGGTCAGGGCCAGGCCCAGAGACAAGCAGGTATTGATGGTAGAAAAGGACGGTAGCCCAGGGAGAGGGTTCAGCTTTGGCATAGGTCCCAGATATGTGGCTGCACTGAGATCAGGCAGAATAATGTGCCCTGTGGTAGGGGTGAAGAGCTCCCAGCTCCCATGCTGTGTCTCTTACCAACAAGTCTGGATGTAAATGAAACAAATTTGGTTCTCCGGTTTGGGGCTAGTGAAATCATCCAGCGCTTCATTTCACTCCTGGATAGGGGAGACAAACCAAGGCTGTGAACATGAAAGAGTTGTAGGGGCCCTAGTTCTTCTGCCCAGCCAGTTCTGGACTTCATATTCCTCCTTCCAGCATTTTCCTGCCTGCCCCTCCAGGCCCCTGGGTTCGGCAGCGATGCTGAGCCCCACTGTTGCACACTCTGGTTGGGATGTCACATGTGACACAGTGCTCTGGGCCCTGCTGCAAAGCCCTGGCTGTCCCCCACAGGCAGCATGGTCCCTCTCTGAGGAGGGTCCCTGTGCTAGTGTTGCTGCCCAGAGCCAGCAGCAAGGTGGGGGCCTGGCATTCTCTGAGAAGTAACAAGCAACGGCAGCTCCTGGCTGGGCTGATCAACAGGAGCAGTTTTTTTGGGAGATAAGCAGCTACAGGAACCATTTATTCCTGCAACTGCTATGTAGGAACATTTAAAGGGCAGAGCTGATTAATTCCCTTGCTGAAGAGCACTGCAGTACACCAAGGGTACCACTTGCTTGGCAACAAGACCCATGTGAACAGCACGCTGCAAAACCTGGGTCTGCAGTTGGGAGGGTGAAGATCTCACAAATGCTGGAGAAGTCCCAGGCTTGGCTCCTCTCAGGCTTCCCTCAGCCTCATGAGGAAATGGGGCAGTTCACCTTCACAGGCTGCAGCTCCTGCCTGGAGGACTAGCTGTGCTTCCAGCTGCTAGAGAGTCAGACTTTTCTACCTTCTCAGGTGCTTTTAAAGCCTGAGCTTGACACGTGAAAAGCCATGGGAGTGTCTTCAGGGAGGAGAGGGGCCTAAAAGGGGGATGTGAAGGACAAGTGCTGGCAGCTTGATCTGTGGGGTTGGGAATACTTTATACTTCAGGTATGAAGAACAATGCCAAGGACCTATGGAAACACCTGCAGCTCACACCACATGAAGATGTGTGGGATGAGAGCCTTGTGCACAGAGGAGCTTTGACATGTAGAGGTCAAACCCAGAGTGTTGCTGTGCTTGTGGCCCTGTCTGCATGCTGGCTCTGCACACAGATCCTTGTGGGGCTCCATGGATCCACCCACAGTGCCCAGCTCCTCTCAGCCTGCAAGGAGCTCACCCACACTCCAGTTCTATCAGTGCAACTGGTTGTGTCCAAATAAAGTGTTAGCTCCTGGCAGAACCCACCCAGGGCATGAGCTGCAAGCTGCCACTGAGCAGGTCATTGTTGCCTGATGCAAGAACTGTAGAACAGATACAGAAGTCTCTGTTTGGCATGCACTTATCTCTTCTAACTGTTTAGTTTTTCAGTCTGTGCCCGGTACTGCCTCCATCATTCTCGCATCTTTGAAACAGCAGCCTTCAGCAGTTGATATGTCACATATCAGTGCTCAAGACCGGTTGGCAAGCCATGTTCTGGATCACATACCATGTGGTATGGCTGTGGCCATCTAGAAGATGGGACAGGATGCAGAGGACGGACCTGTGACTGCCTTCCCTGAGCTGAGCAAATCCTGGCCTGGTTTATCGTTTGCTGCACAGCCAAGCCTCACAGACGTCACATGTGCGCTTGCCCTGCATAGTGTGACTGACATCTCTATTTTCAGTGCAGCAGAGCTGCAGCCATATGTCTGGGGAGAAGGGGCAGCTGCTCATGGTACCAGGGGCTCATTTTCCTGGTGCCAATGCTGCAGTGGTGGTAGGGAGTGGGTGTCAGGGTGCAAGCCCTGGGCTGGCGTTCATTTAGGAATATGGACGATGAACACCAGCCTACTGACAGCAGATAGCATCAACCTGGGGATATGCATTGTCTCTAGGTGATGGCTAGAAAATGTGGGCCTGGTAAGGCTTGGGTCAGTGAGAAAGCCACGCCCTTTGCTCCAGAACAATTGGGTCAGTGTTAGCACAGCCCAATCATTTGCCCAGCTTGAGCTTGTTGGAGCCTGAAGTGAAAAATCAGTGAGCCAGAAAACCTGTATCCAGGGAGACAAGGAGGCCCTGAGTAGCAGAAGGGCTGCACAAGATTGGCACTGGCTGTGGAGCCACGGAGGAAGCAGCCTTTTCTCCCACCTTCACCCACAAGCAGAAGATGCTTTGCTCCATAGGGCTGGTCAGGCCTGGCCATGATCCTTGTGAGTCAGTGGAGCCACTGGAGTGTATATCCTGCTTGGTTTTACTTTCTGAATATGTTGCGGGCTGTAAATCAGCTGGGGCCCTGTGCCTGGGCTGATTTCTGACCTCTCTATCCCAGAACAGGAACTGCCACCACCTCAGATGCCTCAAATACACCATACAGGAGAGAAACCTGCCTAGGTGACCAGTGCCTTTCAGTAGCCTCAGGGGAGTTATGCTGGGCAGAGAGGTTGGTAGGGCCAGCTCAGCTGCAGCAGTGGGATCTCTCCCCGCCCACCCCTGTTAAGCCTGGACAGCTGGTCCCCGTGAAGGCAGGATGTAGGGAGAGAGCACTGCCGAGCACTGGTGGGGTGACTGGTACTCACTGGGATGATGCCTTCAGCATGTAGCTGGCCTCCCGGTCATCTGCGTTCTCTAGGAGCCTCAAGATGAAGACATTGGCCAAACTCTGCCCTTGATCTTCTAACTCTTCTACCCGAAGAAGCCCTCGGGGAGCAGAGTCAAACACTTGGTATTTGTCCCTGGGAAAGGTTAGAGAGGAGATTAGGAAAAACTGTGGTTATTGCAGGAGACTTTGACTTCAGCCATTAAGAACTGTGCTGAGGACACAGACCAGGAGCTGCTGCATGGCAGGAGGAAAAAAGATGCCCTGCTGAGGGAAGGGATGAGTGTGTGGCTATGAAAACCCACTGCAAAGCAAGGAGCCCTCTCTATGCTCTCCCCTGGGCATCCCTCGTGGCCTGGAACAAGCTGCTTGCTCTGTCTGAGCTCCCCACATCCAAAACACAGATGGCGCTCCCTCAAAGGGGATTGTGAGGTTTAATTCATTCCTATTTATGAAGTGCCTCTGTGTTTTCTGGATACAAGTTGCCACAGAAGCAAAACATTTCCCAGCGTACAGACACTGAGGCGACATGTTCATTAGCAACAGTGGATGGGCAAGATGCTCCCTACCCGTGGGTCTAATTCACGCCACAAAGAGTGTGCTGTTCTCTGCTGCTGCTGTATTTTACCAGTGTCTGCTTGCACAAGACACACTCCTCAGCACAACCACATCCTCCTCTCCTGAGGCAGGTTACGTCGTGTCAAATATAACTGCTGGACACAGGCCAAAATTTATATGCCTCCTTGCTTATCTAACTTTCTAGTCAGCTTTCTTAGAGTTTTAACTGACTAAATCTGTGCTCTTCTTTTGGCAGCAATGAGTCAAAAATCACTTCTTGACAGGAAGACAGGTCTCCAGGGTCAGCCCACCAGCCAATGTAACTAATTGCCACCCTGCAGAAACTGCTGGATGCATAGTCACCCTGCTGACAGATCTGCCTTGGGATCTGTTTAACTCCTGTTGGCCATGAATCTTCAGCTGGAGAGAGCTGTGCCACCCATGAAGAATCAGCTGTGTTCAAAGGTAAGGTTACTGCTGGAGGGAGGTGTACATGTCAGGCCAGGATGCCCTCCCTGTGCCTGAGGGACAGGATGGGGTCACAGCATCACAGGTTGGATAAACCTGGGGCAATAGAACTAATGAAGTATCCTGTGTACTACCTGCATTCTGCACTCACCCAGGAATTTGCCGGCAAATCACCAGCAGATCATTGAACAGGAACAGGTAGATTTCTCTGAAGAGTTTCTTGGTGCGAAGCGTTCGTGATGTCTTTGGACCATTCATTTGCTGCAGTTCCCCCTGCTTCAGCAGCCAGCGGGAGTGAGAGATGATGGGTACAGACTAGAAGGGGAAAAAAAGATGTCAAAGTTCAGGAGAGCAGCAAAACCCCACGGATTCAAGTGGTTATGATGCTGAAAGCACCAAGAGATGCAAAAGGAAGGGTGGTGAGCTGCCATCACCACAACTTGCACTGCAGAGGCTGGAGCAGAACTGCAAGGAGAGGGCAGTGTGCTCTGCCATCCACACAGCCCAGCACAGCATGACAGAAGTCGGATGGGGTACAGCAGAGGCCCGAGGATGGACAGACATTTAAGGATGGCAGTGCTAGAGTGCCAAGTGCTGAAATGAAACAACAGCCTATGCCCTGATCTCTCTCTGAGAGATCCCATCACCTGGGCTGAACTTTCCTAAATCGTAAGACTGGCTTTCAAAACCATGGATTTGGCCTTTTGGCTACAAAAAAACCAAGGTTAAACAGGTTTTCTCTGGTTGAGTCTGTCCCAGTCAGGAGGAGATACTGTCCACGCACCCACCACAGCACTTCTGCTGGAGTTTGAACACATATTGTACTAAAACCAAGAAGCCCAAAACAGAGCACATCTTGTACTAGAAGAACACTACACTTCCAAATGACTGAAATATTGAAAAGTACCTATATAACTGTCACTCTTTCCACCTTCACTCCCAGTGCTCAGCACATGCATGGTGGCACAATCTTTCTTTTCAACTCCTTGCACTCTTCTCCTCAGAAGAGGCGTTATCTGTGCCAGTCTCCAAGACAGATCTGCTCCAGAGATGAACCAGCTCCTACCTGTCATTACAGCCTCAGCTTTACAAGAGGGGGAGGCAGCTGTGTAGCTTCCATAATCTACTACTGTCCTGTGGACTGTGGTCTAGCCCTGGCACACTGGTAAAGTGCTCTATAAAAATCAATTTTTTTTTGTTTTGGTTGTTCCGGTACATAAAAAGATGGCTTGAAAGCTAAATATGATTCTTAAAGTTTGTGAAGTAGACAGACCTGAGAAGCACGTCTATAGCATTCAAGAAAAGAACAGACGACTTCATACTCAGCACTGGAATTTCATGGTATATATCAACTGAGATCTGATCAAACACCCCTAAATACTGATTTAGTAATTCCCTCAATGGAGCCAAAACAGATCAGCAGCAGGTATTTAGATACTGTACACAATGCATTAAAATGGTGGAACAGTCTTTGTTTGGGTATTTTTCAGTTTTAAAGTGTTTTGCTTTGTAGCTTTCATCTACCTTTAACATATTTTGTATGTGAAACATAACAGCTGAAAGCTGACCTGCATTTTGAAGAGAGGTAAGAGGGAAGAGCCAGACCTGAGTGCTGGAGCAGGAGCACAGTGCACAGGAGAGGTGAAGCCAGTGTGTCCTACCTGTGTACGTTCACACTACACTGGCCTTGGTGCTGCCCCAGCCTCTGCAGTGGGTGTGCACTGAGCACACACAGAGGTGCTGTGCCTGCAGCAGCCCCTTCAGGGGGGCCTCTTTGGAGGCTGTCTGCAACGTGCAGACAGTGATCCTGAACTGTCCAGCCTGTGTTTATACCTTGATCTTGAATTCTAGCTTCTTCTGGATGCTGATCATCTGCTCTGTTCGGCTCATCTTCCGGACACCTTCGTTACACGCTTTCACCACCTGGGAAAAGAGAGCACAAAGGTTTGTCTCTGCTGGCCTTAAGCAGGTAAGTGATGATGGGCAGCATGAAAAGGCCTGACCATGGTCAGGTAAGCGCCCTGCTGTAAACAGGAATTGACAAAGCCAAGTTCTTTTATCTGCACTGTGGGTGCATAAAAAAGAGAAGGGTAAAAAAACCCCAAAACCCAAACAACCAAAAAGCTCCCAAACACCCAGGTGTTACAGGTGGAAGCTGATTGTCAGAGAAAATATTAGGTGGCTACATTCTGTTACTGAACCAGACAGTATAAAATAGTGCTTCTGATTGCACAGCAGAAGGAACAGCTTGTTTTCCAGATCCTGACACACCATATATCTTATTTTCCCTGTTCCCAACACTTGAAACAAGGTACATGTGCAGTATAACCTTCAAGGAGAGAATGAAGCCAAACATCTTCTTTTCAAAAATGCAAATGCTGTAGTTCTGCCAAACAGACTAGATGCCAGGGCTATGAAATGTCCTAGGGAAAGAGCTGTTCATCATACAGAGCCCAGCTGTGTTCTGAGTACAAACTTTTAACTGAAAAACCACAACCAACGTGCAAGCACTACGCTGTTACAGGCACCTTAACCTAGATGCCACTGCCTGTTTCATAAGGAGCAACTCTCTTGAGAACTAGCTAGGTAGAAAAATTACATTGGAGAGCAAGCTCCACTTTGTGCTCTGTTTCTGCTACTCAAAATCTATCAGAACATCAGTAACTGAAACTGTGATCAGCTCTTGCCTCTCAGAAAGAGAGAAAACAAGCCTATAGAAAACGTAAGCATCAGATGGTCTCTGTTGTGATGCCTGTACCTAGCTGGATATTAGGTATCTAAGCTTAAACACTTACAGGTAAGTGTTTAACCGTGCAAAAGAATTAGTAAACTGATCCCATGAGTCACTGATAACTGAAAACAAACCCAGCATTTTTCCATCAGCAGCTACAGTCCTCTGCATGCTACAGGAACAGCATTCCTCAGGCTACTGACCAATGGAAAAATAATTGGCTACCAGATGTGTCAAGAGGGATTCTGCAAATACCAACTCAATGCAGAACATCCTTCATTGATAAAGTCCCTGTCTTTATCCCTAGTGATCTCCAAGTATACACTTCCTAGGCTGGTTCAGGGAAAATCCAAGAGCCTGTTCTGTTCTAATGTTTCAGTCAGAAACTCCAGGCCCATCCTCAGGCTGATGTTCTAGCACAGTTTTCAACTTCAGATACTTGTGTTGAACTGCAGGAGTCAGGAGATGTTCCAAGCTTCTGATGGAGGAGGGTTGAAACACTGTCCCAGGCCACATAGCTGCTAGTTATGTCTAGACCATTCATATATAGTATTAACCTGTCTAACCATATCAGAAACATCCTGTTGCCTTCCTGGGGTTTTGTACGCATCAGTAACTAGCACAGCTGAACACCACACCCACCTACCAGCTTCAGGGAAGAGGGCTAAAAGCTGGCTTGTGTACTTCATTAGGAAGCTGTTATTCTAGGTCAGAGGAAGAAGTGTGCTGTGTTGGAGAAAACCTGACACAGTTGTACTCTGCACCTGATCACACCTCTCAGTGGGATCCATCACCTTCATTTCGTGTTCTTGGAGACTCTAAAGGAAAACATTCTCTGCCCTTTTCCATGGCAGAAACATACATCTATTGTTAGCAAGGGTTTTTTGTCACTGACATACTAAGTGCAAGTAGACTAGTCCATCTTTCAGACTTTAAGGAAAAAAAACACCCTCTTGAAACAGTGACAGGATTCAAAGAAACAGCTTTGGGATAGAATGTAGTCTGCAGGTGATTTTTTCAGGGGGATATGTGTGTGTGTGTGTGTGTGTGAAATGAGCATGGTGGTTTAATCTTAATGGCCTTCTGTTAACTTATTCAAACTTACTGTTTCCAGTTCTTTATGTGCATCGAGGGCAGTGGATTCCCTGTCAGATTTCTCTTCCACTTTCTTCAAAATATTCTGCAGGGGAAAAAAGGCTGTGTTAATGCTGATCCCAATGGCAGAGCACAGAAAGGTCTTTGCTAGCCTACAAATTACTTCTGGCCATCAGCCTAATTACAGCAAAGGTGACACAGTACAGCATCTCTTAGTTTCTCTTCCTCATTAAAACCTGTTCCCATCTGACCTTATATCTAAGAGAAGTATAACAGGTAGGCTCTTATTCTATAAAAATAAATAAATAACTAGAGGTGGCACTAATAGAGAGTGTTATTGGTAATCCCAGTGGGATAAGACCATTTGGGACTGAGCTGTTTCCTCATCCCTAGAAGCATGTTCTCCAGCAGTGTTTAGATAAGACAGCAAAGCACAGGAGGAAAGCGGCTGATTGTCCAAGCCACTGTGGTGTAGCATCCCTATGTCATTCAGCTGATCTGCATGAGTGCGTCACCATCCTAACTGTCAGGCAGCTGGGTTAACGGACTGTTGCTACCCCTTCTGCAGCTCAACAAAGCTCCTTCTCAACTCTTTCACTCAGTAAAAGCTATCTGGTAAATTCAATGCTAATTTGGGGATGGACTCTGAGTAACTGAAATCCTTTTTCCATAGTTATGGAGAATGTCTGACTCTGTGGAAAGGCTGCATCCAGTTCTAGGGTCGACCGTGGTTGTATCTAAGCTCCATTCACAGCTGCTGGAAAGGAAAACTCCAGGAGTGATCCAGAAGTCCTTTGTGAGAGAGAGAAGAGCAAAACTCTACCTGCACCAGAAGCTTGAGTCGAGTGATCCTTTGAAATGGCAGAATCAGGAAGGAAGAAAAGGACAGGCCTTTGCACTTGGGATCCAGCTCCAGCTGTGAGATCACTTCCCGAAAGGCTGGTTTGTCCTGGCTGAGAGGAGAGATAGAGAAGCTGAGAACTTTGAGTGCTACCCTGCCTGGGACTCTGGTATACGGCTGGTGACCCAAAAGCAGCTTGGTCCCAGAGACAGCATCTGCTGGGCCTCTCCCAATGGGAGAGAAGAATGAAGGAGGGGACTGAATGCCTCTGGGTGTATTTTAGTTTAAATCTAAAACTATTTATAGTGTTGGGGGAGGGAAAAAATAGACTTCTAATATACAAGCTACGGCAGTGTTCACATGTGTTCATATCTAGCTCAGCAGCATACACTGCGTGTGTAGGTGTATGTGAATGGGGTGTGTGTCCAAGTAAATGAGTCAGAGGCATAATTATATATTTTTACACAGTTGGAACTCTGTGATAAGGTGAAACTCACACAGTCATAAGAACAAGACAAGCCCCAAAGTAGCTCAAGCTTGAATGTTCCTTGCTGCTTAGCTAGAAGATGGAAATTTCATTATCTGGCCTGAGAAGGGCAGGAGCCATGCCTGGGCCTTCCCTGATGATGCTTGCAGAAGATGAGGACACAGCTGGGCCACAGATACAGCTGGGCCACAGACACAGCTGTGCAGAGCAGAGCAGTCCTGGCTGCCACAAGCAGACAAAGCTTCCTGGCAGCTACACACTGAGTGAACTTGAGCAAGGCTTGTGCTGCTGGAGTCCTGGCTAGTGGAAACAGCATGGATGCAAAGAGGTTGCTAACTGTGCAAAACCTGTCTGTACTGTGTGTTCCTTACAACATTCAAAATAAGCTATTGGCAGTGTTTCTCGCTGCTGCAGCAGGTATCTGTGTGACAGTGACTCACAGCACAATGGAGCTGCATGTGTCTGAGCAACAGTCAGATGGGGGAAACTGTGACACACCTCAGGCTTTGAATTCAGCCAAGTGTTGCAAAATTCCTGTGCTAGCTGGGACCCTGGGGAAGGGAGTTTGTCCTTTTTGATCTGCTTTATGCATTCCTGTGGACAAAAGGAATGCTGCCCTCTGAATTCACATTTAGGAATACCTCATCTCCAACAGGTCCCTTTCAAGCTCAAGTAACCTAGCCTATTGCTGCTTTGCTTCTAAGTGTTTAGATAATGGCTGCAGCTGTATTGCTCACCTCTGACTGAAGAAAACCCTGTGGTACCCTCTTTTTGGAGAGAACAGCAGCCCAAGGTCAATAAAGGTCCTTTAAATGTTTCGGGTTTTTTTTCTCAGAAGTTAGAGAGTAGAGAAATGAAAGGACTAGACATTGTTCACTTGCCTGAACCAGCTGATGCTATAGGAGAAGATGCACTGCAGCATGTGCAGTGGGCTGTCCTGAAAGAATCCAGGACATTGTAACTAGAGAAAAATTGATTCTCCTCCTCTCAAAGACAAGCTTGTAGGGCACTTGTTGTTTTGAGCTGGTATTGGAGAATTCCTACTGGACCAAAAGACTTGCTACACCTGAAAAATACTACAAAAATATCTTGGATTATATCCTTAGGCCTAGGTCTGTGTGTATAACACTAGAATGTGAAGAAAATTGTGTGGGATTTTTTTCTCCTTTTAAGAAAATCCTGTTGTTCTGAAAAAGAATAGTTATGAAATTGGGGAAAGCCAAGTGCCTTGCTGAGAAGGTTGGGAAAAGCAGTGGCTGTTCTTCTCATTAGCGATCTATATTATATTCTTGGCCTTCCATCGCTTGCTTCTACTTGCACTTTAAAAATTCATTTAAAATTACACAAGCACATGGCCCTGCACGCGCCATAAATATTTCCTAGAGTTCAGAAATGCTGGCTTTGAATTTACTTGCCATGTTACCTCCATCAACCTATCCTTACTATAAAAACTTTAATTGTGTTTTCTTTTTATAGATGCAGTGAGAAATCATGAATTGGGAAACTCCGTTTCTGTGCTATCTAGCCCTTTCTCATAAATACCAAAATTCCAGCTAAATCTGTGGCCTGTACAATTTTGCAAAATAGTCCAGCAACAAGCGCTAGAACTCACAGAAGTTGCTTGTAGGCTCTCTCCTGGTAGGTCTGGTTGGAGACGTAGGTGATGTACACTGAGAAGTGATTAACTGTGTGCTGGTAGACAATATCACACACATCTGAGATCACGATGTTCTCTTCCACCCGCTGCTCTAGGTCTAACAGGAAGCTAAATGAGAAAGGCAGCACCATATTAATTGTGACCTATCTGTCCCAGGCAATTCCCAGAAGAAGTCAGCTCTTCCCTCCCTCTACAACTACAGTTACCTAAAGCTACTGCTTTCAGTGCCATTCAGCAGCCAACTTACCGCTCACTGACAGCCATGACATCCAGCACGTTGGAGAAGAGGATGTGTGCCTCAGACTGGTGTAAGATCTTTTTCAGACGTTCGTTCTCCATGAAGTGAGACACCAGCAGATTCAGACTCTTATAATATGATGCTTCAGAAGTAACCAGCTCAAACATGGCCTGGGGGAAAATCCCAAAGAAGTTACCTTCTACAGAGAGGCACATCAGGCATTAATGAGAACATCTGTGCTGCTCAGCCACGGACCTTGCACCCACCCTGCAGGCCCAGGCTGCAGGGACAGGTAAGCCCACAATGCATTTGCCACGTTACAGGAGACACTGAATTCAACGGGGACGTTTTCCTCCCACAACTATCAGTCCTGACCTAGAGGAAATATAGCTGTTACTGTCCAAGTGAGACTCCCTGGTCAGCCCTGGCCATACACTTTCCTGCCCCAATTTACAATGGACCGGGACTAGACATAGTAGCCCCTAACTACTACCAGAAATCATAAATAATCTCCAAATTTCAGCCTTTTTGCTTATTGCAAAAAATTGCTTATCCTGTTAGAAAACTCTGGAGCAAAGCCTAGTTTCCTCAGGCCAAGGATGTGGTCTGAGGAAGCAGAAAGACAAATTGATGGTTTGGTTCAGAGATAAAAATCGGTTTAATGAGATGTAGATATAATATCTTCTACCTACTGTAAATGCTGCAGGGACATCCCACTATTACCACTCAGAGATCCCTTACTCTCTGGGCGAGTAGATGTCTCTGCTCTTGAGGTAGATACAAAAGGTGTTTATTTACACAACTACTGAATCCATTAGTTGAAGTAAGATTAACTGAAGATTCTCACAGGAGCTTCAACACAATGAGAAGTTGTTTGAGCCTTCAGGCATCTCTTGATGAAGAGGTATCTTGGGTTCCTTGTCCTAGGGCCCATGGCCCATGCTGCCATTACTAAGAAAGATAGCTGGTAGTTCAGTGAAAGTTTTGTTCCCTTGTATCTAAAGCTGCTTTAATGCTCCCCTTGTGCCTACAGCTCCCCTGTTGCACCCTGCTAAGGGGGGAGCTGGCCAGACAGTGTGGGTGCTAGTCCCTGAGCTCTGCTGGCTTTCAGTGGCTGCTGAGGCTGCTGGCTCTCAGCTAAAGTTGAGGAGGTCTGATGGAGCCACAGGCACACGCAGTGTTTTTTGTGATGTGTACATAGAAAAATATATGCTAAATTAGCTGGGGGTCTGTCTTGTGGCTTGGTTGTTGTCTGTTTTATCTCTTTAAAGAAATTATTTGGAATATTCCACTGATCAGTTTTTGGCCTTTTCCTGGAAATATCACTGTGCATCACATAAGAACTCAAGGTAGAGACTTGGGTTGTGTCCCTGACACTGTGCTGCAGTCCAAGATCTGGGTGAATGGGTACAGCAAGGAGAGACAGTTACTCAATCCAGAGCTGCTAAAATAGCAGTTGAAGCGACACTTCAGCTCTTTGCAGGGTTGGCAGCCTAGGAAATGTTCCCAGTAGGCACTTAAGTCCAACAAGTGGTTTCCTGCACCAGAGGAGAAGGTTGTGACTGCATAGCCCCCAGAAGGAAGACAGAACAAAGGGTGTTGATACAGATGAACTTAGTTGGTGACCATGGAACAGTGTTTAAGGAATAAGAGGATGCTGGATTTTTTTTCAAGGCCAGATTCCTAATGAGAAAAGTGGAGGCGTATCAGCTCAGCTTCTCCCAGAAGCTTTACCCAGGCACTGGGTGAACCTGTGAGAGAACCTCTCTCTTTCTGCATGACTGGCTCAGTCCTAAATGTAACTTTTACAGCTTTAACTGTACCTTTTTATTTGATAAATGAGAGAAGTGGAAACAGGCAAAGATATACAGGATATGTTGGGATAGCCTGTCCCTTCCAGGTATCCTGGAGATCGACACTTCCAATCATTTTGCACTGCAGCTTTCCAGAGACTCCAAGTCAGGATTTCTTTTCTGCCAAGTTTGACTGTAGAATTTGTGTATGTTTGCCATAGTGGAGGGTGCCAGACCTGCAAGGGCAGGTCCAGAACGCAGGCTATACTAAAGAAATAATGAAATTCATAGTGAAAATATCTGGCTTGTTTGTTCCAATAGGGACAATAAAAAATCACTTTCCATGACACTTTTCAAGCAACCACTGCTCTTCCAGTCAAGTTTCTTGTTTTGATGCTTGAAAACCTGTAGGTTTTTTATCTTGCATTGATAAGCTACTCAGTAATTTTCCATCACTGCCACTAATGAACACCAGATTTCTCTTGTTCTAGTCTCTGTCACTTTGAAGATCATTTCAGATAACCAACTTTTTCTCTGACAGTTTAAGCCCTGCTCCATCACAGTTAGAGTGGTGTTCCCTTCCTCAGCTATGAAGCAGGGTGTTAGCTTCAACCTTCTTTTCATTTGTGTACCAGTATTTCTCCTTGTGGTCAAAATAATACTCTTGCTCCACTTTTCCTGGCTGAAGACATGCAAGCTTTTCTAGTCCCTGGTAGTTGTAGTGTTTACTACAGCTTTGAAGATAAAATGGGTCAGAAAACACAGTTTTGTCCTTAAGATGTTTATTCCAGAATTTCTGCTGTCCTGTACTTCAGGAGAATTTCTCCAATTCTCCTTTATGAAGCTGAACATTTTACATTCACTAAATTAAGCCCTCATGTACAGCTCACTCTCACAGTTCACATCCAACATGAGCAGAGTTCCAGAACTGCAGGAGTAAGTAGTGCTTGCTTATAGCAAGGCTGAATTCAACATCATCTCTTCAATAGCTTCAGTGATTTCTCTAGCCCTCCTTGTTTTCTGACCTTAATTCTCCTCACAAAGCCAATTCTCCACTCTATCTGTTCAGTGTTTAGCCAATTTCACAGCTTTCTGGCTTTGAGCAATTTTATAATCTCTTACTGTGCTAATCCCAGAACAAGAAGGAAGAAAATTTCCGGTCTGACAAAGTAACAGTGGAGAAGGCACAGCACCTCTTTATGACAGCACTGTCCCATTCTCCAACTGCTTTATTTCTCTGGTTATTTTAACAGAGAGAAGAAAATTGAGCACAATTAATATTGGGTTTTAGCAGCACAGAGATTTTTTTTTCCCAAAAACTTATACAGGTAATGAATGTAACTTAACAAAAATGACAAGCTTTGAAATCTATAATGCGCTCTTTTAAGCAAAATATTTCTCCATAAAAATTGGTTCATTTTGAAGCAAAAATAAAAATAAAAGCTTGTAATTTTTTCAAATGCCATATTGTGTTTGTAATGCTGGCACTTGGAAGTGCTGTATTTTGCCAGGTAAACAGAATAAATCCAAATAACCAGTGCAGAAGAACACGGAAAAACAACAAATCATTTCATTCACCTTCAGCCCTAACCCTGATACACTAACAGCCTATGCTTGCCAGCTCAAACTACTGTATATAAAATCCCCTCCACTAAGGGTGCGAATAACACAGCCTTGGCCATCATATCCTTGGTGTGCACAAGACAAGCGTTTCCAGTGTGACAGTCAAGTTACAGCCCTAGCCAGGACTGGCACCGTGTGCACAAGGTGTTCATCTGTGTGGATTACGGAAGTCTAAGTGAACTTAGGAGGGACTCCTTGCACTGAGATGTTCTGCAGCACTTTGGGTACAATCCCATGAGCCAGGGCTAAGCAGATACCTGCCATAACCATCTCATCAGAAGCAATACTGGTGCAGGAGTACAGTTGGAAAGAGAGCCTTGGAAAGCTCACTCCTTGTGCCACAATGCAAACTGCACACTAAACAAGGTTTGCCCTCCCCACTGCTGGCTATGAATGCAGTGCTATGCAGTGACAAAGAACACTCACACTCCTCATGATGCCCAAAATAGCAACCAGTTGTAAATTGTGGCGCGACTAATGCTGTCATCACTTGTGACAGCTACCCTCACCCACTTCTTTCACTGTCTGATGCAGTCCTGTAAGTCACAGCACATGACCCTAAAATAGTGATGTCACTGCACTGCATAGCTACATGCAAATATACCTATCATTATTTTTTAGTGTTTGAATAGACTCCAAGTAACAACAATTAAATATAAGGATGTTTATCAATCTCTATCTGTTCTATTTCTATTAATGTCATCATATTCAAAACCTTACAGTTAATGGTTGAATTCTTCTAAGATTTCTGGTGGAAAGTTGTGTCCTGATAGTAACTTCTGAAAAGGATTAATGTGCACTGGAACCAATAGGTCTTCTGTAAAAACCTCCTAAATATGCCTCTTTCTTTGTAAACTGCTCCTAAGACTGAATCAGAAAAGGGAAAAGAAGTTTGTTTGCTAGAGAAACGTCCAGCAGCACTAGCATATGGAACAACATCTGCAGTTTCACAAAAAAAGTGAGAGGTGTGCTAACCAGTGCAACTCAGAAAGTACTCAAGAGGGCAAGGCTTGTCTGTGACTGCTGTGAAGCTTTTAGTTTTTAAATCTTGATCATTTGGCCTAATTCACTCTCCATTTTTTAAGCAGCAACACAGTTAAGAAATATTCTGCCTTCCTTCATTACCTCCTGCAGCTTGATCTCATCTGGTTGGAGGATGCTGAGGACACCACTGCTCTGGACCTCAGGAAGATCCTGCCATAAGTTGAACCTGGAGTTGGAATTTCTCAGCAAATTGATTTGTGGTGGAGCTTTGTTTTCAATTGTACTTGTGGGTTCTGCTTCAGATGGGGTTTCTTCACTGGGTGAAGTCTCTTCAGGGTCTGTCTGTGAATCTTGCAATCGCCTGGTTTCAATCTCCTCGCGTGTAGATTTATCTCTATATTCCTGGTACAAGAGCCCTAGGAAGGAACATAACAGGTCTGAGAGGTTACAACTAAACGAGATAGTGGAAAAGTATTGTGGGAAAGGACAATTGCTTTGCATTAGTTCACCTCAGCAGAGGTGAGAAATATCCCTTCGATGCAGAGTGAAAAGCCAATTATGGTATTCCTGTTTCAGCCAGAAGTGGAAACTATAAATGGAAGGCCATTTCTAAATCTAAAGTGTTGTTAACAATCTGCTCTCACAAAATATTTAGTAACACAGTCAGATGAATCCATGATCACTCAGAGGACATAAAAGAAGCAATTTGTCAGGCTTTAAAATGTCTTTTAAACCTTGACTTTCTCTGTTATATTACTATATTACAAGTTATATAGGTTGATATCTATGTTTAAGTATGTGTCTGGAAAAGTAATACTGCACACATTGAAATTACTTTAAAAGGAGCAATTTGATGGCCACAAAAATTCTTAATTAGGAAACACTGAGTTGCTGTTACTGGCATTGGACAGGTGAAGCTTTGGGACAACTAGCTACAGTTACTAGTTTTGTTTTGGTATGGATTTTATGGTTAGCCTTGGACATATTGCTTAATATCCTGCTGTTTTCCTTCTGTTTTTATGATGCTTGAAGACACAAAATTAACATCCAAAAGGTACCTATTTGCTACAGCACTAAGGAACAGGCTCTGAGTTCACACCATGTGACAGCACATCAACGACACCAGGTGCCTTCCAAGTTTCAACTACTAACTTCAGGAGTAGATGAAATTGCACAGGATTTGCCCCCACCCTGATATCAACTGACAGCATGAAAAAGGTAGGAATCCTGAAGTTCATTGCCAATCTTTAGAACATCCTTTGTCTCTCTGAGGGCTTTCAAACTGTCCCATTTTTCTTTCTGAACCATCTGTAGGACCTGGAATTTTAATTGCTTGAATATCAAATGTAATTTAGAAGACATATAAAGGCAAGAGAGCATGAGCACACTGAGTCACTTTCCTCCCTTAATGAAATTGAAGAAGCACAATTTACATTATCTCCTTTGGTTTATACTCGAATTGCAGCATAACATGAATGAATAAAGAGAAAAGCCTTTGATGTTTAAAAAAACCCATGCTAAATAATTTATTTTGTCTGAATCATTAGGGGGTAACATTTATCTAGTCCTATGTATTCATGATACTTGATCTGAGATTCTGTGTGTAATAAGGTGAGAGACAATTGAATTAAAAGTTTGTTAAGGCAGGCAGAAATGTAGATGTTGCTGCCTATTAAATCTCTGGACCAGTTTCAATGAGGCTATGTACTAGTCACTGCTAAAACTATACAGGAAATATCCTGGGGAAAGGCACAGGAACAAGCACAGCATTACTGCAGTCTGCGAGTGTGTCCTGTTATCTGTTCTTCCTGGAAAGATGTTCGACACCGGATTAAAATAGCAGTAAGGGTAGCTGTGCCTAGGAAACCATATAATCTTCTGTTAGCTTCCTACACAATACTGAGTAGAGGAGACTTCCCCTCAAGTTTTGCATGCTGCTGCCACTTATGTAATTTCTGCCTGCGTCAACTAGGTTTATACGGCTTTCCTAAGCATTTCAGGCTGTTTTGCACCATCAGGGAGGGTGATGAGGATGTAAGAAGGTGGAAAGGCTCCTTCAGGTATATAGCAGAGAGCCTGCTAAATTGGAGCTGCTTTTGGTGGTGCTGGTCCATATGGTCAGCCTCTGCTCAAGGGCTCTGGGTTCTTTTTGCCCCATAGAGAGCAGGACAAGCTGGGAAGCAACATCCTGCAGCAGTGTGGACTGTGTTTGGCTCAAGTGAAAACATGCTGGCAAAGTGAAGCGTAATCTATTTTACTCAAATTGGAGATAATTATACTTGCAGTGTTCGACTGCAGGTATACAGCCATGTTGTGCTGCTGGCTCTGCCTTGCAAGTCAGAGGATGCTTTGTGTAAGGGGGATTTAGGGTCCCTTGTGCAGATCTGAAGAGCAGCCATTTTTAAAAATCCCCAAGACTACTTCTCTCTTGCTTTTAAGGAAATAAAACCCAGATAATGAAAGCTGGTTTTGTTTCCATGTTCCCTGACTGACCAGATAAGAGCTACAGAGCCGTCAGTGGCAGGCAAAGCAAATAGTGATGGACTGACTGATGGAAAGCACCCACCACCAGAACTCAATTGGAAATGACAGCAAGAGCTGGCTGAAGCTCTACGACAGAGACCAATATGGGGAGAAAGCAGAAAGGTGGTACAGAAGAAAGACAAAAGACAGGTAGATGTTTAGGCAGAAGGGTAGGAAGAAATAAGGAGGGTTGCGCTAGCAAGGATAAAAGATATCCTGGCTGTCTTGGTCCTAAGGGTCTACCCACATGTTGGTAAAGAGGTTACAATGGGTAGAGAAATTATGTAGATAAGAGAGAGGGAGAGAAGCTATGCCAAAGCCTTGTCCAGATGGAACAGGAGATGGTCACAGCACAGGAGGGATAACAGATGCAAGGTCAAGGAACAAGGTTTTGACATGTTGAAAGGAGAACAATACATCTGGGAATTGACTGAATGTGTAGAAAAAAGCTGAGATCAATAGCTGAATGTAACTCAGACGATATAGTTATTTAGTAAATGCTTACATTAAATAAGTGAACAAGTACAAAATGTCAGAGACCTGTACAAGGTCCTTTCATTGCTTAATGTTCCAACTGTCCCTACTGCGACCTTGCTAACTGTTAACTCTGTGGTCAGAGCATGAGTTTGGTGTTATCTGTTGATTTAAGTGTTTAAGACTGATCTTCCTAAGGCATGTTTATTACTATAATTTTTATAGTCCATAACAGACATTTCCCTTTTTGTTTATTCCATTTGATTTTGCTGTCACAGTCTCCCTTCCCAGCTCTCTTAAAACCTGCGAGGGGAATTGAAAAACTAGTTACTAATTGTGGAAATCCTCGCCTTAGTTAGCAGCGCTCTTAAAGTAAATGTTATTGCATTGAAAGCTATGTAAAATCCCAGGAGGCCCAGAGAGGTTTTCTCTGAAATTCTCTGCTCCAGTTTCAGAGTCTACTAATGTCTCAAAAGCAGGAGGGAGGGAAGGGAGTGAGTGAGCTCCAGCCATTTGATGTAACATCTCTGGTGGGGATAAACATAACACCTCAGATTGTCAAAACCCAGTCTCCTCCATAAAGGTGCAACAGACCCACTTGCAGTTACACGAATGTGTGCAGAGCTTTTGCACAGCTTCCCTCTGATACACAGTACATAGAAATATATATGAATATATTAACTGGGTTGCTCTGAACTCCTGCTGGTTTTAGTATTTTTATTTCACCTCTGAGGTGCACAGTCCCAGTAAACCGACAGTGTTTTGACACAGCTCTCTTGGTAGGTTAGGATCTACACAGCCAAAAGCAGGTAAGAGATCTGGCAACACTCATGCAAATTGTTCACAGCTTTCCTTCAGGAGGCCCCAAACTCAGCTGGTTTGTTGGACAGATTCTGGCAGGCTGCTGGTTTCACACCAGCCTCCTCCTCCTCCTCCAGCACTGTCCCAGTGGCAGCAGGTATACCAAGAATCAGCCTTGCATGCCACAGCCTGACACCAAACAGCAGAGACAGCCTGAGAAGCCTTTTTGTTCCTGCCAGGGAGGTTTGCATTGCTGCTTGTGAGAGTTACCTATTGGATTCTCCCATGCTAAGTTCTACATTCCTGCCCTCTAGATTCAAGTATGTTGATTCTATTTCCTGAAACTGAGCCAGGAGTGTTTAAAAACAAAGCTTCTATATTCCCACCATAAAACCTGCCTCAGGATGGGATTTAACTTTGCTGTTGATGAGATCCCTCTGAGGAATGTCACAATTCTGATGTGGGAAACCAAGAAACAAGCTATGGAGGTCCTCTCCCCATCCACAAAGGATAAAAGTAAAAAATAAAATACCATAAGAACAAAAGCTTAACAGTCCTCTCCTCCACACCACCCAGAAAACCTTAACTTTACCTTTTTAGAGACCACAAAGGATAAAATAACTTACTCCTGTGTTGAAAGTGCTATGCCAGTGGCTGTTACGTTGAATAGATGCAGAACCTGGTGCATACAACTAATGTCCAACAGGATGGGTGACAAAACACTTTAGTCTTATGCCTTTTGAAGTATGCAAAATCATATTTTAGTAGAAAGTTTGGGGTAGCCTTAATGATTAATTGTTTCGTAATCACAAGAATAATCATTATTTATAAACAAGGGTCAGGCTGTTCCGCGGTAGCATGAATCCCCTGCTGAGCAGCGTGCAAACCTGATGCCCCTGAAGATCTCAAAAAGCCACGGTAATGATGTTTTACACCAGCGGTGAGGGGGTTCCCTGCAAGGATAGGGAGCTGGGGATCCTGCAGCACAAGCCCTTACCCCGCCCTAGACTCGCCCCATCTGTGCACCGCTTGTCTTTAGCTCTGGGTTTGGGGGTTCAGGGGGCCGGCAGGTGCAGTCCGGCTGGGCTGAGGGGCACCTCTAGGGGCTGCTGTGCCGCCGTCGGTGCGGGGAGAGGGAGAAGCGGCAAAGTTGTGTGAGGGCGCAGCGGCGGCCGGACATCCCGCGGCGAGCACGGCTCCTTACCGATGTGTTCGATGAGGTTCCTCCAGGAGTCGGCCGTCATGGGGTGTGCGGGCGGTGCCTCGGCCGTTCCGGCGGCGGGGGTCTCCTCAGCGGCGGCGGGGTCCCTGCGGGGAGGCGGAGGCACCCTCAGAGCAGCGGCGGGACAGCGGCGGGAGAGCGGCCCCTCTGCCCGCCCGCGCCTCGCGCCCCCGCCCTCAGCGCCCCCCTCACCTGCCGGCCTGTCCCGCCGAGCCGTCCTGGTCGAGGGCGCAGGCGGCGCTGAGGGCCGCGGCCAGTAGCTCCATGGCCGGCGGCGGCAGGCGGCTGCCCAGCAGCTCCGGCGGCAGCGGTGGCGGCGGTGCGGGGCTGGGGGAGCCCGGGCGGTTGCCACGGTAACGGGGGTAGGAAGGCAGCAGCCTGCACGGGAGGGAGAGGGGCCTTGCAACCACCCCCGGGACGCCCCCGCAGCCACCCCCCACCCGGCCCTCTGAGCCCCCAAGCCTCCTCAGAGCCTCTCTGGTCTCCTCAGTCTCTCCTCAGACACCTCCTTCTCCCAAAGCGTCCCCACGGCTCTCCCCTAAAATCTCTAGACAGCCTCCTCGAATCCTCTCAGAGCCTCCCCTCAGACTCTCCTTAAAGCCTCCCCACAGATTTTCCCCACAGAGACCCCCTCAAAATCCTCTCAGAGCCTCCCCACGGGCTTCCACCAGCCCCTCAGAGCCCCCATAGCCCCTTGCAGCCCCTCTCCTCGGTCCCAGATTTCCTACGAGGCTCCACGGAGTTCTGCCAAATCCCAGCGGAGTTCCCTCAGCCTTCCCCAAAATCCCTCCCGAGACCCCTCGAAGCCCGGCAGTTCCCAGCCCCGCTCCCTCGGACCCCTCAGTGCTCCCGCCTGACCCCTGAGTTCCCCGAGCGCTTCTCAGAGCTCCCCCTGCAGACCCTCTCAACGCCACGAAAATCTTTTCCGAGCCCCCGCAGACCCCTCAAGTATCGTGTGGTTTCCCTCCTCCCCAAACTCCCCTCTCAGAGCCCCCCGCTCCGGTCTCGGTACCCCTGCCCGCAGAGACCTCCTCAGTCCCCCGGTTCCCCTCTAGCGCTCCAGCGCAGGTCCCTCCTCCGCCGGGAGGCTGACTCCCTCCTCCCCAAGGGCCCCCCCAAAAGGTAGCAATCCCTGCCCCAGAGGCCCCCCACCTTCACAGGCCCCCCTACCTCCATCCCCCCTGAGCTCCTGCAGAGGGGCTTCTTCCCTCGATACAGGGAAGCCCTTTTCTCCGTTCGCTCCCTCTCTCTCCAGCAAGGCACCCTCCCCCAGCGAGCACTCACACCCCCCGTCCCCCCTCATACCACAACCCCTCTCCTCCTCATGCACGGCCACCCCGCAGCGGGAGGGGGTTCTGCCCCAGCACTGACCTCCCGTCCCTCAGCCCCGGGGCGCAGCGCTGCCTCCCATCCCCTGCACCTCTCTGCTTATGTGTGAATGGCGCCGGCTTTAAGGGAGGAAAGGGGGTGGCAGAGGGGGGTTCTCCTGAACTGCTTCCAGATCTGGTGCATATGGTGCATTTCTTCTCCAGGACCGAACCCCTGAGATGGAGGAATGTAACTGGGAAACTCAGCCTAATCCCTCCTGCCGGGAAGCGCACTCCTGATTACCCACAGGATTGGCTGCTATCCGCCTCTCCTTCTCCGGCAGGGCTTCGCACCCGCTCGGTCATTTCCCTCATCTCCCCTTCCTTAGCGTCGCTACTTCCATAAGGATATACTCCCTCGTTTAGGAAGTAAGTATCTCAGTACTCAGTAATCCATATCTGTCTTCGTTCAGGTAATTGTTTTTCTGCCTTAGGGGTAAATCCTCTTGAGCTCAAGAGTATGGTTACATCCTCCTATCAGTTAAAGTGCTTGTAGACAGGTTGGGTGCAGCTCTTCACCACACGTTAATAACCCTCAGCAAAAAAAATGTCATCTGCACCACGTTGCAACTGAGGAGTTAACAGAGGGAAAATGCTCCACTATTCCTTGTGCTTGCTCTCTCCCTGTTGCATAAATAACCGTGATTTTTTTTCTGTATGTGATAAAGTAATTTATGCAACAACATAAAATCTGTGTGTTGGTCTGTATGTGTAAAATGGCTTCCTTTTTATAATTTTTATATTGGTTTTGCTAAATTATATGGCAGGATAGCTTTTAATTAGCACATGACAATACGTCCAGAGAAACTCCTTCAGCCTACGTGAACTAGATCTAGATCTGGCACACCGGAGAGCTCAGTTGTTAAGTCATTAAGAAGCAGAATGGGAAAGCAAAACAGCTGGAAATGTCATTGAGGGCTCAGAGAGAGCTGCGAGTGTGGTCCTTGTCCACCAGGAGGTCAGAAGAACCAGGCAACTGAAAGGAAATACCAGGGTGAGGGTGAGAGCGGGAGCCTGTGTTGTACTTACAAAGGATGAGAGCCTGAGAGCTGTGGCTGAGATTGTCACTGGATAGATGATCACTGTGGGTTATCAGCCATTAAACACTGGGGATTAGGGGGTTGGGGGAGCCAGGTGAGTGAGGGAGTGGCCAAAACCTTGTGGAAGGGATAAAGCAGCAGCATCTATCTGAAGCTCATTTTTTGGTGGCTTGCTACCAGGGCAAGAATATTGTCAAGGGTTTTAGCTTCTAAGAAGCTTCTTTCTTAGAAAAGGGGGGCCTCTTCATTACCCTGAAATCTGGAAAATCAGATATGCTGTTTACTGTTTTCTCAGGGGTAGGACCAAGAGCAGTGAGGAGTTCTCTCTAGTATGCAAAGTGAAATCAGCGTATAAGCTCTTAACTGACACTGCTAGAATGAACATATATCTAAATACAACTTTTGGATGTATTAACTAAGAATATATATATATATAAATCTTTCAGAAGTATGCTTTAAAAGTTTAACAGATTCCCAACCCCTCACATTGCTTCACTTTCAAGGGTTAAATCTGTTGGAAATTTTTCTTCTTAGAAAAATGTCTGGGTCATGCTATGAAAAACATTCAGAAATAGAAAGCATCTTCTCATGATCCCGTAACTGGTCATTTCATCATGCCTGTCTTCCCTTTTCTTTCACTTTTTCCAGCATAATTTTACTTTTGGTCTGAGATGAAAACTTGAAAATATCATAGAAAGCAGTACTGATAATAAACCCAGTGGAAGCTCTGAAGAGGTGAAACACAGCTAGGAGTGAAATGCCTTATTCTTGTACTTCACATTGACATACAGAGAATATCCATAAACAAAACAAGTGCCTGAGAAATACTTTTTCTCCCAACTGAGGTGACAGAGTGTTCCCAGCACTCACGGGACTGGAACAAAAAAATTATATTTAGCAAGAAGGAGATATTTTTATCCTACAAAATTTGCTGGGATTTTCTAAGTACTGCTTTTCTGTCTGGGGACAAAACAGAAAGCTTTTAAAGTTTGACAAAGAAACTAAAGGCAGGCAAGCAAGTGATTCTGTCACAGTGGTCTGGTGACTGGGATCTTCATGCTGGGGGTGGAGGATCCAGGTCAGAGTCAGAGATGTGTTATTCCCTTGCATCCCATGTTACTGCCTGTTCCAGGGCAGGTCAGTCTCTTCCTGGAGCTGCTGTCTTTCTCTAGTCACTCAGAAAGGTTCTTGAACATGCTGAATGCCTTATTCACCTTATTCAAATACTACTTTAAGTCAGTCAATACTGAACTGTTTCTACAAAGTTGAATAGCTATAGATGCCTCCCTACTTCCACAATTGTTAGGATTTTGTATGCAGATTAAGCTGACCTAGCTGCTCAATTCCACTTTTCATTTGACTCCCTGAGGCAGATTTCTACCTCTGCTTTTATGCCAGCACTCACTCAAGCTTATCCCATTCACAGTAAGCAAGTCTGGGCAGCTAAACTCTTGGAAAATTATTCTTTTTTGGTAGAACTAGATCTCTGTGTGTATTGTCTCACTACAGAGTGAGCTCAAAGTGAGTGCCAACAGAGCAGAGGTGGCAGACGTGCAGATGGATGTCAGGACCATGGCAGTGCCACCTTGGATAAGTTTTCACTGCTGTGAAATGGCAGGCTCAGGCCTGGAGACATTCCTACTCTACCTAATCTTAAACATGAGGTAGGAGTTTAGAGGAGGTGGACTTTTTTTCTTACTGTAACAAGCAGCAATTTGATCCAGAGCCTAAAGAGTTTTTCCCCAGTTACCAAAATCAGTACAAACTCATGATGACAAACTAGTTTTCTTACCAAAATCCCTCTAATTCATCCTAAAATTCCTTGTCTAGTTGGAGGGGGAAAGAAAGAATCTGACTACTAGAACAACTTACATTACAGCCCTGTAATAATCCTGCAGCACTGTAGAAGCAGTGCTGTGTGCCCTCTGCTCTTGTTGGGTACAGAAACCATGCAGTGCTCCAACAGACCAAATTCCAGTTTTGTCTCTGGAACTCTTAGAATCTGCAAAAATAAAGGCACTGGAAATGATCCTTGGTGGCCATACTCTATTGACATGGAGCATGACCATGGTTCAGCTCCTTGTGGACAAAGGGAAGCGGGTTTGAGCTTGCATATGTTCTGCAAAGAAGGGTTTGTGTTGTTGCAGACTGTTTCCAGCTTCACTGTACTGCTACTGAAAAAGATTTTAAATACTGGCTGACCTGGTCCACGTTGGGTTAAAAAATGTGATTGATGAGAGTTTATAATTAGTTTATCACAGTTATCTCTTTTAAGTTACCCTTGAGGGATGAATTTCCAATCTTGGTTTGTATTTTCAGGCACTAGTAATTTTGAAACATGAGTAGTCATTTGAATTAAGATTTATTATGTGTATTTCAACTCAAAAGCGGTCCTTAGAATAAAGCCGTGAAAAGAGCTTGTTTTCGAATGAAATTGAAATGCATTTTCTAAATGTTGTCTTACAGCAATTTTTAGAAATTAGATCTCCTCTTCTAGAAGCTAAAAAGAGAAGAGGCAGCCCAGGAGATCTTATTCATGAAAAATTCCCCAAACCCATCTAGTCAGTGGGAGTTTCACACCAAGAAAGGCCACAAGATGAGGTAAGAAGCACTTTTTTAATCTGAGCTAACCAAATTATTGAGAAGTGCGAAGTTACAAATAGATTTGCATGTTATACCTAGTCAAGTACTTTTTCATACCTCAGTTTTATTCAGGTTCCCTCTGTTCACGTGTATTTTTTAACAGTGATGTTGGCAATCAGTATGTCTTGGCATCTTCTATTCCTGATTTTTGACTTTTTAATGGTAGATGGGTGGAAATTCTCATCCCTAGTATTTTTAGATCCTAAAGGCTAGGAATATATCTGTTCTCCTGAAGCTCCTTAAGCTTTCATCAAAACACCTCAGTTATATCTGTTTGGACCTGCAGCCTTACCAATAACTAAAAATGTTCAGAAATGCCATTTATGAGATCTTTACGTACTTCTAACCTTTTGATGCTCATAATCATCAGGATAACACTTTTACTTAATGACCATCTGCCAGAGACAAGTTATTTTTTATATATTAACAAATATAACTAATTATTAGACTTAGGAAAATATTATTGGATCTCTATAAAAGGAAAACAGAAATCCTGCTGTTCTTTCCTTCAAGAAACTTTGCTTTCTGTTGATATGCAAAGTGAATTTTTGGGTTTACAAGGGTTTTATCTTTTCCACACTCACAAAATTCCATAGAATTATAGGCCCTTTTCCACTGTCCACAATGCACACAAATTTCAGACTTAGATTTTAGCACCTAAAATTCCTGAGCTCCTGCCCATGGCAAGAATGTGTGTTGTGCTGAGGGCTGAGAGAATTTCTGAAATTGTAGCTGTAAAAGCTGCCTGGTCCAGATCTAGGCACTGTGAATAAAGGCCATTACTGTGACCAGAATGATGAGAAAACCACTTGACTAAAACAAGACTCAAGCATGGAGCAGAAGAGGCCTACTTCTGGACCAGGGGACTGCTATGAAGAGAGGAACTCACCCACAGCTGGATGCTTCAGGAAATGGTGAATTGGAAAAGACTGTAAAATTTGGCACTGGAGCTGGGAAGAGGGGTGGGATACTAAGACTGTGTAAGGAGCCAAGTGGTGAAGAGTGTGTGGACCAAAAGGACACTGAGATATGACCCACAGTGGGGGAAATGAGAAGAATGTGTCTGGAAAATAGTAGGCTGAGGAAATTGTGTGGGGAATTACAAGTTGAAGCTGATAGAAAAGGAGTGAAAAAAAGAAATTGATGGAGAACTTGGGGATCAGGTCATGTTGAGATGAAACAGATCAGACTGGGAGACCTGGAGGGCAAAGCCTAGACCTTGCACAGTAATGAAGATATGAGTGGGCTGAAAAACCAGGAAAGCAGAGACTGGGTGAAATAGGTGGGCACGCTGGGATTGGGATCTACATTGGCTATATGCTGGAAAGATGCTTTATTAGAATTGTGTATGTTATTGCTTGCTATTCTGTGTGATCCTGTAAAATATGAGATTTTGACAGTAACGACATTTTAATACCTACAGTGGCTATTTTTACTGAAAATGTATTAGTTTTTAAAATACTTCTCCCTGCAAGTATGGTTCTTAGAATTTTTAGGATGCAGATTGCACAAAAGAGGGATAGAAAAAAAATCTATTTATCTATCTCTGAAAGAACAAAAATTTGTTGTAGAGCAACAAAATGTAAAGGTTTGGTCAACAGGTGTTTGCACCAGCTGTTTCTGATTTCACCACTTGCAAATTGGAGCACCATTGGCAGCATAAAGAGGAGGTAACTTTAAGAAATGTATTTCATAAGTAGAAGGAAACTTGCTCAAGTATGGTATAAATCCTTTTGCAATCCAGGTTCTGAACTCTCCAGAGGCTTTTTCTGCTCTTCTGGTTAAATCAGGCTATAAAAGCGGTGCCCTCTGCTGCCCAGGACCGAGAGTGCTGGGCAGAGGGATGCTAACCCTAACTCACGTGAGCACCCTTCAGAGTGAGTTTATTTCACATGTGTACTGCTTCTTTCTAATACATGTGTTTGCAGCAATTCAAACAAGTTGGATTCCTTCTTGCTGCTGGAGGTGACTATTTTTGTTTATTGTTGTAGTACTTCCATTCTTTGAGCTCAGATCAAATGTGATCAAAGGGTTTTTAGATGGTCCTTGTTTATCTGAATTGGAGGTTTCATAAGGAGCACAAAGAAATAGTTTGCTCTGCACTGGTAGACCAATGGCCTCCATGATCTTTGCAAAGTGAAATTTCACATTGCGTTTCTCTTCCAGTGTATCTTCTGTGACAGCTTTCTATGATCTCTACACAGCTGCTGCCACACCAGAGCTGGAAGGACTGATCCCAGTGCAAAAGAACAGCTTTTTATGAGTTCAGCTCCTTCCAGGGCTTTGGTTCTGGTTACCCTGGGAAGCAGAAGCTGTGCTAGAAGCTCAGCACTGCGATGCTCAGGGTAAATCAGCCGAGTTGTTGGGAAGTGGTTTGTCATTGTAGGGGTTTGGACCTTTGTGCAATGGGCAAGACTGAGAGGGAGCCATGGAATGTTGTAGAGAACTCTAGAGTGCTTAGAGGGAGCTGGAGATCACATAAGAAAAAAGTCATGGGGAAAAAATATCATTTGAGCATAGTTAGACATAAAAACTCTCTTAGGAAGTATCTTATGGATGTCCCATGGCCATCCAGAGTTTGGAACACCAGCAATAATGTTGAAGGACATCTTTTGTTCAGACATCAATGTTCTGAGATCAGTGAATTACTCTACTATTCTCAGGGCTTTGAAAGGCATGTAGATTCAAAAAAAAATCCCATGCGAGTACAATGCAGATGACAATTCCTCTTCCTGAGCTCTTTACTATGTCCCCCATCTGTTTACTTCCTGCCCTGAATTAGGTAGCATGGCTATATGTGAAATGACATCCTTGCCTATGAAGAACCCATTTGTCTCAGACCTGTTGGTTATCTTCAGGCAAGGAGAAGGGATTGTGACTGCCCTGCCCTAGTATTTATATGGTTGTTGTAGGATGCCTCTGAATGTGAAGAGATGCAGCACTGCTGCCCCACTTGCCTTCAGGACTGTGGTGATCCACACCTGAGAATGTCATGGACATTTCCAGTCGTGGTCAGAGGTGCCTATACTGTCCCTTCTGCAGAACTGCTAGCTTCTGCTTTCAGAAAAATGGTTAGCTGGCAGGCACCAGATTTATTCTTTTGGGGAGAAATTACATACATGTCTTGAGAGCAGCAATAATATTTTAAATGTCTTATCTGCATAATGGCCATTTTTTTCCAAATAGAAGTGAGGTACTATTGATTAGTACAAATAATGTCAATTTTTTTAGGTTCTTGCAGGCTTTCCCAATGCAGATTTCTAGTGGTTCTCTTATAAATTAGAGCTGATCTTCTGGAGAAGGAAAGAGGACATGGGTTGAATTTGAGCTGGAACTTTGGTCTCATTCTCTGTTAAATCTCTGTGCACAGTTTCAAGAGATGCCACTCAGCAGGACTGCCTGCTTTTAGCAAATACATGACTTAGAACCTGTACTGACCTGCCAGGCCCTGTGCACAGCAGCATCTTTGATAAAACTAACTCCTAGCACAGGCTCATTGTTTCCAGCTCCAGGGAAAATCAGAAATTGCACATTTCAGAGCTGTCTAAGTGCCAGTGTCAAGATGTCAGACTGACAGTGATGATTATGCCCCAAGGAGAGAAAGACAGATGGGTTTAACATCGTAGCAGACTGTGGCTCTCTAGTTTCATATGCTCAGTTTATGGCCAAGGGGCAATCAATTTTAGCCAAGGCAATTAATTTATTTAAATACAACTTGACATTTGGCTAAAATTGTTCTGTTGGAGTCCTCTCCATAAGGAAAGGTGCCTGCGAAAGCACTCTGTATTACCCCAACACAGCTGGTCTCAGTAATTAGGACCAGACGGTGCAGCAGGATGCATGCACCCTTAGAGGACAAGTGCTTACTGCTTCCAGCTTGATCGACAATAGAAGGAGGGACCATCTCACAGTTGTACACACAGGAGGTGTGGAGTTTGGGAGAAAATCTCCATTATATTTGAAAATGTAGGGATAAGTAGCTGCTCCTCTCTCTGCCTGGCTGCAGTGGCAAGAGAGCAGGAGTGAGGGCAGGTTTACGGGATGTATGTAAATTTCTGAGTTGTGGGAACAGAGTCTTCTGCTGGACCTTTGTTGTTGAGGGATGTAAGCCAAAAAGGACTACCTCACTGAAAGCCTCTGTTGCTTATCAGTTCTTTAAAGTAAACAGCAAACAAAACATCTGGATACTTTAGAAAACATCTTTGTAGCTACTTCTTCAACTATAAAATCCTGTTTTCCATGTGGGGTTGTGTAACAGGCTTCAGGAGAGCTCTCTATGAAGGCCAAGAATGGGATTACCCTGATGTTGGGATATTCCAGAACGAAATCCCCACAAGCTCTCCTTATGCTCAAGAAATGCTTAAGGCAATCTGCCCAGTTTGCTACACTGCTGGGTGATCCTGCATCGTATTCCCCCTTTTTCCATCTTCCCCAACTGTCTTCTTGTTTCCATTTTTCCTTCACTGTCTTCTCCAAACCCACACTGATAAGACCCTTTTACCACCACGCTAATACTACACTGTGTAAGTCGTTAAGACTGAAATCAGCACCACAAGTCAAGGTGAGAAGGCATGGATACAGCTACAGCTAGTCCAGCTGTCCTTCCCAAAAGAAGCATTCTCACTTAGACACCACTCTGACTAGTTTTCAGGGAAGGCATGGGGAATACCCTGCATGGGAACCTCCTTACCTTTGGATCAATAATTCATCTGATGTTGTTGGATCAGAGTTTGCTGGAGATGGTGATCCCTTATGAGATAAAACATTCAGAGGCTCTTTGATGGGCTCATAGTTTTTGAGTGAACCTGTGATATAAGAGAAAGCCAAGAGGGTGTTAAAACAGTAATTTTCTTAATTTACCTTTACTGTATGTAGTGGTTTGCTGACACCAAAGGCAACAGGAAGACCACAGACACAAAGGTGGTTACATTTTAGCTTTGATTTTCAAACAAGATCGAAGTGTCATCCGCTCGTATAGTGCAAACGCAGCTGAGAAAAGGTGAAGTTGGATTTAGGGTATCGGTTCTTATGTATGGGAGTAGCACTCTCACCACTACAGGCTGGGTCCCAACATGAATGATTTTCAGTGCAATTATTTAGGCAGAAAATGTTCAGCTGTGTGTGCCTGTGCATACTGATATTTGGTTTCCCAAACCAGGGCTTCATTACTGCTCTGCTTTCAGGCACATGGTAAATATTCAGTTTACTAGATAAATCAAGGTTAGATTTGGCGAGGGAGGAGTTTTACTTTTAATTGTTTCTCCAGTTGCCCTCAGATGAACCACTGATCCTTTCACAGGGAGTCAAAGTTGCACTAAGTCCAAGGCTTACTACTGCAGTAGTTGGCAGGAGAGGATGCATCTCACTTTTCAAATTACATCTCCCATTGTTTGAAGCTTGTTGATAAATGGCCTTGCTGTTTTTTATTAGAAGTATTTTGGTCTAAGTCATAATTCTGTTTGTCTTTCACACTGGTGACAGCACAGTCAGGTCCGTGCTCTGACTGAAGCATGCTTCTCATGCGCATTTTTAATCAATTTTCAGAGGGAAGAGATGACATGCAGAGTTTTAAAACTTCCTAAAATAGAGCCAAGGCCTTATGGAACTATTTAATAGTTTAAACTCTTCACTTCGAATAGTTTAAACACTTTATCCTTCTGTCAAAGAAGGTTGCTTAAGAAAAAAACCCAACAATACTTTTTCCAGTTAAAGAAGAACATCTATTATGTTTTACAGCTCCTAGGCTATAAGCCAAAGCTGAGCTGGTGCAAAGGCTGCCTATATGGAAGCCTTTCCCTCAGCTGGATTTAAATAATTTTTAAATTGTTTTTCTGTGATATCATTTCTAGAGTATTTTTCTCATTTTGTATCCTACTCTGTCTTTTCTGTCTCTTCCTGTCTTCTTGCCTTCCCCTCTCCTCCCCTCCAGTTGTTCCCTGAGCAAAATGAGAACAGGTTAACATTTGAGCTTGAGTCGCATTCTTGGATAGCTGCTCTTTAAATGGGTTGGAAGGCAGTATAAAACAGATCACCCATCCCTTGCTTCCATGCATGTCAGCAAATGCTGTCAGAAGTTCCTGCTACAAATGAGGCTGGTTTAGAAGCACCTGCTGTTCACTTTCAGGGAGAGAGAATGGATTCAGGGAAGTAGAGAGAGCAGAAATGCTGCTTACACAATCCTAGCTGAATTTAAAAGCTCTGAGGAAGGCTTGCTACAGTTACCTTGGAGAAAGAGCTATTGCTCCTAGCCAAGGTCTTGCTGTACACACTGGAGAAAAGACACGTTCCCAATGTGTCTTGCTGAACAATTGCAGGCATGGAAGGAAAAGCCCTGTTTGAAACCAATCTTGTTTCAGTAGTGGTAATACAGGGAGAGGAGTGGCAGAGAAGCACAGGTCAGCCTCGTGGATGCTCTGATGAGTTGCTAAGAGAGAAGCCTTTCTCTTAGCTTGTCCTTCCTCAACGACACTGGCCAGACATAAGGGATGTCCTCCTCTGCCGACGTCCTGATGCCATGATGCTGCAGGTCTATGAAAAAGGTGAGTCCTTCTGTGCTGATGCTGCTGCACTGGCAGCTGCAGGTCACAGGGGTAAGGACCTCCTCGGCAGCTTTGGGGACGCTGTGACACCCGGGAGCAGGAAGGAGGGCGGGTCTGTGCTGTGCTAGCTCTGCAGCAGCGCTCTGGGAGGCGGGGAGAGGGTGGCTCTGCTCTGGTCGTGTCTGCACCCGCAGGGTGGAGAGAGCTCTGCTCTGGCATACGCAACACTCAGTTTATCCACAAACTTCATTGCAACAGTAGTAGAATATTAAACAGGAGCTCTTTGCTGCTGTCTGCTTGGAAACGTGGAGAAAGGAGGGAGTTTTCCTTCTGTACATGCCACAGGGTTGAATGGACCTTTATACTGCTGAAATAGCATGGCTCCCTTGGTGAGGCAGACAGGACACACCTATTTTCTTGGGGACATTTCCTACACCCCTTTTATTTGAGGGGTGGAGGATGTCTGTTCTTTTTTTTTTCTTAAGGAACTTGACCTACTTTCTGGAGCTGAAGAGGTGGCTTTACTGCTACAAAACAAAGCAATAGCTTTCAGTGGTTTGCACAGCAGTGGAACATAAGCAGTGGTGTATCATTTTGATTCATAGAGTTATCCAAAGTTCATAGTCCACTGCATTGATTCTGTTAGATTACAACCTGAAGATAGGATAGGTAACTTTGGAGTGGAGTTTTAAAATTCAGTTTCTCAAAGCACCTGGGAGATGGAAGTAAGGGACATCTTCTATGTTCTCAGTTTCAGGTCTCTGTCATTTAGGACTTAGATTAAAACCACTTCAATTGCCTTCATGCAGTCCTTTTTCCAGTGCTTCTCAGTGTGTTGCAGTAGCTCATTTCCTGTCTCTCTCCTAATTTCTCCTGTCTTTCTCCTGCTTCTTTCACAGGCATCTGCTTGGACAAGGTTCCAGCTCTGGAACAGGAAAAATGTCTTGTTCCAGCCTGGCCTTGCAGTCATGCTCTGTACTGTACTAAGGGAAAGCCAACTCATTCCTTTTCTACTGAAGCCATGGCTGAATGCATGTATATTCTGGATGGTGTTCCTGTTATTTCAGCCTCCTTTTTTAAAGGGAGCCTAGGTATTTCTTACAGCTCTCGTCAGTGCAAAGTAGCAGTAACTACACTTTCACGGAAGTTGTTTTTTTTGTTTTTCATAAGGAACCATTACAATTTCCTCTGGTTTTGCTGACTGTTTTCTGTACTTCTGAATATGTCATTTCTGTATGAGAAGAGGTCCCTACTTCATTGACAGTTTAATGTCTTTCTCTAAGTTATTTTTCTCTTAGTGAGCAGAGGGGTAGCAGTGCAGAGTCCCACATATGTTTAGATTCTCTGTCATGAAGTATCTTTAAACATCCAACCATTTCACATTTCCAAGCTGAGAAAAGAAGGATGGCACTCCTCTGCCTGCTGTGCTATAGGGCAGGGGTATTCTGGTATGTGCTGACTGCTGAGCTGCTTTCTATCTTCATGTCCTTATTCTGTTCTATTGACTCCTCTAGTTCCTAATCTCACTGGAAAAAGAAGCATAATGCTGTTTGGGTCAGTACTCACCTGTAACATGCTGCATGTGCATTGCTTCTCTCGAAGTCTTTCTCTTCCCTCTGTTTGGCAGCCTCATGGATTGGTAGTACCTGGAATTTCTTTGAATAGCAATGTGACGTGTGTGCAAGTCCCCCTCGTGTGTCACTGGGTTAGCACCTGCTGACTCCTCCTCACCTTCAGAGACTGAGCCTGACTCTCTTAGTACCTGCTGAGAATGGCCCTGCCAGAGCCCACCAGTGGAGAGCCTGTGGGTGGCTTCTCTCCCATTCTCATCCATGGCTTCCAGAGCTTGTCTCTATGGCAACTGAGATGGTGGATCAGCAGCAGAGCAGCAGAAGACAAGTAGCCTCCACAACTCCATCAGCTTTATCTGAATTAGAGCTGGAGACAGACAAAACAGAACGTAACAAGAGAAGAGAGAACAAAGTTCTGGTTAGTTCAGAGGCCATAGTCCATCATCTGTTTAGGATAACGGGGATTTTACAGGACTTTTTATTGGAGATCATTCTGAGGTCATCACCTTACAACCCTTATTCTAATGTCCTGAACATTGCTTTGATATGCTCATGGTTGTCATTGCATGACATATGACAACTGTTACTGGAAAAATGTTGTATTTTGGTTTGGTATTACTGGCTGATCTAGAGTGTATAACAGATAGTGGCCATGTCCTTTTTTATGAGGGTGAAAATGTTATGGAATAGAAGGTAAAAGCTGAAGAGAAAGCTCTGTAAATCTGTGTATTATCTGTGTACTTCTCCATATAATAGAAGAATTAATGCCTTTTACAAGGCTGGGTGCCTTCTAATACTTATCAACAGCACTCTCTCCTGCCATGCAGGTAGGTGAAGAAAAATCCGTAACTGTTGAGCATGATGGTAGAAGAGACAAGATTATGCAGTGCAGGGACTTGATATGCTTTCCCTGAGTTCCCCTCAAGTGTCAGTGTGCCTCCTCATTGACACAGGGACTTCAGCACAAAAATCCTCTGCTCTGTGTGTCAGTATGTGGACTATGCCAGGACTCCTAAGAATTTTTAGGAAGCACATCACAACAGCAAAACATCAATTGATCCTTCAGCCTTTGTAGGACTGGGTAAAATGTGAACGGATTACTAAAGCATTTTCTAGTCCTTTGCTGAATTCTTTCAGCTGTCAAAGTCTTTCTGAGTATATAACATGATTTTGTGACTGATGGGGCTGTCATGAGTAGTAGAAAGAGATGCTGTATAGGAGATGTGAATTAAAATTGACAACAGGCTGAGAGAAGGGCATAAAACTGTGCTGTGCATTAGTTAGATGCTGTTTTAAGAAGTCACATATATCACTGGCTTGTTATGTTACAGTATATCCAAGATACAAGATAGCTTAGAAAGTAGGTGTTTCAAATTTTTTAATGGGTCTTCTACAATCTCTGTGAACTAATGTGTTCCACAAATATTTCCCGTGCTTGCCCCTAGGGTCACTCCAGCAGACCCTGGGACGTCACCTGTGAATCCTCTACTTTCCAATATTTTTGAAGGCAATATGATTTATCCTTATAAAGAGAAGGTCACTCCCTGAAATAATGCACTGGGCATGAGCTTCTTGGCTCTGCAGAGGAGAAAGTCTGCTTTCTTCTTTCATAACCTGAACCGCAGCATGCAGCTCTAAATTTGGATCCTGACTTCAGTTCTGCCTTTTGGACTGTTTGGAACTGTGGTGGTTATTCTACTGGGACTATTTCCAGTGTTAATGGAAGCGTATGAAGGACCTATTTGTTGATGGTGGTGTTAAGTTTGGTTTGTAAACTACTCCGGGGTACAGAGATTCACTAAGCCTGTTTCTTTTTCTGTGGGTGTGTGGAACAACGGAATAAAAAGAGCTGCTGTTGGAGGCAGTTTGAAAAGAAAGAAGAGGCTATTTCTTTTTCTGTGCCTTTCTTTCTGTCTCAAAACTAGAGCCCCAAAGGCTTGATCCTTGCAAATGTGATGGAAGTATGTCTTCGACCTGGACTACAATTAATATAACAGCTGTAATGCTACCTAACCCCGAACTCTAACAATTGCAACATTTTTATTTATTTCTCTTCTATAGATTATTTTATGCCTTGGCACTCAAGAAGATGAACCTGTAACAATCTCCTCTACATCAAAGTTCCTCTGTGCTCCAAGTGGCCACCCCTTGCCCATGTGACTCAGACTAAGGCCTGTCTCTCTCATGACCTTTGCAAAGCTGATGTAGCTTGCAATGCTTTGCAAATTGCTGCTGGTGCTTTATTGAAAAAATGGATAAAGTTTTCACAGGAGCTGCTCACCAGTCAGGAGTAGTTTCAAAAGCATGTAAATGTCCAAAGGGATCATTAGACAAAGAAGATGCACATGTGTGCATGAAGAAGGCTGTTTTCCCCTTTCACCTATCCGGTGAGTATGAGAGTACATGGATGCTGTTGGTCTTTTACAAAGATTCTTGGCAGAGAAGGAGCCCCCTGCATGGCCAGGTGACACTCAGCTGGGTTACCCAAAGACTTATCTGTATGTTCAGTACGCCTGGCAAACCTGTGTGCTTATCTTTGCCAGATACTCCTTCTTTTGTTCATCAGAGGAGTGAAGGGTGCCTGTCCTGAAAAATTAACTTGTTTCCAGGTTATCAAACAGTCTGTAACAGACAAGATCCTTGACCAGAAGTGAAGATAGCAATGGATGAGAGAGAGATTTTCATGTTTTCTAGGAGAGGCAGGGGGGCCCCTGTTTAGTGTGCTGTTCAAACAATATATACTGTTTTTTACTTTCTTCAATGAAGAATTCAAGAACAGAATGCATTCTGAAGTTAATATTTCTGATTTCAAAATTGATACTCTAAGAAAGTATTGAGAAATTTACTGATATGTCAATCAAATAGTCCTGACTTTTTGGGTTAAGTGTATTAAAAAACTAGGGATATGTTTAAAGGATGCATTCAAATTTAGTATTATATTTTTCTGGTAGCAGTCAAACTATTTAGCGACAGAGAATGGCTCAAGCATGTGTGGACCTTAACTACCCCTGTCTGAGTGTTTGTAGAGTATTTTTGAAGAAGGTATTAATCTCTGATAGTCAGAGGTAGGTGAGTGCCAGGTCTTTTGTCAGGAGTACTCCCTCCCAAATATATTCACATGCAAAACCACATGAAATCACATGGCTTGAGTCACCACCCACCTGAATGTGCTTTGCAGGCAAACACTTCCCCGGAGCTCATGGAGACCAAAGTAGCAGTCTGTAGGGAAAAGGGAAAGATGACAACAGTGAAGCCAGCAAGTGATGCACATACAGCAACACTAGAAATATGCGTTTTGACTCACACATAATCCAGCCTCCAGGAATTTGACTGTATAGAAATTTTACTTGCTTATGTAAAAAACTGGCATTTACCAGCAAATGCCAGGAATTTTTACAAGAACAGCTGAACTCAGGGATGTTGGGTAAGATGCTAATATAAGCTGTAAAAAGGACTGAGGTTCCTAGAACAGTGTGGACCTGGACAAATGGATGTGTGTAGGAAACAGGGAGCACTGCTGCCTCTGGGAGGGTGGGACCGGAGGTGTTTTCAAGGCACAGGCTGGCTGTGGATATGACTACTGTATAAAGAGAGTGGACATAGAGGGATACGAAGAGTATCAGATGTATCAAAGGTGTATTAGGTGTAACTTCTGTTAACCAGCTAGGGCTAATCAAAGATAAAGACGCTTTTAGTAGCAGAAGCTGCAGACTGAAAGCTGAGATTGCAGTTGTGCAGACCTGCAGGTATTTCAAATGAGTTTATTATGGGCAGTTTGATGTGGGAGTCTGGAGCAGGAGGTGCATTCTGGCACCAGTTGAGCATCTCTCCCTCATCCCACGACGTGCCAGGCAGGCACAGCTAAACGAGTCGTGGCAGAGGCAGACTGTGTGGTCTGTCACTGGTGGCAGCCCTGGTGGGCACTGGTAGCAGAGGGAGCTGCTGGAGGCTGGCAGCCCTGGCAAGCCAGGCTGGCTGCCTCAGCTGTTGCTGAGACAGGAGAGGTGCAAGTGGTGTTTGAGCTGCTGGAAAGAGCCACCTCCTTCCCTGCCAAAACCACATGCCCTGGCCCCTCTCTCAGAGACAGTTTTCCAGAGCTCCAGCAGGCAGCTGGGTCATGGATTCTTTGCCTCCCTAGTACTTTGCTGTCCTGGATAATAGGCTATTTTGTTGTGCCTGGTGCTGGCCCTGATCTGACAGCCTGTGCCTCTGGGAGGATTTTCCATTGCCACAAGGCAATCATTTGTGTGGGATTTATTTGGCTCCCTGCTCTCAGCCTTCCCTGTGATGGAAGGGGTGCAGCAGGAGACTGGTGGCTCTCCTTGCTGGTGAATCCAGTCCTTCAATAAGTTCCTCTTTAAAGTGAGGAGGTGTACAGGCTGACTGAAAAGTGTTAAGTACTGTAATAAGGAAGTTAACACAAGGATTTTGAAATGAAAACTGCTCAATTTGCTGATATTATACAACACTGTTGCCCAGCCTCGGAGAGTAATGAAGATTGCTTAATTAATACTAGACATAGACTGAAATCTCCAGCTGTGTGACTCATGGATGTTTCAAAGCAGAAAATAACAGGTATGAATACAACTTGATTTAATGGTTTGTCTGTACAGGGACGTGCAGTCACACAAGAATTGCCCTTGTTTGACTGTACAATGTGTCACTACCACCACCAGGAATAAAGATAACAGTACTGATGTGTCTGAATGTCCACACAAAATATGCAGGTGTGTGCTGTCAGCACACAGGGCAATGAACCCCTACTCTGAGTTACCTAGTGCTGTGTTAGTTTTGCCATCAGCTCAAACTCATCCATGGCTGGATGCCCATTTAAATGATGTCTAGGTCCACATCAGTTTGTTTTGGGGATCAATGAAGAAATTGCTGTCTTGACTGTAGCATGTTTGTGCTGTAGAAAGGCAGAAAATCTCGTAGTCTTTTCTTCCTTTTTATGTGTTGAAGTTATTTCAACTGTAAAAACCCTATTCATGACTTATCTGGAAGGTTTTGCGTGCTGAATATAGGGATGTACCTTTCATGTATATTTGATGAACCAGATAGAGCTCTTTTAAGACAAAATTTTGACTTCAAACCCTTATAAATAACATGGCTCCTTTAATATTTCTTCTTTAAATTCGGTCTGAATGTATGTGCAAATGCCAGTTTAGCTGCATCTTAATGGTTTAATTTCAAAATGCTTTTCTTAAAGTCTTGTGCAAACCAAAACCAAACCTCTGTCTCCCACCAGCAAGTGCCCCATTATATCCCTGTTCGTGTGTTAGGCAGTGACTTTTGTCCATCTTGATTTTAATTGGAATGGAATGTCATCTCTAAACTCTTTCACTCTGCATGATAATGAGGCAAACCCAGCTCTGCTGGTATGCAGCACAGTCCAAAATCCAGCAGCAGGCCTTACTCATCGGCAGCCGCTTTTGCTCAAGCGGATGCCAAACCCTTAAGGAGTGCCACATGCAAGAGGACCCTGACAGAGGCTCTGGGGCTCTGCACAAGCTCAGGCCTGCATTTGCATTGGGAGATATTTCTGTCTGAGTCAGGGAATAGTAACACCCACAGACTCAGCCCTAGGCTCTGGCAGATTTAGCTCTCAGCAGATGCAGCTATGAATTCATTTTGCCTCATCAGTGGTTGAGGTGAAGGCACAGACTTGGAGCCAGTGTGAGTGTGGTGCTCTCACATGTCCTGCTGAGCCACCCCTGCCCCAGGGGGACTGACTTCCAGCAGAAGGATTACTTCTTACTTTAGGGTAAGATGTTACTGGGCGTGGTAACATCTTACCCTAAAGCTCTCACAGCCCTCAGCTGCCTGACTACACAAATATTTATATTTTCATTGTTCCTGGTTGGGATCACCATCCTTGGAAGTATTTATAATCCTGACACTTTCTATTAGGTGGTGGCAAAAGACAGTTAAGCACATGTCCCCAGCCAGAGCAAGGTACATGACAAAGGAATTTCAACTATTTAGGTGCAAGGCCAAGGTATTATTTGATTAAGGCACAGAGGTGGAGACAAACAGGTGGAGCATGAGAACAGACTGACCGGAGAGTAAGACATGGACCAAAGAGGTTGACAGCAGAAGCCTGAGAAAATCAGACAATAAGTTTGGGAATGCTGGCTGAAAGAATATCAAATAGTTTGACCCCATATATTTCCAGAAATTAAACACTTCGTACTTATTTTGCAAATAAGATTGAATTCTATAACCAGAATCAAATCTTAACAGAATCAAATACAGCCACTCCGATTTTGAGATAGTCTTTCAGCTGAGGAAGCTAACATAATGGTTCTATTGCCATGATTTAGTGCTGGTACCTTATTTATAGCAAGCAAAACCAAGACGGAATTGCATAGTTCATGACATTTTTGTGACAAAATAATCCTTTTTGTCTTGCACATATGTTACAGAGAACCTGTTTTAGAAACACTTCAGAGACTAATATAAATACATTGGACCCATATAATAAATCCTCCAAACCACGTGCTTTAAAAACCCTGAGACCAAGTGAATGGGGATGGAGAGAGAAACCAGTATATTTAAAGGGGCTAAAAATGACTCAAATGTTCTCTCTAGGTCTAAAAATATTTCTGGAGCTAAGTCTGGCATTATGGGTAGTTCTATGCATAAAGGTAAGCCCTGTGTCCACAGGACCACCAAATAAGTGTGTTCTACAAATGTTACAACACATGACAGAAGAGGATACATACCTTCATACAATTCCCTCTGGATGAAACATGGACTATTTCAGTACTTTGTGTAAATTAACTAATATATATCAAAATGTACTTAAATAACACTAAAAAGCTGCATATTTTTCTGCTGCAGCATAGTTTATCTTTCTTACTGTTTATTGATTCTTCATGATTCAAGAACAATTAGCTCAAAAGATATGCTTTCTTACATGCCATTACTAATTGTCATCCCTGCTCAATCCATGCAACTCATCGAGTAGTCCAGCCCTATCCCACTGAATTCCATGCTTCTTCCTCTGGGTCTCATGTGGTAGACGTGGACATGGGCAACAGCTAAGGTGTTAAAGAATTTTGCCTCTGGAGCTATACTACATATGTGTATACGTACATATATACACATATATAAACACACACGTTCTCTGCTGCTGTGTAGAAAGAGTCAACCTCATTTTTAAATCATACAAAGGAGCACAAGTGGAAATCTACAAACTCTTCTGCTTTTTATTATAAAACTAATAAACAAAAAACCTGACCTTATTTCTATTCCTTTCCTTAAATTATTATGCATGCAATGGTGAAAATGCATTTTGCTTGAAGATTTTGAGAGAGTCCTGAGAGGTCACATGTATAAAACTCATCCTTGCTCTTCTGACATCACTGACATCACTGATACCTCCCTGCTAACAAGAACTCCTGCCTCTAGAGGAAACCCCCTTTCCTTCTTCCTGCTGTTTATGAAATGTTGTTGCCATTGATGCCATCCCATTCCTTATTTCTGCTGAGAAGATACTAGTGAAATTGTTACTAAATAGCTGTGATTGAAAACTCTTGAGGTTTTCCAGGCTTATCTCTGGAAGTGAATAATTTAAAACCAAATCACTGCATCTCCTAGGCTGAGTGGAGTACAAAATTATCAGCTCAGGGCTTAGGGGCAAATCACAGGATGTAGCCTCAAATTGGGAGGTACCCATGTACTCTGTAAGTACATACACAGGAAAGCTCTCAGCAGTTTGCCTGATGATCTCTTCTGTTTTGCAGTATTGCATGTGGGAGTTGCGAGTCCTTGTTCCTTTCTGTTTGTTCTGTTTGGGCTGTGTGAAGCCTTCTAGCCATGGAATGTGTATGTAATGTAGAACTTACTTGAAAACTTAAAGGACTAAGGTATAGAAGCTTTAGTCTCTGATGAAATGATTTAGTCAAAAACATGGTACGAGAAATAATATCCAGGGCATAATGCCTTGGTGAAAGCAGAGAGGTTTAGTAATGCTAGGACACTTGGAACAAGAGGATTAACAGATGTCTTGGTTGAAGCTTTTCAAGACAGACTCATTAGTAAGTAGACAGGCCAAGTGTCCCTTGGGCAGACAAGACCTGTGCTGCTCTTGGGAAAAATATAATGATGCCCACTTCTATTTCTAGATTTGCTGGTTGTGTATTGGACAGTTGTTATGGAAGAAATGAGCATGGGTGGTTGTTTGAACTGCAGAGAGATAAGAATTCATAGAGTTTTTCATGTGAAAGCTTCCATACAGAAGCAGGGAAAGAGAAGGCTAATTTTGTTGATCAAGAAATAGTAGAGTTCTCACTTTTTCCTCCCTCAGTGTTTATTGGGTGGAGGGTCCAAGGAGTGCCTGTTTGGTAAATCTGCTTGCAAACGCATAGCTGCAAGGGAGTCAGAAGTCACTAAGACATTAGAATCCTGTTAGGCTGGTTACTGCTAATTTGAAAAGCCAGGCAGGTTTGGAGTGCTGCTATGCCATGCTATCCTTGTCAACCGCATCAAGCTAATTTCAGCTAATTTCAAACATGACATAAACTGATTCTATTCTTACAGCCTGTTGTTCTGACTGCATGGGTCTTTAGTAACTCAGGAAAAGCACTTGATATACAACTCTGGAAACTCATTAGCAAACAGCATTGACAGATGCAAACTTCCCCTTCAGAATGCATGTTTTTAGACCCTGGTGGGAAGAGAAGCTTGCTGGACTGCAGCTCCCAACACAGAGCAGCCTCTTCTCTCCCAGTACTGGGGGCTAGCCCAGGGCTTAGGCAATCAACCCCAAGCCTTTCTCACTTGCCTCTTATTTGTCAGCTGCAGCACTAGCCAGCATGGCACTGTAGAAAACAAGGGACATGTGCAGTGCCCTGGCTGGATGTATATCCACAGGGAGTCTCCATCTTCTTGTCAAATTAGTGCCACAGTGTCTGCAACTGCAGTTCTGTAGGTCACTTTACCCAAGCTCTGGGAAAGGTTGGCAAAACTTTCCATTCTAGATCTTTCCTTCTAACAGCAGTTTTTACTCCCCTTTTCATTCCCAGTTTTAAGCACAGAAAGAGGAAGGCTGGGATGAAGGTAGTGAATCTCATGGCTGTGGCATGGGATGAGGTTCTGGGAGAGTAGATGTAATTTCTTAGCTCTACTGCAGTTCCCGGGCAATCTTGAGTATGTCAGTTTTAGTTCCCCATGTCTAGACTGGGAGCAGTATATTATAATTTGTGAATACTCCGGCATTTTTCTATAGTCCTTTTTCTTCTGAGTTACTTGAGCAGAAGCTCAGTGTAAGTGCAAGAACATGACATGAGATAACCTGATATGTTCAAAAGGACTCTGGAACATACTGTAATTAAAGGAAAAAATGAACCAGTTTGAATATTCTCTTGGTTTTGGTTATTTTTCAGTTGATGTTTTTTACATTTCAGTCCCCAAGTGAAAAGCAAGCATCTTGTCTAGATTTCCAGTTCCTCAGTGGCCCTGTTGTTCTTTTTAAGTTTTATTTGAGCTGACTGCAACTGCTCCTAAAAAGGGTTGTTGTTTTAGGAATTGCTCCCTTTCGAAACAGCAAAGTCCAAATTTTGCAGATTGAGTAACTCCTTGACCTGTTTTTTCATAGACATCTGTTTCCATGATGATTTCACATAGGGAAGAGAAGGCAAGAGGGAGATGAGACTTCCAGATTGTTTCAGGCTTTACTGAGTCTTGTCAGTTTTCCTTATTTTAGATATTATTTTAGGGGCAGTTTCCATGGGGTGTTGCTTGGAAACATGAATTTCCTCCAATAAGTATTGGGGGGAAAAATGATAATTGCCTATAGAAATCATAGAACAAGCTACTTTCAAAAGGAAAATCTGAGTGAAATTCCCAGGCACTGACCACATACTCAGGGACAGATGAGCGTAATTATATTGTTAAAGCATTTTACATTGTCTTGCAAATGTCCTTGCCAAAATATAGCAGCATGGGACAATGAGTTCTGTGGGTTCTTCTTGTCTGGCTGGTACCGTGGTGTTTCACACACACTCCTGTATTTACAGTTTTTCTTAAAGTAGATTCAAGTTAACAGTCCCGATTTGAATCTGTAGAAAATCAACCCTGAATAAAATTCCTGTCTGTCTCTTAAAATGGATGCCAGCCAATCAGTACTTCTTGCAGGTTCAGCAAAATATTCTAAATAGCTTTCATTATTTTAGTGCAATTTCCTATTTTCAGCTAGGTCTGGAAGTGACAGCTCCATTATAACGGTTGAATCTGTTGATAGTTTAAGATCAGAAGACCTAGCTTGTTCTTATGAAATTTGAGTCCTTGTTTACTTTGGGCATTTGAAAATATACATAATTGCTGGGACATAGTTCACAGCTACACTGGATTCACAGCAATTGGCCTCCTGAGAGTGAAAGGAAAAATTGGCTCAAGGGAAGGATCAGCCTGGAGTTAAGAGGAAAACAGGCTGTTTTTCATATTTCCTGTCTTTATATATTTTTTTAAAGCAAGATCACACATAAACGTTTCACAGGAAAAATCACAACTTGTGGTGCCCCTGGAAAAAGACACACAGCTTGGTTGGTTTTGGAAGTTGTTCAGTTGGTTACATTAATGCCATTCTGTGCAGTCTGGGTCTCCCCTCTGACTAGGCTTCCTCCCTGTGGGTGGTGGGTTTTATGCCTACCAGGTTGTGTCAGTGGTGTCTCTCCTCTCTGTCTGCCAGTATTTCAACAGTGTCACAACTGTGCTCTCTCTGGCTTGCATAGGACTCCTTCATTGTGACTTTGCTTGTAGAGCAAAGTCAGTTCTTTCTTGGGCACTGGATTTGTGCCTTTGTTTGCAGCCTGAAGTTTCTTCCTCAGGCAGTTCCTCTTCCAGCATCCCCCCAGAATAGGATTTTACTCACCTGACACTCAGAGGCTGAGCCAGTCTCTCATTTGCCGTCGGGATGAGGTATGTCCAAAAAGTCTGAATTAAACTCCCCCAAACTCTTAGGGATTTGCAATTCAGTTGTGAATCCAGAGGCAAGTATGTCCTACAGAAGTTTGCTGTCCTTCAGTCCTTGTACCTTCCTGTCAGTTTTGCTTGTGAGAAAAGTGTCCCTCAGATTTTGTTTGTTCAGTTTCCAGAGTCACAGCAAACACAGTTTAAAGGAACAGCTTTCTCTTTACCCAGATAAGTTAGTACAAATATGCCCTGAATGTCCTTTGCACTGCTGGTGCCAAGGCTTAATGACAGGGGATTGTTAAACCTCCTGTATAAATCTTTAACAACGGGGCGAAACTTCGGTCCAAATCTGCAAACTCAAGTGGAAACACTAAATAGTATTTGCGTCCATTTTTAAGGCCCACTGGCTGAGAAACTGCTCTTGCTTTACATTATTTACAGCCATTTGAGATGAAAAGACCTACATGTTTATGATTATTTTTAGATTGCCATTTCTTTCTTTCATGTGTGTTCACATACCTGGGCACTGGAGTGGATATAGCAGAGCCAGTCTGCTTTTATTTTAAGGTTTTTTGGAACAGTTCAAATGTCTGTGATAATTTTCCCTCTTGAAATAATTTCTTATTACCAGGCTACTTGCTTGCGATGATTTGAATGTCCCTCTTCTGGGGGCAACTTAGGCCCAGTGCTTCAAAGGAAGACAAATAATAGCAATTGCTTAGATCAGTGCTATGCTTAGGGGAGAATTTTCCCCTCATCCTCAGATAACTCACTTTGTATTTTTAAGACTGCATTTAGATTGACCCTTAGAAAAAGCATCACATAACCTGCTGAATTTGATGCTAATCTTTCCTTTAGGTTTTATTTTCTTTTTGAAATTCACTGAACTTGCCAATTGTTTTGTTCATTTCAAAATATTTTAATTGGTCATAGCATTACTCTTTTTAAAATGCAGCTGTATGCCCAGCCTACTCTGTGGAAGATGTTCACTGAGTTAAGCTTGGGTTAATCTGAACTTAGACATCATAGAATCATGGTCACCAGTGTCAATGTCCCTTTATACCAGCTGAAGGCCTGGCCTGGGCATAGAGGACTGCCAGCAATTAATCCTGTAATGATTAATCAAGGTCACCATCAGGCCTGTGCACTCCTGGTCTGAGAGTTGGCAGGACTGAGGAATGAGGGATGCAGTGGAAACTGGGCTCCTCTCTGTTGCAAGAGTTGCCCAGGGTGAATTTAGCTAGCCTTATGCTTCAGACATGCTTATCTGGGTGTCCAAGCACTGCAGAGTACATGAAGCAAGGAACTACGGTTTTATTTTCCCATCATGAAATTGCTGCAGTGACTCCTTCTCAGTGTTTTTTTTTGAGGGCTAAATAAATCCTGCTTCTACAATCCTCTTTTTGTATTCAAACCTCACCACCTCTCTTCCTTTGCTTCCCATAGATTGTGCCATTTGTTTTGTTAACAAAAATAAAGTGTATTTTCTTTTTTGTCCAAATGGGCAAAGTAAATGGAGAAATGGTGTAATGTGTATAATAGGTAGGCTGTTTATTGGGTGTTGTCTCTCACAGGGTGAGGAAGCTTCCCTGTGACAAACCCATGACTCACCATGGAGCGCCAGAAGGCTTACAGGTCTGCTATGGGGTAATGCTGTTGCCCTTTGAGGTAAGGGAACATTTTTTTGATTTTGTCCTATTTTTTTCCACAAGGTGAGGAAATAAATTGTATTTACTGTGAGAGAGGCACCAGCAGCAGGATTCTGTGCTTACTCCTCCTGATGGAAATCAAAAGTAATGTAAGTGGAGCCAGTGGAGTGTGAAAGAGCACAAACCCAAGGAGTACCTGCTCCTCATGCCTGTTGCACCTACAGTTGATAAGGATAGTGAGGTGCTGGTCTGAAATGTGCTCAGAGGCTCTTTTCCCTAGCTAGAACTGGCATTAAAAGAAAACAGTGGATGTTTTCTCATCCAGTGGACCCTGTTTCCCAAAGAGCTCTGCCATTAGTATTTGCTTGTTACATTTATAATTATTATTACTTTGGCTTTTCCTTGCTTGTCTTTTTTTTTGCTTCCCAGGCAGAACAGACTTTTAGTCAAAGCCCTGGTCTATAGGATTTATCGTCTGCACCAACGATGCCATGTTCCTCAATGCCTGGAAAGTAGCACATTACGTTTTAGCTTAAAATTGCAGTACTGTGTAATTGCTGCTTCATATGATCTGACCCCACAGACCTCTTGATTTGAACTACAGCTGCCTGACAACAGCAGCTACACTGTACAGCATTACAAAAACACTGAAATACCTGAGCCAGCCTTGCCTTTCTAATGATGTGGGAATCAGTGGAATCAGGTTTGAGCATTTGGCAAGACAAATATACATTGACAATTTTTAATGGACTGCATGTCACTCACTAGATGTGCCATCTCTTGTTTGCCTGCTAATTTCTTTTCACATATGCTCATGAGCATTAGCTTCTGAATTCTTTTTCTCAGCCTCCGTTTGCAGCTATTGCCGTAGCTTTCCTAAGAGGTGGCACCCAAAAGTGAACACGGTCCTCCAAATTAAAATGCTCCATTGTTCAGGATTCTGTCATTATATTATCTTCTGCATTATTTTTATATCCTCTTATTAATGCACCCACACACCCTATTTGCATTTTTTAACCTTTTTAAAAACGTTTTCATTACAACAATCAGATATAAGGGCAATGAAGTGAGTGTTGAACAATAGAAGTGAAGATTTTGATCCTCCTCAGACCTAAACCTGTTTTAAACTTCAGTGGTGACACTGATTTTGATTTACACTGAAAGAGGGAGGATCAGGCTGTGCTTGTCTACCATGGGACATCCATTTTTGATAGTTAATAAGGAATAGTTAAAATAGTAAAATATATAGTAAAATAGTTTCAGAACACAACATGTTGTTTGGGAAAAGCACTTTTGCTTTTATCGGAAGGGAGGGGTTTTGCAAATAGAGGTCTGTGCTGTGGGCTGGAGGCTGAAGAGCAGTGCTGGAGCCTGGATGCTGGCAATGGAGTTGGTGGCTGCAGGGAAGCAGTGCAGGGTGCCCACATGTTGATTATGGGTCTGTCCTGCACAGGCACTGGGATTCACTCATTTTAACCTCATAGCAGGACTAAGAGGCACATTCTTCATTTTAGGAGTGGATTTAGCCTTTCTAGACTGTTAGCTTCTGCACAGCCATGTCTGATACTGACTGGTCCTGGGGAGTGGGTCAAAGGCAGGGCACCCCAGCTGGCTGCAGCGGAATGTGTGGAATCTTACTTAGAGAGGAAGAGATGATAAGAGGAGGCGGGAGGTGGCCAGAGGCAGAGCTACTCTGCCATATGCATGCTGCCACCATAGCCCATGGAATCATTGCCACCACACCAAGCCACACTTGGGACTTCCACTCAGAAGAGATGGACAACCAGCTTTAAGCTGCAGCTGGGAAAGGTGACTTCTATTGAAGAAATTAGTATTTACGGGTTGTCTGGCTGCAGAAGCCAAGTGTGTGACTCAGAAAAGCACCTGAATAATACTGCTGCTAGCCAGGGAGAAGAAAAAAGGTGAAGAAATCCATAAAGCAATCATTCATGTCTTGCTTTTTGGCAGACTGCACCTTAGCAGCCTCTTCAGTGTCTTTCTTCATCCATTAATTGCTTCTGCTTTACTTGACTCTGGATTTTCTCCAGGAGCCACTGTTAAAAGTTAGTACCTGGTGGATATCAATAACATTGTCTCTGGAGGGACTTTCCCCTCACACTGTTGTTTGATTCCAGGTAATGCAGTGAGATACAATTCTCTTTCGTCTTCTCTTGTGTGCCCCAGTTAAGGCCATACTTTACTTGGCCAGTTAGGCAACGTTTGTAAACAAGGGGTTTGGTTTTACAATGCAGATGCAATGGCTAAGTTCTAGTCTGGGTGGTGAGTCTGCTCCTTCTGTCAGCAGCTTCATGCTCCTGCCCCAAGTGCAGATTCTGCTGCTTGATGGACTCTTGCTGACGCAATCCAGGGCAGTCCAGGACAATGACCTGGCAGAAACTGTTCTTTTTTTTTTTTTTTTTTTTTTTTTTTTTTTTTTTTTTTTTCCTGCAAGTCTGATAAACCTCTGATGGCTTGCCAAGGTAAGATGAGCATTCCTGCTGGCACAGGAAAGGATATAGGGTTGCTCAAGAGAAACAGAGTAATATAGAAGCATTACCTAATTTGGTTGGTCTGTTGATTGGTTGGAAATCCACACCTTTGCAGCTTCCTATTTGGCTTGCATAGATCAACCACAACAGCCATCAAATGAGGAGACTTTTCATACTCTTTTTCCATGACTAGCAAGATCTGTTCACAGGATTGTTATTCTCATTCTTTCAGATCACTTCAAAGATAAGAAGTGTAAATGGCAGCAATGGAAACTCGGTAGAAAAGAGGGGAAAGCAAGGGATGCATCAAGAAATGGGATAGGAAATGGGATACTGCTGTCATCTCTGACAGCAGCAGCACAATGTTGTTGCAAAATTATTTGTTTGGGTAATTGCAGAAGCTGCAGGTGCTGCCTCTCAGCCAGCCAGGGCACAGCTGGGAGAAGGGGTGCTGCCATTCCTTTCTTCCTCAGATGTGACCTTAGGCTTGTACTCTCCCCCATTTCCCTGCTTGGTTCCCCTCAGTAGCTCCTTGCCTGCAGCTGCTGGGATAGTTTGGCCTCAGAACACTTCCACAGAGGCTCTGGGATCTGCACCTGAGTGCATCAGCATGTCATTCTTGCATTCCTGCCTGGACACTCCTGTGTTAACCCATTTATCATCCAGAAAGAACATCTTGATGGATTGGAGGTGTGTGGAGCCAGAATGTTAGATTATCACAGCACCATCACCTGTTGGTTATACCAATTTTGTGGGTTCTTTAGGCAAACTTTCCCAGAGCTCAGTACTCTGAAAGAAAGCATTGGGAATCCACATGCTGCAACCAGAACTTTGCCTTCCTATGCACCAGGAGAGTAGAGGACCAAGAAATAAGACAGCATGCTGAACTGTATAGAACCAACAGCTGTGCCACAGTGCAGCAACCCATGCAGGTAGAAATATGCTGCTTAATTACTATGATAATGTAAAAGTCTTTCCCTATTGTTTGTGTGGCTCACAAGGAAACACCCCTTACATGCAAAACAGGTTTGCTATTTAAATGTAAGCTTGTGTATATATGCCAGCTGATAGCTTTTCCTGGGGATCCAAGACACCTGACATTGCTGCCAACAAATAATTTTGCAGGTTGGAGACTAGTTGGTAAGAGTGTGGTGAGCCTCCCTTTTGTCTAATCTAATAGGAGTGCTTTTTGGTTCTGTTTTTCTTCCTTTTGATGTGACTTGTAGAAGACACAGAGTAAAAAAGGTATTTTTTCTTTTTCTTTCTTTTTCCTTTTTTTTTTTCCTTTTTTTCTTCCTTTTTTAAAATTTTTCCTTCCCCCCCTTTTTTTTCTTTTTTCTTCTTTTTCTTTTTTTTTTCTTTTTTCTTCTTTTTCTTTTTTTTTTCTTTTTTCTTCTTTTTCTTTTTTTTTTCTTTTTTCTTCTTTTTCTTTTTTTTTTCTTTTTTCTTCTTTTTCTTTTTTTTTTCTTTTTTCTTTTTCCTTTTTTTTTTTTTTTAACTCTGGCCATTGCTAGGAACTAACAAGGTAAATACAGCATTTTGTAGGTTCAAGTAGGAATGCAGTTTGTGTATTCCTCCAGCAAATATATTTTAAGAAAAATACTACTGCTTCATGTACTTCCTCTCTCCTGCTAAGAAAACCTTCCCTTTAAGGCACAGGAGCTACTGTGAAGCTGAGCCACAACAGTTTGAAAGCAGACCCTGATTGCTTGTTTAGGAAAACATGTACTGGGGAGATAGAAATTCCCCTGATAAATGTGGTATGAAGTTTTTACCACATAAGAAACTTTGTTTCTACTGTGGTTAAAAAGTTTAATTGAATTGGCTGCTGGATTAAAGTAATGCCAGTTTTGTCTTTTTCAGTTTTGAATTCTGAATGGTTTAGTTTGTTTAAGGTTTATTGTTTGACAGTTTTTGCTGATAACATCTTTCTGACTTTACATTGAGGATGATTTAGTAGACTATATAAATGTGTGTTGCCTGGCTTGTTAGAGAAATTCCATAGCCTAGATTTAGTGTAGGGTCTGGTCTCAGGGCATAAGCAGGCTGGAGATGGAGTGCTCTGATGCTGGGCTTTGGCAGAAACAGGCACAGTCATGCTGCTTAGGAGGGAGGAAAACTTCCACACAGGAGTGCACTGTGTAGCAATTATGCTAGAAGCAAACTGGGTCTTCTATTTCTTAGCCTTATACAACTGGAACGTGACTACTTCTTGGATCCCTCTATGCAATATCCCAATGGAAATGTCTTATTTCCCTTTAAGTGAGACAACGACTGTGTTTCAGCATAATGTTTGGTTGACTCTATACATTCGGAAACACTGTAAGTCCAAGTCTGGGAGACTGGACTTACAGTCCAGTATAGAATGACCAGTCCTGGGTTCTTGTGCTTGCCTTGAAAAGCAGAATTTTAGCTGAGTTTTGCACTTGGCTCTCTCTGGGTTTTTTGATTGTGTTTCCCCCCCCCCCAGACTCTCCCTGAATGGGTTGGATAGTTCTTTTGGGACCTATCTGAAACCATTCAAGAACCCGCTGCACAAAGTGTAGAGCTTTCTGACAGGGACCAAGGGATAAAGTTCAACACATTACCTCATTTCTATTGGTTTGTTTCAAAGACATGCTGTCATTTCAGCTTGGTTCTGATCATGTCCAGAACAGGTTTTTACAGAAACTGAGGCCAGTGGAAATGTTATGCTTTTTACACACTTTTCTTGGAGAGGATTAAAACAAATAAACATCCAATGACTCATCCTGCTCCAAGTCCATCTGAGCTGCCTTGAAGGACAGAAGTGGAAGGAACAAGTACCCTCTCCTGATGTATACCAGCACCTTTTCCTTACTGCCACTTGGGCTCCTTCCAGGCATTAAATCTACCATTAATTCCCTTGTTGAAAAATGTTATTTCTTTTGACTCTTCTGGTGTGCTAGAAACAGTCACTGCTTTGGAAATCATTACAGTTGTGTAACTTGCAAATGATGAGTAATGGCTTCCTCCAGTTCAACTCCCCCTTCTCTTAGTGTTTCCAGTGTGCTCATCTTTCCCTGTCTGCCCAGTCCTGCCCAGAGGTGAGGTACTGGATCTCAGTGCAGCAGCTTCCCTTGTGCCTTGAAGAGGAATTGCAGGTAAACATCAACCTCCCTGAACAAGACACTTTGCAAGGATAAGCCTGGAAAATAAATTAAAGACTCCAGTAAATACCAAAATACAGTAGGGGATATTGGCTTAATGGCTACATGATAAATTTCCCTTCTCCTCACTAGCACCTCTGGCATCCAGAAAGAGGTGACCAGCTATGTTCTTTTCTCTTAGGAAAAAAAATATACTACATTCAGTTCCCCTTTCTTATTCCTATAGTTCACAAAAGTACAGCTAATTCCTCTCTCCAAGGTTGTTGAGTTGATACAGATCTCAGCAATTTTTGTATTCATGGGTACAGCTCTCCAGTCTCTTGCTTGTGTTTCAGGCCTTTGTATTCCCAGAAGCTTATGTTTTTTTTTTTTTTCCCAATATAATACTTAGTATTTCAAAAGATACTGCTGTGATCTTTGTCTTACCTATGTCCTTGGGGTATGCTGGCTGTAACACTGTTTTCTTTCTTGCAGGCCAGCCAGTGCTATTTCAGTAGGGTTTAGGAACCAAGTAGCATCATGGACACATGCATCCCCTGGCAATGTAGCCTTGGAAGGACCAGGATGTGGGATTTGAACTCCTGCTGTTCTGGAGTATGAGCATTGGAACACTCTTCATGTTTCTGTCCAGTCAATGATTTGCCAATTTTACTTCTTTTTCGTTCAGGAGGGTCTAGTTAGTGGGCATGCCTTTGAATATAGGTTGTGGTCTAAAGAAAAATTGATTCCTTTCAGTTGTCTGGAAAAGTAACTGAAGCAGCACTATTTTGCTTTCTTTTGAGATATATGTATTATGAACTTTAAGCTTATTTAAAGATCCTGCATTTTTGATTCTGTGTGAAACTCAAACTGTTATGACTCAATCTCTGCATGAGAATCCACAAGGGAGAATGCAGAAGAAGCTGAATACTGACTTTGTGTGTTTAAAAAAGGATGGAAAAGTTTCTCTGCAGATGGATACATAGCATGTATATATATGTAAACAGCCATAATACCCACACTGTGTGTAGAGAGCGTGTGTACAAGTGTATACACACACACACACACATATCTCTGTTTAGTCTCTGGATAGATGGAAATGTCACTTGATTCTAGTGTTTTCCTTGATTATAGTTGCTGTGTCCAGGAACCTCAGGCTTGTTTCTATGGCAGCTATTCCCAGTTCAGCTATTTCCTCAATCCCCATTTGGCAGTAAGTGGAAGATGTTGTGACACTCACAGTTAGCATTGTCACAAAGGGGCTGAGAGTGTGGGCAGAGCTGTGCGCAGGTGACAGGCTCAGACGGGAAGGACATGTGCACCAGGCTGCAGCATGGCCTCCCGTGACACCGGTCTCTTGGCTTTCCATCAAGGGCTTCACAGGCCAGCCCAGATCTCTCTCTCCCTTTCTTCCTCTCCTTTATTTTTTTTTCCTTTCCTTCCCTGTTGCCCTGCTCTGAAGCAGGACTGCCAGATCAGGATGGCATCATGAGCAGGAATGCTAGGGAACCTGTGCTGCACTAGACAGTCTGACTAATCTCCCTTTAAATAATCTCCCTTTAAATAGTCTGGAAGCACACTGGTGAGTTTCTGTTTCAGGAGCCATAAATAGCCAGATCCATGCTGGTAAGTAGCGAACAGCATGTTTATTTGTTCTAGGAAGGTCTTCCTATTTCCTTCATGTTATTGGATGGATAGCTGTGATCCAGTTCTGGTAACACTCTGTATAATAGCAGTATTGCTGCCTTTTCTCACACTGCTGTATCTTCTGTGACAGTGAGGAGAGAGCAGCTGCTCCTGGGAGATAGACTTCCCTCTCCAGTGCCTTTGGATCAGAGTGGCAGTGGAGCTGTGGCTTGCTGTGGACTGTACAGCTGGCTTTAGCTAAAGCAGTGCAGTTCAGACCCTTCTGAGCAGTGCTTTGAGTTCAAAAATCTCACTGATATTTATAGTGTCTGGAAGGTGAAAGCAAGGGATATTTGAACACTCACTGCCTAGCTATGGATCTGGATAGAGTGGAATGTATAGTCCTGTGAGCTAGCTAGCCTTGTGCTTCAGACTTGTCTAGAGGACAAACTCAGTGTATCTGTGTTTTCCTAACTCAGAAATAAATATTGTAAAAAAAAAAAAATTGACCAAGTCTATGTTAGTTAGGGTGGCTAATATAATCTTCTTAGAGATGGAAGAGTGCAAACTATTCTCCAGGTAGGTACAAGCACTCTGAAACTGCTTCCATATCTGATCCTGAATTATCAAGGCAGCCTTCAAGAACATCAGTGTCCAGTAGCTGCTACAGGACTTTTCAAGATTTAGGTAAATAGGAGAATCCTCAGTGAGGGCAGCAAGTCTTGCCTCAGCAAGGTAGGAGGCATTTGAATTTCTTACTCATAGTGTATTGTCATCTTCTTCCTGCCATCCTACCCACTCAATGCGTCAGAGATCTGAGGCTTGGTTTTTTATTTTTTTTTTTTCTTTTTTTCTTGCCCGCCTTCTCTGCTGAGCAGGGAATATCCAAGCCTTCAGATTCTGGTGCATCATGTGAGAATATTTTTTTATCCTTTTATATTTTTCTTTTTTTCTTTCTTGTTTCTTTCCTCATCTGCTGAGACATAATTCCTTCAATCTACTGACTTTTTTTACTGGGATGAATTGGCTCACTGGTGGAAGAGGACAGAGAGCCAAGTAGGTCTGAAGACGGGAAGAGAGGATATATAAGGGCATAGCATGGACCAGTTATACAGAGGCAGCTTCCTTAAATTGTCCCTCATGTTTGCTTTCCTTCCTAACATTGCTTTTAAATCGTTGTAAAGAGGACAAGGTTTTTGCCTGGTCAGAAATTCCATCCAAAGTGATGTGACACCATTCAGACTGTTCTTTGATCTTATGGAAGGAGGGGTGTTTTTTCCTTTCCTTATTCTTGCTCAGTGCTTGCCATCCTCAAATTGAGGCACACCTGGGGCAAGGGATTGCCTCAGTGTGTCATTTACATGGGATTTTAATCTCATATTTGGCAAAGCAGAAATTCTGTGCCAAGTTTTGGATACAACATCAACAGAGAAATTAATGGACTTCTGAGGGAAAGTACTACCATGTCTTATTATCGACTGTCTTCTGAATTACAGAGTAACAAAAAAAAAACCAAAACAAAACCCCCGCCTCTGCCTTTAATTAAAATGACAAAACAAAGTACAGCTTTTTCATTAACTATATTTGGTGTACTTACCTTGCAACACTCCAGCCAGACCAACCAGGGTGTTCCTGAGGTAAGTTTGGCCTGAGTTCCAGCTACTATACTATGCATAGGTTCTCTTTGGAAAAGCAGAAAGAAAAGACAAAGCTGAAGGTATGTTTCAATGCAGGACAGGTCCCACTGAGCAGAGAGAGCAAAAAGCAGTGGAATCTGCCCCATCACACTTTGCTGGGTCAAAATGCAGTGTGCTTTGTCCTCTTCCCTCTAGCACAATGGCTGCGTTCCCTGTCTTGGGGCAAGAAACGTTATTCCGGAATGGTACCTGGAGTTATCGAATTCCAGCCCTGCTCTACCTGCCGCGGTTCAGCATGATCCTGGCCTTTGCTGAGGAACGAGAGGACCTGGTGGATGAACATGCCAAGCTGATAGTCATGCGTAGAGGCATGTATGACCCAGCCACGCAGCACGTTCAGGTACCAGTGCAGGGAAGAAGCAGGGGACACTGCCCCCTCTTCTGCCCGCCTGCCCCCAGTGAATTGAATGTATTTGCCCTCTTGCTGTAGGGACAGGGCAGCTTCTCCTCCCCAGGTACAGGAGACAAATCTGTCTATAAATAATGCACATCTCGCTCATTATAACTGGTGGGATTCAACCCTATGGGCAGCTGTTGGGGGGACTAAAATGGAGTAGATATTCTAGGGATGGCTTTGACCCATCATTGCAGAGCTGGGGATGCAGATATGGAGATGGGACAAAAGTCCTGTTGTAGCAGGAAAAATGCGATGGAGACGCAGAAAGGCCTCAAGGAAGAGGAAGAAATGCCCCAACAATGGAGAGGAGTAAATTAGCAATCAGTGATTATTCTTTTTTATTTTAATTCATCATTTTAGAGCTAATTTCTGGTTTAAAAAATACTTGAGAATAGCTAGTGTCCCCATGCAAAAAAAGGGTCTTGTTTGTTGGTGCCAGTGAATTGGCTACCTTATTAACCTACCAGTTATTATTAAGTTATGCTGCTGGGTGGCTGGGGGTGGTGGAAACTCTATTAATAATAATTTTTTGCATATGCAAAGGCATTAATGTCTTTGGGGAAAAAAAAAGTAATAATATTTTTCTATTCCAAACCTTTGTTGGTTGCCTTAGATTATAGGCTCTTAAGAGCTGGAGTCTGCCTAGCAGAAGCAGCCTCTGAGCACACCTGCAGTCTCATACCACTCAGGTAACATCTTGTGTAACTCCCTGCAATTCAGTTAGTGGGGTTCAGTTGGTCATAAACTTAGTCATTTGTGTTCACATGCTAGAGTTTCTTAAAATTGAAATATTAAATTTTCAATAAAAGTTAATGTTAGTTGGATAGAAAAAGATAAGATATGAACAAAAAGGCCAATCAGCAAATCAGGACAGAAAAGCTAATTAATATAATCTTACTGGAAACTACTGCTTTGCTTACCAAGCCAATAACATTATGTAGTGATAGTTTTCTAATTGCAATGCTAGTGTTAGAAACATGATTATGTTATGTACTATTCATTTGAGAAAAATGGGGATTGCTGGGTAGTTATACCAGCTCTGTGACCTATTTTCTGAGTCAAACAGCTCAGGGTCCAAATCTCCACACCAGAGCCATGCAATCAGCCCTAACAAGGTGCCTCAGCAACGGCTGGGTTGCCCCTTCCCATACATTCACATCAAAGTGGAGGAACAGGAGCCCAAATGAAAAGGGATTTGTCATCATCCAGGATGCTTGAAAAGGGCTCGGGTTTCTCTGTGATTTCCTAAAAAACATTGACACAGCACAGTGTACTAGCACACTTTGACCACCGGGCATGTCTGTGTGCCATATATATGCTTGTGAGGATTTCTGAAAATTCAGCCACTCTAGCTTTTTAAAGGGTGTCATCAGCCACCAGCTGCATCGAGATATAGAGCTATCAGTTCCTCAGGGAGTAGTAACTGAAAAGGACATAACCCACATGCTTGGTGAAGTGTACATGCTTTGTCTCGTCTAAATAACTTTCACTTGTCTTTGGTGATGCCAGATAATTGTCTTGCCATTTCTTGCTCTATCCATTATCCTGTTTCTGTTCTTCCCATGCTCTTCTGTAGCTTTTATCCAGGTAACCTTGCACTATAATGTGGGTCTCTTTGTAACAGTGTGTTCCATTCTTGTCTCCCTTCCCACGGGCCCTGGCAGTGGAAAAGGATGGAGACCCTTGTCAGTGCACAGCTGGAAGGCCACCGATCTATGAACCCCTGCCCGGTATATGATGAGGTCTTGGGGAAACTCATCTTGTTCTTCATAGCCGTCCCAGGAAAGATCTCTGAGCACCATCAGCTGAGGACGAAGATCAACCTGGTACGTCTCTGCTACATCACTAGCATGGACCAAGGACGCACCTGGAGCACTGCCCAGGATGTCACCGACAGGACCATTAGGAATGAGTACAAGAACTGGGCCACTTTTGCGGTGGGGCCGGGTCATGGATTACAATTGCTCAACGAGGCCCGGAGCCTTGTGATTCCTGCCTATGCCTATCGTATCTTGGACCCCAAGCAACACCCCACCCCTCATGCCTTCTGCTTCATCAGCTCTGACCATGGGACAACATGGGAGAAGGGGAACTTTGTGGGGGAGGAGAGCGCGGTGGAGTGCCAGGTAGCAGAGGTGCATACCTGTGGCAGAAAGGTCATTTACTGCAATGCAAGGAGCAACAGGGGAGCCAGGATCCAGGCTGTCAGCCACAACCACGGGCTGGACTTCGAGGGAGGCCAGCGGGTTGAAATGCTAATAGAGCCTCCCTCTGGATGCCATGGAAGTGTTACCGCCTTTCCACCTCCCCCAGATGCCAGATGTCAAGATAGTTGGTTACTCTATGCTCATCCTACAGACCCAAGGGATCGAAAAGATTTAGGAATTTACCTTAACAAAAGCCCTTTAAATCCAGCACACTGGACAAAGCCCAGCATACTGTTCAAGGGCCTGTGTGCTTATTCAGATCTGCAGTACATGGGCATTGGGCCCGATGGCTCACCTTTGTTCTCCTGCCTCTTTGAATATGGGACCCACAGACAATATGAAGAGATGATTTTTGTCATGTTCACCTTGAAGCAAGCCTTTCCCTCAGAACACTGAGTCTCAAGCCTTTCCATCAGCATCCCTCCAAAAACCATCTTTGCTGATGCTTTTTACTGTCATTTCTCATGCCTCAGTAAAAGGTAGTTTCTTAATCCTGCTGCACACATAGTTTGGTGTTGGCTTGTTATGTCTGTAGATTGTGAAGTCCATTAAACATACCACAATTTAACATGTTTGGTTTTGTTTTCTCTTGCCTGTTTTCCCCTACTCTTTGGTTGCCTTTTTACACATCACGTGCCTAAAACAAGTGTGACCTTTATACAGGGCTTCTCACCTTGAGATCTCTGATAGTCTTCATCAGGGACATGTATGCTGACAGCACAGGGACTGCAAGGGAACAGATGGCAGCAGGGTTATCTTGAGTGGTATTTAGTAAGTTGTGGAAAAACTTCTAGAGAGGCCACTGGGCTTACTACCCCATATCTGCTGTCATCTTCTTCAGGAAACTGCTTTGGCTCTGGTAAGGAGCACCGCTTCTTGCAGCCAGCCTAGGAACGTGGGCACCTGTAATTTCCAGGGCTTTCTGTCTCCTTCTTTCAGGAGGCCATGTGATGCCTTGCTCTTGGGATATGCTTTGCCAACTTCTTCAGTGCATTTGGGGCTCCCTTGCTGAGTTCCCAGGCATCCCAGGGGCTTCTGTCTAACTTAACCTTCTACTTACTGCTGTGTTTCCTTGCTTCCTCACCCTTTTGCTTACGCTGCATTGAGAAGGTGCAGTTTCCCATGTGTAAGAAAACCACAGCGTTGTGTGCTCTGGCTGCTCGCTCTCCCTGGGCAGTGACAGTAGGAGTCATTGAGGACACCAGGACCCTTCCATGCTGGAGGACAGAGCAAGTGGCAAAAAGGCATTTTGCCTATATGGGAACTGCAGGATCGGGACAGGTCTGCAGAGGGAGCTCCCAATTTAGAGTCCAGAGGGGAAGTGCTTGCTGGTGTTTTTAACACAAGTGCCAAGCTATGATCCACATAGCAACTACTCTTATTGTTCACGGCTGCATGTCTTGTTATTACAGAGTATCATTGGCATATGAAGCACTATGTCAAACAAATAACACTGCTTCACTTTCAGCAAAAAAGCACCAGTGTCAGAGGAAGGAGAACTGACCAAGGCCAGAGTAGCATAAAACACTCAAGCTGGAAGGCTTTCCAACGTAGACAGTTTCTCAGGAGATTTCTGAAGGAAACAGCTATAGTTTTGGTGAGAGAGACACTATTCTACAACTATACCGTGTGTTTTGAAAGGAGGCATTATACAATGACTAGACAAAGGACTGACCAGAAACAAACGGCTGCCATGCGAGACACATCAGAGCAGATGGAGCTAGGAAAGTGTTAACCATGCCTCTGGACAAAATTCTGCATATGAACCAGTCTGTGCTTGTTTCCTGTGTGTTGTATCCTGTGTGTGTGCACACCTTCAATGACTGCAAGGAAAATATGTTTGTTTGTCCTCTTGATGAAGAAAAACACCTGCTTTTTAGAGGTTTCTCAGCATACATCCCCTTTGGTGAACACTAGCATGTCCCAAAGGATCTTTTGCAGCGTTACTGCTCAGGTCTGTGAGTCTCTGCTTGCACAGTGCTCCTACCCTTGCCTTTTACCACTGACAACTTTTATGGGTGGTGGGAAAAGAGGCCCTGACTTTCCTCACTATGGAGATTTGTTTCAGAGCAAACATGGGTGCTGCATATACCAAGGGAGTGAAGGGATATTGTGACCTTCAGAGATACACCTGTCACTTGTCGAGCCTTTCCCAAGCAGCAGGTCAGTAACAGGCTGGGCTGGAATAGCAGAGAGGCTCAGGTAGCCAGTACTTTTTGGGTATTACTCATATGGTCTGTAGATGTGAGCCAGAGTCTAAATAACCTTTGTGGCCAACAGCCTGTCACTGATGCCTAATTAGGGAATGGTATATTTAAACTTGAGCAAAACTAACTGCTGCCCTATAGACTTAACCTCCTCATCAGGTACTATGGAATACTTCAGTTTTGGAAATGCATACTTAAGTTTTTATCTGGCCAAGCCTGGCAGTTCCCATGCTGATGCAGTGCACAGGCTGCATATAAAGGGGGGGTGGGGTGGCGGGGGGGGTTAGGTGACCACTGTACATCTTGAATGATGCCACCGACAGTATTTATTTACTGGTTCTGGAGAGGCTGGTGTGTGGACACCCATCTGGTCCAGTACTACCTGTATGTCTATAGCAAAACCAGTTTAAATGAAGTGTCTATTGTAGTATCTTAGAGATAAGATATTATTCCAAGCTAACAAGCCATTAGGGATCACAGAGGTGTTTATATTAGGGGATTGGGATTCATCTTTTGAGCAGCTGGAGCTGTACTGTGCTTTCTTTTGGGACCAAGAAATACTCAGAGAAACCAGCCTGCACAGTCAATTGCCATAATCATTTGTATTTGGAACCCTTCCCCTTGTTTTTGTCTCTAAGTCAAGGAGTAGTGTTGTGCCTGGACACCGGATTTGAAGGAAATAGCAGCAGCTTGCTAAAGATCTATGGTGGTGGTGGGGTGGATAGGAGCTAAGTATGCAGCTAATTAGTCTCAGATGTGTAATGAGGGCCTGTACCCGTTACCTGGTGTTAGTTTGCAGAAGATCAGGAGAAGCTCTCCAAATGGTTTCATTCTATCAAAACTCATGTTGTGAGCAGCTCTGTCCACTCTGCATCCAGATACATGTCTGTTGCGTGGAGAGCACTGTGAGGTCAAGCAATGGTTGACATTCAGAGCTGTTCTGCTTCCTGCTGCAGCTGTGCTCCAGAGAAGCTACTGGAGGTACCAGAAATCCCAAGGACTTAGTGCAGGTGATGTTAGCAGTGTGCTGTGGCCAGGCAGGGCTGTCAGAGCAACTGCATGGTGCCTTTGCCATATGCAGATTCTCATTTTGGTTGGGAGAATAGAGTTTATAATCACTCTGTAGCTTACAGCTGCTGTCCACTGGCACAGCCACTTCATGGTATTCAGTGTCTGACTCCATTTAGGCATTGGAATCCATAGATGTTTGTCTGCTAAAGGCCTGTGTGGATGTTGGTGGAGCTGAAGGCCAGGTTCAGCTGAGCTAATTTTGGTGTGCAGACAGTGCTTGCTCAGCATGGACAGGAAGCCCTGCACGATGCAGTTCTGCTCATCTAGCAGGGCCCTGTTCTGGCCACACAGCTTTGGGCTGCTGCTGCCCACAGTTTCATCTCAGTGCAGAGGTTAAGCTGGACACTGCAGAACAAGCCTCTGCATAACTGAAAGCCACAAGAAGGCTTACAGGGATGGACGCTGGGTTGTGCTGGTTCACTCTCCCTCTCCACACCCACACATTCTAGCCTCCCCCTGTGCAGTGACAGTCTGTTCTCTCCTGCCTTGCCATCCATGCACTGTACAGCATAGCACTTCATGCATGGTCCAGGTACTGCGGTTCCAGCACTTCTCCTGGCTCTGGGAACCAAGGGTCGCATAGCGCCTTGCAGGGTTTGCATCTCTTCTCTACCTCTGGACTTTGAGTCCCAGCTCAGCTACTGCTTTCAGGTATAGCTCAAATGTGGATGTGCAGAGGGCAGAGTGGTTGGAGGTACAGGATACACAACCAAAATTGCCATGCAGGCAGTGCCCCTGTAGGAATGTCCTGGCATTGCTGCAAATATGTCTTGGAGATGCAGCACTAAGCATGCCACACAGCGTAGCTGAGGGACAGATGTACAGACAAAGAAAAGGGAAGTGAAAGCTCCAGTTCTCTCCTCTCTGACGCAGGTTGCCAGACACGGCTTTGCTCTATCCCACCTTTGGGGATTTAGAGTACGAAAGATCTTTGAATCCATGTCACAGTAGCTGACAGGGAGCTTTGGTCAAAAATCCCTAGCACAAATCAGCCTTTCAGTCTGCTTCTATGCATGGAGACATGCAGTAGTAATTTTATTTTTTTCAATTCTTTGAAGTCCCCTCCTCACACCTAGTTAGATATGAGGACTAGTCAAGACAGGAATGGGGCAGTCAGTGCTATGTATCTATCCTAATGCACACTGTGTTTCTGATCAGAGGTTTATTTATTCCCCATGGAGACCTGTAGTTGGTAGGACAGACAGAGAGGAAAAAGATGAAAACTCAAAGGACCTGGCAGGAGATTGTTAATTGGACGGCAGGCCACTAAAGCCTGGGGGACTGAATCTGTTGGGAACAGGAGATCACCAGCTGGGACTTTTGGACACAAAGCAGGAGGGAAAGGCAGGGAACATGGGCTTGCTAGTCACTTGAGCAGCAGCATGAAGAGGGAGAATGGGGGCTGCAGGGATATGTCACACTCCCTCTCTGAGCTGTTTGAGTTGAGGAAGTTGTCCGTGGCTGAGTTTCCTTTCCCTCTCTGTGCTATTGAAACAGGAAGCTGGTGAGCTGAAGCTGGCTGATCGTTACACACAGACACACAGGCGGCTCTGGCAGCTCCTGTGTTGGCATTCAGGTTTCCTCCAGCTCCAGCGATGGATCAGTGCTGGTACCACGGCAACATCACTCGCTCCAGAGCTGAAGACCTGCTCTCCAAAGTAGGCAAGGATGGCAGCTTCCTTGTGCGGGCCAGTGAGTCAATTGCTTCGGCATATGCACTCTGCGTGCTGTAAGTACAGCGTTCACCGCGCCCTCAGCCCACAATGCTGTCCCTGCTGGGCACGGGTCACCCCTGCCTCTTCCCCAGCACAGAGGCAAACAGGTGCTGTACTCACTGGGAATGTGCAGCCCTCATCAGAGCACAGCTGGTTTCAGCAGTCTGGGCCATGGGGTGGGGAAGGGTTGGGAGCCAGGCTGAATAAACCCATAGTTATGTACTGCTGTACTGCTCACACTGATCTTGCCCCTGATTCAAAAGGAGAGAACGGTCAAAGGCACTGCTGCTGTGCTCTGAGAGAAAATAACCTCTTGAACTTCTGGAGTGTCTTAACAACTTGGGTCAAGTATTTATCTTTAGTGAGCCCAGTCTTGAGCCTGGAACCTCCCAGGCACTTTTCTTGCTGTGGTTCAATGTATGTTTGAGCTCCTGGCTTGTATTGTGTTGCATTCAGCAACAGGCTTGAAATAGTTCCTGGAGCTGTGCATAGTGTACCCAGCTCAGCAGTGATTCCACCTGCATCATTAATGTGTCTCATGGGGTAAACATTTCATGTGGGAAATAGGGAGAGGAGTCCTGGCAGCCCTGATCCCCTCATTCTGGGTTAGGTCAGGGACCAGAGAACAAGGCCTCCTGGGCCCTGGGTTTGTGATGGGCAGGTTTTTTTCCTGGAGGCAGGAGAGCAGGGGTGAGAAGAGAGTGAAGTCAATAGGTAAAATCTGAGACATTTGACTTTGTCTTACAGAGAGATCACACAGTTGCTCCTTGCTTAGGAGGGATCAAGAGACCCCTTGTGGGACCCTGTCAGATCCTCTTTGCTGCCATTTTGCAGCAGATCAATGAAACTCATTTCATCTTTACCCCACATTACATTATAAGCAGGTTTCTCATTTTCTGTCTGAAAGTATATTTCTTGTAGTGGTGAAGGTAGTGCTGCTGTTTATACCTCTGGGCTAACTGCTTGTCTCTGAGGTCAGGTTTTGGTGACAGCACTGTCTGCTGCCAAGCGCCATGGGGCTGGGTAACTGTCCCGTGGGCGTAGGTGTTGGTCTGCCAGGGAGTGGTGGCTGGGGAGTGGGCATCTTCACAAGGGGCAGAGAGCCTCGGTGCCTGCCTGTTAAGGTGTTTGTAACTGCACAGGGAGGAGTTTTCTCTTTCTGGAGGGAGCAGAGAAAGAAGTGCAGCTGCAGATGAATAGCCAGTACTAGCAGGAGGGAGGAGAGATAATCCTGTAATGGGCTGAGGGCCCAGGTGGTCAGTCAGGGAAAAATTTACTAGAACAGACTGTTGCTTCCATGGAGTGATTTTAGTATTACCCCATTGATTTGACTTGTAACAGTATGTGCACAAAATATTTTCACTGAGTGATGGTGGGGATTATAGAAAGGGAAGGTGCTGCAAAAATGCCTACTAACATGCATTTGCATAAATTTTTCCATTGTAAATGTTTATGCAGTTGGCTTTGAAAGCCTTTTGTGACTTGAGAGACATGCGATCAGGAAACAGAAACAATATAATGACCATGATTTTCTGAACCGGGAGCCAAAGGTTATATTCTTAAATCCATTCTGAGGGAGCTAATATGAACGACTTGATTAAAGAATTGGGGAGCACCCAGCCTTGCCAGCCAAGAGCAGCTGAATCAGAGGTGTGAAGGGCTGGCATTAATTACAGTCTGGGAAACCTCACACAGACTTCTGTCAAATGATCTGACAAGCTTTCAGCTTATGCTGGTTTGCAGTTAGTTTGTGGAGAGTTGGTGAATAAGTTTTTCCCTCTGAATGTCATCTCCACAAAATGGGCACCTTTGCTGAAGCTGAAAACATCCTCAGAGATGTATCAGTTTCAGCTGTGCTATTGACTGGGAGGTGTTTGTAGTTTGAGCTCTTCAGTTGCTTCTGTTTAAAAACAGAGAAGCTGGAAACAAAGAATGGGAGAGTGGGGAATTGAAAGGCTGACTGCAAATTGTTTCCACAAAAGAGAATTATGTTGAAAAGGAGCAAGTGTCAACCGTGTATACATATGGAAAACAAAAAACCATGAAATTTGCTCTGAAAAAGAAATGTCATATTCTACACAACTGTAGTATTTATTGGGCAGATTGATAAAGATTCAGCAAAAGCATTCATTATTATAATATCATAGATGAAATGATGATTTCTTTGAAGACCTGCTTTAGAAAAACAGAGTTTGTATAAATATAGACAAGTAGGGGAGGAAGATTTGGAGAGCCTTTTAAGAGTGCCTTGTCTCCTTTTCTGCAATTTAGAGCAGTAGCATTTAAAGAGTGTAAGGCTGGGGAATGCTCCTCCCCCTGCATGGCTTTCCCCTGTTCTGGTCACACTGCCCCATAAAAGGCAAGAAGCAAAGCCCTTTTCCTCCTCCTTTCTCTGTGCCTGAATAATTTGATCTGTCAGGTTATTGACAAGAAACGGGCTCTTTTACTCACCTGAAGGGGAATGCCGGAATCCTGTAATCCAAAAAAGCCTGCTTAGTGTTCCCTGCACCATAACTAGTACCATTCCTCCAGAGGATCTTCTGTTGGCAGTTCATTCCTGTATGGCTGCAGGACTAACAACACTTCTAGAGGTGACACTCCAGGACCAGCTGCAGCTTTGGGACCCCTCTAATAGGACCCTGCCTGTGAGATGCCCTTTCCAGTGCTGTGTCTCTCTCATGGTGCACTTGGCATCAGGCCTAGCACAGCAGCCCTGTTTAGTGCTCCAGACACTCCCAATAAGCACATTATCACCTGTGCATAAAAACATATAGCAAGAAAGGAAGGAGCAAATGCCTGCCTTGTCACACTGTCACCTTCTCTTGGTTGGTTGAGAGGACAGGCAGATGACAAGTACTTGAAGACTTGTTTAAACTGAGGTTAATGTTTTATTTGCCCTCCACATGGACAGCCTGAAAAATGGCTGATCAATTCTGAACTCAACCCAACTTTTAGGGAGGACTAGAACGTGGCGGTAACTGGGACCACATAACTTGACAGTCAGGATCCCGAGGAGAGGAAGCCTAAGGGTAAAAATGGACTAAGAGTCCCAGTTTTCTCCATCCACACACACTAAATTAGGGGACTGGCAAGGAGGATTCCTGCTTTGGATCCTAGCAGTGCTCCTCCCTTCTCCTGACTCACCTAACTGCCCTTTTTCTATTGTTCTTATACTGATCTTGCTTGTCCTCAGCTTAAACCTCTTTACAAGCATTATGACAGCAGTCTTGTACGGTCTGTGGGATGGAGCACTTTCTGTGAAGGTCACATGAGTGTCCTCTTGTGAGCAAGAGCCATTGGGCTGCTTCATTTATCAGTTTCATAATCTCCACACACACAAATTGTCTCTGCTGCATAAGTAATTCTGCTTAGCCCTATTAGCATATCACCAGGAGTAAATGGTGTAAGAGAGCTGCATTGACACATAAAAACAAACCCCATACTCTTCCTTGGGGCATATCCTCACCTGGCACTGATTGCCCTGGTATTGGTGAAATTAGCAGTGCTGTTGCTGCCCTACAGCTGGGGCTCATGTCTGTGACTTCCAGCTCTGTACCAGATGTGTGCATAAACAGATGCCTATGAAACGAGCTCTTGAAACAGCTTGAATTCTTCTGCATCCTCTGCATGAATGCTATCAAAAGACACACGTTCATGTGGATACATGACCCAATCATCCAGACATCCTGAAAAAACTCAGCTATCATCTAAGAGGAATTTATTTTCATTTCCAATGTCTCTTTGTGACTCCTTGTATAAGGCTGCCTGAAATCCTAGCAGTCTCCTCTCTCCTGTATGGAATGATTCTAAAAGGCATATGATGAATAGGCTCACATCACAACTCAAAGAGGGATTAGGATGTTTATTGATTTGTTTGCTCTCCCTAGCTGGAGGGCTGACCTCAGCCCACATTTTGTGACAATTCCACAGGTACTGCAGTGTTTCTGTTGCAACCAAGGAAGACCTGAGTGTAGATTCTGTTCTTTCTTTTGAGAAGGAAGGGGTTGAACCAGCACCTTTTGCTGGCTCAAAGCGATATTGTATCTTTTAAGTGCTTTGCAGATGACTTAAAAGATTTGATCAATCTATTGTTGTGAGAAAGGTAAAAATATGTTTTCTAGTCAATACTTCTTGGGTGAACTGCACAAAGCACAGCAGCTGCTGAGGAAGGTCAAGCTTATAGCTCACCCTTCCCTTGGGCTTCCGTGCATTGATGTAACCCTCCACTGAACACAAGACTCCTCCATCTCCCCTTAAATAAGAATCTAATTGATTTTAGCTGGGACAAAATATTTGTTGTGAATGGTCTACAGATGCACATGTACAGTGTGCATCCACACCAGGATGGTGAGATGAGTTTTCATTTAGGCTGTTGTTTAGGATTTGTGGATAAATATGTGCCTGGCAATCAGCTGTTGTACTGTGATTTAGCTGAAATATATTATTTGCTTTTTCCAATACAAGTCAATGCACTAGCCCTTCAGTTTATTCATTTATTGCTGATTTTGGCCCTTTGCCTTTTGGATTTCTGCTTTTTCATTTCTTCCTGAGATGCCTGCTCTACTGGCAGCTAGAGCCACTTGGTGTTTTCTCTCTTTCCGGCCAGAAGAAGAGTGGAATAACTCCCTCTGAGCTAATGCTGATATCACTTTCTGCAGTGACATCTGCAAGCAGATGTTCCTGTTTCAGTGACCAGGAACACTTCAGGTTTGTGTTAGTCTGTAGACTCCAGGAAAAGAAAGTAAGAAGGAGAAATGGTTTAAAACCCTTGTGCATGAAGCAATCTCTGTGTCTCAGGATTTTCCGATGTCTTTTCTCATGGGGAGGGATGCCATGGTGAGATTCCCTTCTGGACATGGTCTAACCATATCACCTGTGGTCTGTTCCAGGTACCGAAATTGCGTTTATACCTACCGAATTCTGCCCGATAAAGAAAATAAGCTAATTGTCCAGGTAAGGCATCTCTCTACTATTTGGTCCCACAAAAATGTACTTGAGAACTGCTGGTTTTCAAAGTAATTCTAACACCAACAGAAAAAAAAGATCTAAGGAATTAAGCTAATGTCAGGCCAGCACAGTGCTGGTCTCCAGTCCACTGCTGTGGAGATTTCAGTCTCTGGTCTGGTCCATAGCTGTGGCCTTCAGTACACTCTTTAACACACATGCCTTCAATTCAGTGGCACAGCCATGTTTCATGTAACTAGAGAAGCTCAGCATGTGGAATAACTTTTCCTCTGAAGTCAGCTTCTTATCAATGCATAATGGATCTTTTCAATTCAAAATTGCAGCACAGTTGCTGCACTGTGCAGCACCCAGAGAATGTAAATTGAGTTCTGGTCTCAGGATCCAGAAAGTACCAAGACTGAGGGCAGAGTTTCAGATGTTCTGTTTATTCCTATTTTGATTTTGAAGCCTAAATGAGCCACTTCCCCTTGCAGCGCCACCTCTCAACCCCTTTATTTTTTAATATAAATCATGAAACTTGAGGTGGGGAGGGAGGCATGGTCTCCTAGACCCCCAAGAATTGGGCATGGGTTTACTGGGCAACAGTGGGGGCTGCAGCTGACCCATGCTCTTGACACAGTCCGTGCTGCATGGGCATTCCCTGCTAAACAGAATGGAAATGCTCATGCTACCCAGTCTGCCTTGCTAGTCAGAGTAGTTCTACAATAATTCCTTCCCATTTCAGATGACAACTAGCTTCCCACACTAGAAATTAGATTTCTACCAACTTCATGAGCAGCTTGTATGTCTCTCATGCACCACGTTAGTTGTGTATTTCCTCATATGCTTTGGGGTTATCAGTGTTTCTTTGAGATCTCCACAAAGAGGCAGCATATCTGAAATTAGAGTCATGAGTTAGTGAGAACAGCTGTGTGCTGGCAGCTTGCTTTCAGTTGTGGGCTTTTGGTAAGAATGGTGGATTGTGTGTCCTGGGTGCACACATCCAGCTTGGCTCCTTCAAGACCCATCTTTGGGTAGCTCAGGCTGTTCTCAGGAGCCCCACTCAGATGCAGCTCTGCACAGACACAGCTGTATTGCCTCCAAGGCTGATTCCAGGCTCTTGGCGCTGTGCTCCAGAGGACTGTGTGCCCAAGGCTGGGCACCATGGCCCTGTTGGCCTTGATAGCTGGATTCCCCAGAGCCATTGAGATTCATCTGCCTCACTTGCACTTCTGTTTCTGAAGAGGAACTGGCAGCAGGACTCTATGCTGGATTTGACCTGGGTCTGTAGTGTTACTATGGCATGTCACCAGAGTTCATCCCTCTTCATGGAGCACTGGGTGACACTGCAGAGGAACTTGTGCAGGCTCAGCTGGATGCAAGCCTGGGACCAGCACCCAGCTGGAACCAATAACTTGCCATTCCCACCTGGCTCCACACACTGTGCTGTAGGCTCTTTGTAGTGATACTTGATATCTCCCTATCTTCTGATATATCCCAGGCATTCTGTCCTTCAGAGCATGTTTTGATGTATTGTGCTGGTGTGGTGGTGGTAAGAGCTTAGAAGGTGATATGGTTTATCTTTAACAGTACCCAGAGCAACTACAGAGATCAGGGCCTCGCTGTGCCAGAGAGCTCACAGATGGACCCCCATAGGCAGGGAGGGTGTTGGGGGACACCTGAGGCCCAGGCAATGGGCACAAATATCTGTGTCCCACACCAGCTCTGTGGCAGGGCCGGTGTGCGACCCTGACACTGCTAATGGTGTCCTTGCTCTTTGCACTGGCAGCAGTATGATGAAGGGAACTTGTAGAACCCTAATTCTGAATAACTTTGGGATGTGAGTTTGACAGCTGCTTTGTCGTTTGGAAAACATGCACAGAAATGATCCTATGTTGGATTTCCCCTGTGGGAGAGGAAGAAAGGCAGCCACACAGCCACACACTTTGTCCCTCTGTGCCCTGGGCAAGCCCTATCCTCTCCTCATCCCTCAGCTGCCCTGCTGGCAGATCATGTGAGAAATGCTGGACATGCAACCTGGCCTGCAGCCTATTCTAGCAGGACACAGATGCCATGAGTGACAGAGAGTTTGAAACCTGAGCAGAGAGCAATGTACCTGTGTTCAGCCACTCTCTGGAGAGTGCTGGGGCACAGGCTGCTCACAGCACCTGCCAGTGAAGGTCTGTGCAGGGAGTTCTGTGCATTGCAACCCAGGAAGATGCAAGTCACACTTCCCAATTTGTACTGGATCCATGGTTGTTTCTGCTGTGACAAAGGGCCTGTTTTCATGTACAGTGCTCAGAGCACTGCAGCCATAAGAAATCCGTGTTTCTCTCTGCTGTAGCAATGGGCAGCTCTCATGCTGGATCAAGGTTTATGAACAAGAAATTTGTAAGGTTCTCTTGGGCCCATGTTGTGATTGCAAGGGATTTCTCTTGTTCCTATGTCACGGAATGCACAGGGACTGTGGTGGAGTACCTTTGTGAGCTGGGTTGCCAGGAGCTGTAGGTTGAATATCAGGAGCAGGCTAAATAAAGTGTGTTTTTAGACATGATACCTCCTGCTTTGTGCTGCCTTCATCCAGTTGTTGGTACAATGTTCCAGCTGGGGCAGGCTTTTTTTTGGTCACTTGTCTATTGATTTTTGGACAAAACAAAAACTACTTCATGTGTCTTTAAAGATCAGATTTTTGAAAAGATTACTTCTTTGCAAGGATGTAAAAGCTGTTGAATAGGATGGAATGTGGACATTTAAAAAAATCTGATTAAAAAAGGAAAGGGTCTATTAATCCTATGGAACTAGATCAGGTGTTAATACAGCAATCAGTAGATGCTTCTCATTTCTGGGTTTATAAAAATTATATAGGAAGGGTTCAATACTCAATCTTGAGATAAGCTTGTACTTATTACAAATATGAGCATTGATTATCAATGTGATTTTTTTTTACGTGCACAGTGCTTCTTCCTAAAAAAAAAAAGGCTGTCTTCCTGCCCAGATCTGGCCTGTTGTCTTCAGGAATTTTTCTTGATGACAGCAGGTTTAGAATATCTATCACATCACAGCTACATACACAGCACATGACAGCTCTCCCTCTGCCACTCTGTGGAGGTTTTTCACCCCTAAAGCTGCAAGGTGCATCACTTTTTTGTTAAGTCTTGGAGAGTACATTTCATTTTTCTTGAGTGTGGTCCCACCCTAGTGGAATGATAATGTCATTTTTTTTGCATGGTTAAATTAACTGTTCAAGGACAGGTGGCAGGAAGGGAAGTACATATTTTTGCATGCAAAGGTGCACTTTTGCATTCAGGCTGAAGAAAAAAGTATTGGCATATGTCCTTTCAGTGTTTTGTGGCATGGTTTTTGATGTGCCATTGGGATTCTACATCTGCAGCACCTCTACAGCAGTTAGCACGGTCAGGAATCTCTCTGGCCTGCCATATCTGGAATTCATCTGGTGTCCTCCCAAAGCATACTGAGCTGTAGAGGTCACTGTCACAGGCTGTTTTCTTTAAATAAATAGAACTTTTGCCTTTCTTTTCTGATGAATTTTCTCCTTCCACTACTTGAGACTTCAGAACATATGAAAGAATGGCTTGGATGAATCAAGCTTGCATCCTACTGATGAAAAAATTTAAGGAAGGAGGGTAGGGGTAATGAAAATCCCTTGAAATACAGGATCTGTAACAGCAAGTAGAGATCTTTAGGCTGAGTCATCAAGATAGTCATCAAGATATCCCTGCTAGTTTGCAAACTCTTGCTGTAATAAGAGAGAACAGGAAGAGAGCAAAAACACAGTTGCACAGAGATCCAGGAGCAGGGGCAGGAGGCTGGAAATAACTGCCCCTGAGTGAGCTCAGCTGCTGTCTGCCTGTGGGCAAGTCACAGCTGGGGTACTTCACTTTCTTATCTGTGAAAACAGATATGATTTTCCTTTGCTCCAGTGGGGAGACATAAATAATGTGTAGTTACTGAATGTTTGGAGATTAGCTAAATGTAATCATGTTTGTGCTAAGAGGGGTGAAGAAGCAAAGGAATCCTTGGGCATCACAGGATCAAACTAAACACTGGAGACAAACTGAAAACACTAAAATTGCCTTTCTCAACTAGGCATCTATGGTCAGTTCTTGCCATCCAGATTCACAGAAGATATAACTTTCCTGTGCTGTCACTGAAAGCATCTCATTTATTCAGCTGGCTGAAGTGTCAGTATTATCCTGATCAGTGCCCCCTCTTCATTCCTTATGACCTTAGCATCCCCATAGCAAATGGGGAACTTGGCCCAGTTGAGGATTGGGTTACTGAAAATAACTTTAAACATCCATTCCTGGCTGCCCTTACCAGGATCAGAGGATGTGTGTGATACATCACTATTCATCTCCTCTCATTTTGGATGTGCAGTCAAAGCTGTCACGTAGTCAAAGCTGAGTTGAATCTGAAGTCAGCGGGAAAGAAATCAGTTTCTCATCTGGGTGGGCTAAACTGTCCTTGGCAGGTTCTGTCTCTGTTGCCTAAAGATAATCCCCTTAAACTGCCAACCTTGGCAGGCTGAAATCAGGTGAGGATATTCCCAACACAACTGAGTCTAGTTCCGTGTCAGAAGGCGCTGAGGTCAAGAACTGCTGTTGAAAACCTGTGGCACTACCCTTGCCTGATGCTTTACCCTCTATTGCCTTTATATACTTCACCTTCAAAGGGTCACTGCCAAGAATATAACCTGCCTCATGAGTGAGGGTGCTTGAAAGAGGTGCTGAGAAGGAACAAGACACTGGTTTTGGCTGTCAGTGAATATGTTTTGGAACAGGGTAGGGCAGACTTTCATTCCTTTGACTTCTGGTGCATCTCAAACAGGAGTTCACAGCTCATGTTATCTGCTGGTGCAGTGAAATCAATCATTTCTCAGGGGCAGCTAGATTGCATCTTATGTTCTGCCTGAAGTCTGCCAGATAACACTTCATAGGTATTTTGCAGCTTCAAGCACTGGCCTCGTGCCACTGTGTGTGAAGGCTGGGGGAGATATCCTGATGGACAGATGGCAACACTGCACAAACAGAGCTGGCACCAAAGACATCCTTTGCAAAAGCTGCGACAGTGAACCTAGTAGTTACAGGAGCAACTTTGGCTTGTGGATAAAGGTGGAGCTCCCTTAAGAAACTGGGGCACCTGCAAACCAGCCTTTTGGTAGCACGTGCAACCCCACCTTGAGTCCTGTAGACAGTTTCAGGTACCACAATATAAAAAAGATATGAAACTCTTGGACAGTGCCCAGAGGAGGCCAGTGAAGGGTCTGGAGGGGCAATATGAGGTGTGGCTGAGGGCACTTGGTCTGTTCAGCTTGAGCAGAGGAGACTGGGGGAGACTCATCACAGTTACAACTTCCTTGTGAGGGGAAGAGCGGGGGCAGGTAGTGATCTCTTCACTCTGGTGACCAGCAGCAGGACCCAAGGGAATGGCTGGAGCTTTGTCAGGGGAGGATCAGGTTGGATATCAGTGAAAATTATAGATGCCCTGGCAGCACTGTTTTACAGTGAGTTATCATACAGCTATTTTTTTTTTCTCTTTCTGGTAATTTTCTTCTGGTCTGACACGGGGCTTTGTGCAACAGGAAACAAATAGTGCTATGTGAGCAGTTAGAAAGCAGGCCAGCAGCCGTGACTCACTGTGCCAACTGACACTAAGAGCAGATCACCAGTGTGCTCTGCAGCTCCCAGGAGGTAGGAGAAGCCCTAAACACTGTATGGGATTTTCGGCTGAAACCCTCCCTCCCCAGTGCACCTCTAGAAACACGTTTTTTGGGAACTGTCTTGATTTATACACTGTATGTGGATTGACTAAATATGCCAGAACTAATTAAATTCTCTCTCCTGGGATGGGCAAGACGCACAATGACAGGGGTGCCTGTCACGTCACTGTCAGCAGGATTGTGCCTGCTCCTGAGCAGGATTAGTTCTGCCTTCTGAGTCCTGCAGGGCAGAGCTGGGGCAGAGGCCCCATCCGGTGTGCAAACCCGCTTTGGAGAGCAGGCTGCTGTTCTGATAGCAGCGTCTGATAAGAGCTATGAGTTTAGATCAGTTCCTGCATTCCTGGTGTCACTGCTGCTGTCACCAATGTCAGAGACACTGTCTGCCTGTGCCACACGCAGTACCAAGTCCGTTGTCAGCCCTTTGCAGAGAGATGTAAAGTTTTCGTTGCTTTCTTTGTTGCTGCATTGTAATCTCAGCGTGCTGTGCTGCTGCGGCTCATGTGGCCACAAAAAGGTTTTCTGTAACAGGACTTTGTGATTTGCTGTGGACTTTGCTAATCTATCCGTAACTGATCAAAACCTTTCTACTGGGAAATTGCTCTGGAGCTGGTTTCACTGGGTGATAAGCAAAGTAAAATGCTTCAGGTGTGGCTCAGCCATCCACCACTTAGAGCTTGTCACAGGTCTGCGAGGCATTTGTACCCGCCCAGCTCTGATGCTGCAACCTCATGGGCTCCAGTGAAGACAGGGCAGGCACAGGTCTGCCCAAAGTGCCACTTGCAAATTGCACAGAGGCTGTGTTAAGAAAAGATAATTATGAGAATGGAACAGATTTCACCTGAGTTATCTGTTACCACAGAAAGCTCTGTGCTCATGGGACTCTGTTGGCACTGCAGGACTGAGATAACCAGAGTGATCACTTTTCTTGAATAGAGAGAAGGGACAAGTGAACAACCAGACAATACTTATAAGCAATGTATTGAAGCATGGTTAGAGCAGCACGTTTCTAGTATGTCCAAAGCCATAATCTTATTACCAAAAACTGTAGATATTGAAATTTGGATATTTTTCAACATAATTTAATGTTGATTTAAATCAGTTTACAAAGCACTTTACATGTAGGACTGAAAATATTTGACAATCAGGGCTTAGCAAAATCCATATATTTCATATTTCTTAAACTACTCAAATCTGTTTATACAAGGAAAATTTTTTTTCCACTTTTTTGTCTGAGATAGGAATGAACCTAATGCACTACACAGGTTTGGGAAAGCTGAAAGCAGCAGCATTTAATAAGAGAACTAGGTATTTCCTGAAACATGCACATTCCTGCTACTGAATCTCTCAGTATACAAAATTCTTCATACAAACAAACCATATCCAGCTTTTGTCTAGTTTGAACCCTTCCAGAATGTTTCCAGTTTCCTGAAATATTAAAAAAAAATAATAATTCAGAGAATATGGTTTAAATTAAGTTAAAGTGATATTGTTTTTCAACATTCAAAAAAATGTAATCAGATATTTGGAAGCTAATGCATGCCATGAAGTGAAATCCCTTTTCCTTTTATCTGGATGTGCTATCAAACAAAATCTCCCTCTAACGAGTGAAATGCAAATGAATGTCATCAATTTCTTTTGCTGTTTGCCCTTCAATAATTGTGTTATGTCGTAAAGCCTTCATCACTGTCAAACAAATGAAAATTGCAAATAGCCAATACTCACTGAAGGTACAAAGCAGCTTCTAGGAGCTGCAAAATCCTTCCAGACTCAGAAGATAAGGATTAGGGCTGTTATACAGTAAGCAGTTTAACAACTACAGTTTAATTGTTTCACCTGTTATCCTTTGGAAAGGCTTTAACCACCCAAAATCACATACACAGCAGCTCTTTCCTACCCTTTTCCTACCCTGCTGGATCTTGCCTCCACTCTGTTACAAGAACTCGGGTGTGCAAACAATTGAGTTATGAACATGTATAACCCTGAGATGAGCCCCTGGGACACACCCAATGTGTCCTGGACTAGCAAAAGGAAAATTTTCCTGAAATTTTAGAACTCTTGTGGCAGATGAGAAAAAACAACTGAAAACTTGTGCAACCAACGTTATCAACAAGAAAATACTCTCATTTTGCAGTAATTTGATGGATATTAGCTTTAATGTTGTCACATACTGTTCAATCCATTTGATTGTCTCATCCTTTATATATTTGTTGTGGTTTGACACTGGCCAAATGCCAGGCACTCACAAAAGCTGTTCGCTCACCCTCTGCTTCTATAATTGGGCAGAGGAGAGGGGAAAAAAAAATGAAGGGAAAAAAAAAAGGGCTCATGAGTTGAGATAAGGACTGGGAGAAAACACTCCAAGGGCAAAACAGGTTCAAATTTAAAGGTATAAGGTAAATTTAGTATTAACAGAGTCAGAGGAGGATAATGAAAAGTAAAATAAGCCTTTACAACACCTTTCCTCTCCCCAGCCCCTTTTTCACTGGTAGCACAGAGGGACAGAGCATGGGGGTTTTGGTCAGTTTGTCACTCAAGATCTTTTTCTGTTCACTCAAGGAGAGGAGTTTTCCCTCTCTTATGCTATGGGGTCCCTCCTACAGGAGACAGTTCTCTGTGAACTTCTCCAGCATGGCTCTAGTCTCACCAGCAACAGTCCTGCCAAAACTGTTGCAATGTGAGTCTCTCCCACAGGCAAAAAGTCTTTCCAAAACTGTTGTGGTGTGGGTCATTTGTCCATGGGGTGCAGTCCTCTAAGGATAGGCTGCTCTAGTTTGGAAGCAAGGGTCCTCTCTACCTCTGGAAGCCAGGGCCCTCTCTCTCCATTTGGGTCTCCCACTGGATCACAGCTCTCTCTGGCATCCACCTGCTCTGGTGTGAGCACTTTTCCCATTGGCTGTGAGTGGATCTCTGCATCCCCTGGGGACCTCATGGATTACAGGGGGATAGCCTGCTTCATTATGGTCCTCACCACGGCCTGCAGAGGAATCTTGCCTCTGACTCTTGGATCACTTCCTCTCCCTCTTCCTTCCACTGGCCTTGGTGTTGCCATGTTGTTTTCTCTCACATGTCCTCACTTCCTTCTCCTCTCTGACTAGAAGAAAAACTGCTGCTTGTAGGTACCATTGTCAACAAGTTCCACCAATTCAAAGATCCTTGCAGGATCCCACAGTGCCGAGGGGTCGATCTCATCTCAGTTCCGTGTCGGGGAGTTGCTCACGGTGTTTTTGGCGCTGGCCAGGCGACCGCGCCGCCTCCGCGCGGGCAGCGGCGGCTGCCGTGGTGCTGGTGCTGTTGGACGCCTCTCTTCAGGCGCCGGGAAGGAGAAGCCGCCGCTGCCACCCCTGCCCTTCTGCCCACGGCATGGCTGGCTGGGGGCGGCCAGGCAGGCAGGGCTCGCCGTGGGCCACACTGTGGTGGTGGTGGCCGTGGCCCATCGCCATGGGCTGCGTTGGGATGGCCCCGGGGGCAGCACCTCGCCACCCCTGGAAAGAAACGTGTTTGTGCTGTTTGGATTTTCTTAAAGATGTCATCACAGAGGCGTTACCAACCTCTCTCATTGGGCCAGCAGCATGTCCATCTTCAGAGCCATCAAAGGTTGGCTCTGTCAGACATGGTGGAAGGTTCTAGCAGCTTCTCACAGAAGATACTTCTGTGGCCCTCCCTGGCTATCAAAAACCAGGCTGTGCCAGATCAACACAGTATTTCCAAAGACTTTTGGTGAAGCTTCATAACTCAATTTCAGGTACGTAGGAAGACAACAGATTATTTCCCTCTCAGCTGTGTGGTAATGAAACGCTCTGTTCTATTGCTTCTGTGGTTTGAGGGATGATGGGCCAGAGAGGAAAGTGCTCATTTACAGGCAAGCCTTGAGTTGTTTTCTCAAAGAAAGAGAAATTATTATATTGTTGGTGCTCTGTGAGGCTTTTTGTTCTGATCATTAAGATAGGAATGAGTCTTGGAAAACACTGATGTTATATTGGTTGACAATGAGTCTTATGGCAAGTACCACTGTCACTACAAAATGGTTTCCACAATCCTTACTGACGAAATGATGCCCTTTCTTCTTCAGAGATCTGCCTTCATTTGCTGATGAGGTGCAGGCTACCTCCTTCTCCATGCAGACATGGAACTCATCCAGCACATCACAAGTGACACCAGGCTCCAGTTAGACCTCATTCAGTTAGTCTGTGCTGTGGGGAATGGGACCAATACAACCTACATGGGCTGCAGCGTATTGCTGACATAAATGTGAAATGTAAAGATACAATCACCCTTGAATATCAGCTGAAAGTATTGTCCTCGTTGCACTTGTTTTAGGTAAACAAGGTCTGCTTCACCAATACTGTTCAAATTTACATTTTGGTTGAAGTTATTACAGCTTTTAAATGAAATTTAGCATCCTTGAGTTTTTAGATTGCTGCATAGATGCATGCAAGGCTTGATTTTAAATTACAAAATAGATTAGGGAAACGAAACAGACTTTGGCAAAGATAGCTCAGACTCAGTTGTTTCAGTCCCTCTGAAAGAATGAAGTCACTATGCAGCTTTTGGGTATTCCCAGACCTTGGCCCAGCTGAAGCTGTCCCTCTGCAGTATTTTAAAACTCAACATGCAGCACAGCTGGGTTCAGCAAACGATGGTGACGCTCCCTGTGGGCTGGGATTGCTCTCTGTTAGCAGACTGGTAAGCCTGAGTTAAAATTTCCAAATAACTCTGCATTAAGCCTTCTTCTCCAAAACTTGACAGGGCTATAGTGACCCGTGCTGTTTAACAGCCTTAGCATCAAGTGTTCCTTGTGATCAGACACGGCAGGAGCCACAGGCAGGCACTGGTTGCTCACAGAGGCACTGGGAAGACTGTTGTCATTGTACTTTCCCGTGCATGCAAACCCAGAAAACATCAGTCCAATTTTAGGGGCCAAAGTGTAACAAAAAATGTGTAACATCCACTATTTTTATTCCAGAAGTGCGGTTCAGGGGAGAACATAAAAGGAGAGGGTTTGAAGGGTGTTTTCTTTCTGATTTTAGTTTTGTGGTTAGTTTTGCTAGATGGTGTTGCTCCTTCAGCCTGGATTCTGTATCTGTTCAGTCAGCAGCTATGGCTCAGGGCTTCCAACTGATTGAGTAAGGGTTTGCAGTAACTGAATGAAATAAGGGACAGCCCCTTGAAAGAAAGGACAAGTGGTCATCCTTAGTGTCACAAACATAGTAATCAGTTGCTGTAGCTGAAGCTGCAGACTAAAGACAGGAAATTGTAACTAAGGTTCCTACCCTTATTGTGCATTGCTTAGGGGTTTGAATTATGCAATCCCAGAAAATTATGCAGTTCAATGTGGTGCATGCAGCTGCTTCCCATGCACCTTCTGCCTGCATTTCTTTGCTTCAGCAGCATATCTTCAATAAGTATTACCTCTTTAATCTTACATTTTTCCTTTCCTACTGGATAGTTCATGTAATTAATGCATATTTAGTGCTTAGTGACAGCTGAAACTGGGATTCGTTCAGCCAAGAGGACAATAGGGAAAGCAGAGGGCTGATTATGCATCCTCCACTGTCTGCTGCACAGGTTGGAGAAGATCCCCAGGAACTCAGTGCAAAACTGATGTGGGCTGAGGGATCCTGCCCAGCTGTGCAGACAGAGCCATCCACTGTGGGCATGGTCTTCATCTGTTTCAGGGAAAAGTTCTTTCTCCTAGGACATTGAACACCACACATGGTTGCCTGGGTACAGATTTATTGCTTTCTACAGAGGAAAAAGCTGAAGGGATCTTAGGAACTTCCACGAGAAGCAAGTAACCTGCAATAGTTCTCCCAGCCCAGCTACTGTCAGCTGAGAGCGCTGACAGAATCACAACGATGACCTCCACTAAGTGCCTTCAGAAACAATGACTGTAGTACTTTTGCTGCCTTGGGTGCCTTGATAGCTCTTGGACGACCCATGTTTTCAAGCTTATCTTGGTAAGCACTAGAGCTAGATACTTTATGAAGAAATTAAAATGGAAATTTTAATTTGACTCCAAGTGTTAAAGCTCTTCAGTGGAAAACCAAAAAGTACAAGGCTTGTGATAAAATCACAAAAGTTCTTAGAAGTAGCATGCTCCAAAACTTTTACTTAAATTCCACCTACACACTACAGAAGTGCTAAAAAATGCATCAGATCCTCATGGATCTGCAGTCCTTGCTCATTCATCATCAACTCATCTTACTTGCACCCTGTAGCTAAATTTAATACCAGTCCTTCATGTTCCATCGTGGAACTGTACTGTTGTTTGCTTTTTGTTTATGTAAAACTTATTTATTATAACACAGAAAAATGTTGAAAGGGTTGTTTGCTCAGCAGGTTTCTCTTGGTGCTACAAGCTGAATTATGGTGTGCTGTATTGGCAAAATCTTTTTTGAAGGCCAGAGTTTGAATGGTTTATTTAGTGTGAAGAATGTGAAAAACTATCCTGAGAACATGGTCTTGGTGCTTTCTAGAATTGTTTGGTGTTCTTCCTGGCTTCTATCTAACTACATTAATTGGATATATGGCAATTAACATACTTCTTATGTGAACCATGGAGTGCTGGAGCAGAGTGGAACGGGATCTTTAAGTAGGATCTGAGTACATTGTTTTTATGATCTATGTCTTTATCATGTGTGGAGAATGCCAGTTTGAAAGACTTCCACTTCTTTACCTTCCAGTGCTTCTAATACCTTTTCCTTTAGGATGTAGAATTTCAGCAAGGAACTTCAGATAAAAATCCGGCAGCCAATTATACTCTACTGAGAACTCCTTTCAATATTCCTTTCCTCCATTTGACTCTCCTAATTTGCAAATGTCCCAATTCTGCCATGGGAGCACTGCCTACCTGTGAACATGACTAGTTTTTGGGCTGCCAGAACGAAGCCTGGATGGGATCACAGAGAGGAAAACTCTTGCACGGCCAGAAGAGATCAACAGTGGCAGATACGAGAGTCAGGATCTTTTTTAGGGTTAACTGCAACTGGGCTCACATTCCACACACACAGAACATGTTAAGCATTTGAAATGAAGAATGCATTGTTCTTCTCAAGTCCTTTCCATGACACCACGCATAGGAAAGTGAGATAGCCTTTCCCAAAACTGGAAACCTTCAGCATTCCCATTTTTATAATGTTTAATAAGAATGGAATTGTAATGCAGTGTGAGTAATTAATATACATAGTCTCTTAAGTTAGTATCATGCTTAAAGAAATGGAGCTGGTGGTAGTATGTACTGGCATCCTTCAGTTGCATTGGAGGAACAGAGGAATTTTATAGGATTGACAATACAGCAATTTCCTGTTATTTCCTTTTTTAACTCAGATTTTCAGCCAGGATTACAAGCTAGAAGTAATACGTACGTAGTTGTTATTAAATTGTAATTCCTTGTTTCCTTCCATGAATCATCTCTTTCAGAAATTCTGAATCCCTCTTTCCCAGAACTCTATGAATTCCATGATTTTCACCCAAAGTCTTAAAAGGTCACTGTAGCAGAAGTGACATGTATTAACAGACTTGAATATCAGGACCAAACCAAATGTGGAATCAAACAAAAAGCCTCCATCATCTCTCACCTTGGAGGAGACAGGGACTGTTCACCGTCCATTCCCTCCGACAGTATTCAAGGTGTATGACTTATAACTGCACTTACATTGTGCCATTCTCCCCAAAATTTTTATGATCTTTATCCAAGCGAGGAAGTGCTGCTCTGGCCACCTACCAGCATCCTTTACCAATGTTCCTTAGATTCCTCCCTTTACCTCTTCTCTCATGCTTGGTTCCCTGGCAGAGGCCCTCTTGCTGAGCTTTATCCAGCAGCAGAACTCCCTTGCCAGACCATAAGTTCCCACCTCTTATTAAAATTCATTTCTTTATTGACCCTCCAGGTCACAGGAGCCCTCTTTTCCTCAGCCACACATTTGCTTCTCTCCCTGTGTGCTCCTAGGGAGCTCCATTTCTTCCAAGCCCCAGGTGTTGCATACAAATTAGAGTACATTTCTGTGTGGCTTATATTTTAGAAAGTAGCTGTTTCTCCCAGCTGTGATTCCTGTCTGCGATCCCATTTTTGTGAAATGCTCCTGAAACTTCTTAGCACAAGGTTTGATCTAAAAATAAGGTGGGTTTGCTAACAAAATGAAACTGAAACACAGCCAGGTTGCTAAAAAATGCTTTAAAACTAATTTACCAGGAATGTCTTACCTCTTAGGTTCACTCCTTTAGTGAAATACAAAAAGCTTGTCTACATGAGAGCCAAACTTCAATTTAAAAATGCCACCTAGACTTCCTAGCAAACAGACAGTCTTGAAGACAAGTTTTTTTCCAAATCTCAAGACATTTTTTTTTCAAATCTAAAGGAAGAGTTCCTGCCAGCCTTTCTCACCACAGTAAAATTGACATGCTTTACCACTTCCATTTAAGCTGGTGGGTATTTGCAAGAATTCTGTAACTTTGTAAACTCTTTGCCTGTTACTGAACTGCCTGTGTATGTGTTTAAATACCTGTTTTAAGGTACTCTAGTTAGAAAAGATTAGCCTCAAGCAATATAACCAGATGATCAATTTCCTAGTTCCTCCTTGTGCCTTGGCTCAGGAAAGGAAAACACTTCCTCTTCCTTCTGAGGGCCCCAGACTTCCTGTGCCATCTATTTATACAATTGTTGTAATGAACCCCAAGTTAACCAGTTCCTCTCTTAGTTTAGCATCGGCTTTATATTTTTTTACTTCATGGCTTTATACTCCACTTGCAACTTCTCTTAAAGTCATAAAATTCAGAGCTGCTCCTCGCTAAACCCATGTTTGGAGTGTCTTTGGCAAAGAGTTCTCTTGGCCAGATGGCTTTACTTGAGTACACCAGATACAAAGGAAAATCAGATTATCACAGCCATACAAAAACCTGTTGAAAAGTTCAGGTGGTTGAATTTGGAAAGGGATTTAACAAGATTTAACCAAAGTCTAGTGATTAAAGGCATTAGTTGTACCTGTCCTCATGAAATGAACAGTTCAGCAAGAAAACAACAGTAAGTTGTAGCTAGCTGTGCTCAGCCTTTGTACTGTGAGCATACAGAGGACTGGAGGAAATTGAAAACTGGAAGGACATGCAGAATTGTGGCAGGCTCTGGGGGACAGGAGACACCAAACACCCTGTGGGAAAGAAGGTTCACAGCTGAAAGGGCTGGAGTCAGAAGTGGAAGGTCTGAAAGTCATGGTTTGGGATGCAGTTGAAGTGGGAGGGCTGGTGGTGAAAAGCATGGTCATGTTCAGCTTTACCCATGCTCTTCAAGGGCTCTGGATGTGGATAAAGGAAGCCGGGAGATTTGCAGAGGGCTTCCCATAGTCACAGTTCAGAGTGGCAGGAGGCCTTGCAGGTGTCTGAGCCCAGCGTTGCCCTGGTTTTGGGCTGAGGCAGGATCAGACACTTGCTAGCTGGCTGTGAGGAGTGCCTGGGTGCTTTGCACTGCTGTCCCTTTGGGCCTTGCAGCACCTCTGGTTGCCATCTTCTTTAGAAGAGAATTTAAAACTTGTAAAACTGCTGCTGTGACATCTCCAGGCTGTCCCTTTGCCAGACCACACAAGTCCCTTTCTTCTGAGCTTTCTGTGTGAAACCCATTTTCCAACTCTTCAGTCTTCCTTGGAAATTTTCCCTGTGACTTTCTATGGTACTTTATATGTTCCATAAGAATTGGTGCCCTAAGCTGGCCACAGCAGTCCAGCTAAAGCTCTATGGAATTAAGTACAGCAGAAGAATTTCTTCTTGCATCTTGTACAACACTCTCATTAATAGATCTTGGAGAGACTTCTGCTTTGGATGTACCTTCCTGCTATAAAATTGCTGCTCAGTCTCTGATTCACTGTTCTCCAGATTCCTGTGCACAACTCTGCTGTTTCGTGGGCTGTTCCCTAAATTGCATATGTTCACTAGGTCTTTCCTTTCCATATGGCGTGGCTGCCATCAGCACAAAGCTGAGGTACCAGTGGGGCTCATGGAAGAATCTCCATGGAAGGAGAGCCTGCCCTCCACACCTCTCTGGTGTCCCATGAGCCCTGTGAGCACATTTCTAGGGATGTGGTGTGTTGCCATGGAGATGACACTTGCCATCCACATTTATAATGACTTGAAACAATTCACTGTGCAATTAAAACAAGATCTATCCTGTGATAATCCTGAGGAAACAGTTACTGACTAAATGCAGGCAGGGGGGCGGGAAGTGGATTTCATTGTTGTCTCTGCTGGGGTGGCTCCAGTTTGCTCTGCACTGCCCTGTCCTGCTCTGGTTTGTTCACAGTGCCCTGTTCTGCCTCTGCTTCCTGTCTCAAAATCCAGAACAAGCTTGTGTAAAGTTTAGGCTGCATTTTGCCTTGCTCCTGTTATCCAGTGCAGTTGTCTGGAGGATGTTTATTAATAGTTTACCATCAATCCAGTTTTTGGTAATGTGCTCTGCAACCATCTACAACCTGACTCAATACCAGTACTTCATTATCCATCACCACTTTTCCTTCCCCACCTATAAACCTTTGTCACAAGTTCAAGTGGGAAGAAAGCAGATGTCCTAGCAGACGTCCCAGATTTGGGCTGCTTTCCTCGCTTGCTGGCAGAGACCAACCCTCAGGGGGGTCATCCAGCAACCTGTGCACTCATAGCAACATTACTGAACCAGATTTTCTGTGTTCAACTGATGCTGCTCAGGCATCATCCCTGCAGTCCCAGGCAGTGCTGGCTGGAAACACACCACAGCCTTGGCCATGGTCTTATTGCTCTGTGGCTGGGAGCAAAATGATGAGCTGTTGGATTTGGAGGGGCTCACGCAGCACAGGCAGTGTCTGAGTACCTTGCACTCGTGTCCCAAAACAACATGACTGTTGTCTGTCATGAAGGCTTTGTTCTCATCCCCTCCCCAAGGGGAGAAGCAAGTGCAACAAAATCTTGCTTTTGCTGTTCTCTCTCCCATTTCAAACAATGTACAGTGTTTGCTGTGCCTCTGTGCAGAGTGAGGCAGCACAAAGCAGGGTGCCCTGCTCTCCTGTGGGGAGATGTTTGAGGGGTGTTTGAACTGGGAGAAGCTCGTTTCATAGTGCAGGCAAAAGGCAGAGAGGGCTGCTGGGCACAGCTGTGTGTTGGAGGGGTGCAGCCCTTCCCACACTCTTCCTCTGTTAAGGTCCTTGCAATAATAACAATTATAATACAAAAGAAAATGAATGAGAATAATCAAGTGATTTTGCTTTCAGACTTTCATAATAGCTGAGCTGATGTGTAGCAAGGTGGTGCCAGTGCCTTTTGTGGTGTGGGGAAGGACCCTCAAGCTCTCCTACCATGAGTGCGTGCTGAGCAGATTTGAGGCTGCCCATCCTTCCCCCTGTGCTTGGCCATGGTTGGTCGGAGCTCCCGACCCTGCCAGTTCCCCATTTTCTTATTTCAGCTCTCACTATCTCTGTGCAGCTGCTCAGGCCACATGTTCAGTTCTTTGCTGAATTCTGTCTTAAAATATGGTATGCTGTCCTTTATTTTACTGTGTGCTATGGGGAGTTGGTCCTTTTTCCCCTGACTAGACTTGGGGAAGGTGGGCTGTCAGAGGACCTGGCACTGCTGGGATGGAGGCTGCTTCTCTTTGGAAATGAGCATCTGGATTCAGATGCATACAAAGCCCAGCTCCTTGACATGGTCACAAATTTCAGTTATCCTTGAGGGAGGACTAGGGAGGCTTCATCAAGAAAGGTGGCTGGTGCAGTGGGCCAAGTTAACAGAGTAGAAGGGGTGCCTAACAGCAGAGCCTCTCTGCTCATGTGTGCACCCAGCCAGGCTGCACGAGAGCTAGGGCTGATGGCCCTTGCTGGGGAATTTGAGCTGGAACACAGGCTTCAGACTGTGCAGTGAGTTAGAGGAAGAAGGCCTGTTGCAAAATGCATCTTCTGCTTACCACAGAGACCAGGACAGTTTCAGAGACTGACCTATCCTTGGCAGCAAAAAGTGCTAATTCAGCCTTTCCTACCACTTCTATCAAGACTCCATTTGGCCTTAAAAGAGCTGTTCATGGCAGTCTGTCTTCCTGCAGGCACCCTGGGAGAGCAGGAGCTGAGGGGCAGAAAAAGGCTAAGAAGACAATGTTTGGGCACTGAGGGTGGCAGGGATGCTGTGCAGGGACAGGACAGGGGCCTTCAGACGCAGTCAGGGGAGATCTGGGGAAGCAGGCAGGTGGTGAAGCAGCAAAGGAAAGTGAAAGAGGAGTTTGGAAAGAGGAGGGGTGGAGTAGGCTGCAGTAATTCAAGAGGTGAGAGAGCACTGACAGCAAAGCTTTACTCCTACGGGGATACAACATGGCAAACCCTGACTGTTTGTCCTTTGTGTTTTTTAGGGTCTCTGTGTGTGCTCTGATGGGGATGATGACTTTTCCCAGGTGCCCATTGGAGTAGCTTAGGGCAAAGCAAACCACCCCAAGCCTTGTGCCTCGTGAGCTCCAGCCCATCTATGGGGGCTGCAGGTGGGCAGAAAAGCAGCCCAGGCAGGGTTATCAGAGGGTGAAGCGTGGGTAACACTGCCATGGGCAGGACACAGAGGCTGAGCATGCTGCCAGCCCACCACCAGAGCTGCTAACAGTGCCCTCTGGGCTGCTGGAGGGGTGCTGGTCAATGAATAATCACAAAAATGGGGATTTCAGAGCAGAAGCAGGTACTGCATGGAAGATGAACAGAGAGGCATGGAAGACTGGCTGAGCTATTCCAGGTCTGTTCCAGTGCAGCACTGTGACTTCAGGATCCTTTTGAATGATGGATTAGAGCTGTTTTTTCCATGATGGTTTTCCCTGATTACCAACCTTCACACTTGGCACCAAGAAGCAGAACAGTCTGGGAGGACCCAGAAGCTATTTGCATTAATTGGTGTAAATGAGAAGTCATTCTGAATGTGCAGAGTCTGTGCTGCTCTAGCAGAGCAGGATTTGGCCTACACTGGGTAGAATCATGAGAAGTTTTAGCCAATGATTTGTTTCAACATCGCTGGCTTCACAAAAATATAATCCAGTGTTTGCCCAAGCATTGCCTTTGTGCTGAATATGACGTTTTCATGTGTATGAGAATAATAAATCTTGTTAAATACAGGAGCAGTTATATGGAAGACAGAAAAGGAGGCTGTAAAGGCAGAGCTCTAGAAACATCACCTATGTTTGTTGTGAAAATGTGCCTTGCTGAGCCTTTAAGGATATGCAGGTGTAGCTAAAAATGAAAGGTAATTTTACTGGCAGGCCTGAGGGCACTGACAGCTTCAAATGCAGTTCACTACTGAATGCACTGTCTTAATTTCTGGCCTGAGATTTTATTCTCTAGGAAATATTAAAAAGAAATCTTGTTGCTGCTAGGACTCACTGAAGACATTTTCCTGTGTTCTGCTGTGGTTTTTGCTCACATCTTGCCTGTTTAATTTCTTGGATTTTCTACATTTGCCTTTCAAACAAAAAAGTTCACAGAGAATAAGAAACTGAGCAAAGATGAATGGCAAGTAAATAAGCTTGTTCAAACATGTATTGAAACACTGTGTGTTACTTTTTACAGGCAATCATTGCAATCACAAAATAAATTTAAATACCCTGCCTGTTAGTCAGAGGCAGAATGTCTGTGTAACAAGGTATGTCAAATTGGAGGCACAGCTTTAATTCCTTACTAATTAACCATGTTTCCTGTGCAAAATCTAGTTTTATGCATGCAAAACAGTGCCAGTCAAGCCTGCCATTGGGGTGATCAGGTCTTCCTTCAGATTGTCCAATTGTGAACAGTTCCCAGTGTTGCTCTTTTAAGTCAAGAACAACAGCCTTGTGGGGATGGAAAACAACTGCTCTCCACCATTCTGCTCCCACTTCTTGATCTTTTATGGCAGATATAGACAGGGCCTTCTTGGGTTGGTTTCTGTGGGAAAACCTTTTGTCCAGAAGGAGCACCCTGCCAGGAAGAGGGTGCCCCAAGGAGAGGGATCAGAGCTTTGTCTGTGTGCTGCTGTAGCCTTGGGATTGGATGGCACTTCAGCACAGTTTGGGAGGTGATGCAGGGTCCCTTCCCTTGGTCAGGAGGTCTGTGCTGAGCAATGACAGATTGTGTCTGTCTTTGGTAGTGTCTGTGGTTGAAGCAATCGGGCAGAGTTGCTGGGATAGCAGCTGTTCCTGCTGGCAGAGTCACTGTTTGTGCCAATGTGTCGATATAATTACACTGAAGCTTTGGCTCTGAACACCTCCAAAACCTTATCCCTGTGTCTGGCCTCTGTGGGTAACCATTTGCTGAGATTAGTGGCCAGGGTGTGCTTGAGACAGGTTTGGGCACAGAATTCAGCTGGCACACACAGTGTCATGCCATGCACGTTTGCAGTCCTTGCTGCTCTCTAAACCTCCATCCCAGCATTTCTGTGTGGGGCAGTACCTTGTTTTATTTGAACCCAGTTCTGAGCCTTTGAATTCTGGAAGGGATGCTAACGTCTGGATTTAGCCATGTTTACCTTGGGATTTCACAGAAAAATTCTTCCTGGATACCACAAAATATAACACACTCTAGGGGCTTTGTGCTCAGTAAACGAGAGAATACAAAGATTAATCTGGGAGAATTATTTGTTTTTTAAATCTTCCTTTGCTGTGAAGCCAATCACCCTGAACCCAGTGAGAGAGCTCTTCCATTTGGCTTCAGTAAGTCTTTAAGGCTGGTGTCTGTGCTGACTCTGGCTGGAACGTGTGAGCTTATCTGTTTCTGGTTTTTTCTGCACAGAGCCTGTGGTCAGATGTGCAGCAAGAGCAGGGCAGATTTCTTCCGGGCAGCAGCAGTGGCTTTTTCCTCTCTCTATGACTCTGTTTTTCCTTCTACAAGGGGCAATATTTGTGTGGTAGGAAATCCCATGCCATGACTGCCTCTGTGTTTTGTTTCAGGCATCAGAGGGTGTCCCTGTGAAGTATTTTCAGAACCTGGAGGAACTGATAGAGTATTACAAGAAGGAGAACATGGGTCTGGTATGGCACCTCAAATATCCAGTGCCACGGGAAGAGGAGGAGGCTGCTGATGAACTGGAGGAGGACACTGGTAAGAAACCCATGATGTGACTTGGTGATGCAGACCCTTGACTCATACCTCTTGACTGGAGATATGCAGTGCAGGCAGGAGATTAGAACATGCTGTGCCATAAAATAGAGCACACCATAGAGAGGCCTGAGCTGGGAAAGCCCTGCAGCAGTGAACCCTCATGTCTCCCGTGGTATGGCACCTGGAGCATCAGTTTAGCTCACCTGAGGGAATACCTCAGTGGAAGTATACTGCGTCTGGTGTTGGGGTGGTTAATCTGGTGTCCTTATCTGGACTGTTTATGTCCAGCCATCTCCCAAACCTCTGCACCCTCTCCTTGTCCTGCATCTGTAGGGCCCCTCTTAAAACAGAGACACTCCCTGGGGCTTGGAGCACATCTCTCTGCTGTGCCACACACCTGCAGCTGCTGAGGAGCATCTGAAACCCCTCAGCTGCCCTGCTCTAGGGGACATTTTTGATAGTCCTAAGCAGAGGGCACGGCTCCAGCAGTGGCAGACAGTCTAACTCCATGTACAGAGGCAGGTGTGTGATGAAAAGGTGTGATTGGCATCATCCCAACTATTTTATATCAAATGCCACTGTGGGTTCCTAACACTCACTGGTCTCAGATCATTCCTTGTGTTTTTCCTGGATCATCCCTTGCATCTGTCATAGCTCTCCCAGAGGAAGGTCATGTCCACAGAGCCATCCTTCCTGTTCTGTCTGATGTCTGTTTGGAAATGATGAGCACTGCAATAAAACTTTCTCAAGGACACAGTCCCTGGAACAGACGGACAGGCCCTGTGAACTAGGGCAGATTGATGTGCCTGTGCAACCCAGTGTCTGTGTAACCCTTTGATGGAACCCACAGTATATCTAACAGGAGCTGCAAGATTTTGGTATGCAAATTTCTGGAAGAAATAGAACAAAATTTTGCAAAGCTGCTCAGGAAAGATGTTCCTGGATTTTAGCCAGTTGTACTGAGTCTCCAGCTCCCAGGGCCAGAGAGGGAGCTACAGCAAAAATAATACAGAGAGAGGCAAGCAGCAGGGAATGAAGTTCTAGCCAAGACTAAGAGCCTTCAGATGAAGAGAAATTAGCACAGGGTCTGGGCTGCTCATGTACAGAATTTAGTTTTGTTAAGGCAGTTTGTGCCATCATGGTGGAGCCATGTAGGGCCTACAGATGTTTGGTCATCTTAGATGTGAAACTGCAGAGGTGGAAGATGAGCACCCTGCAGATTAACCACCCATGGCTCAGTGCTGTGGTGGCTCTGAATCACAGCACTGGCCCAGAAGTAGTGGATCAGTCTTGGGGGTCTTTTTGTATTGCAAATTCCACCATCAGGAAATAACCAAACAAAACCTCACAACTCAACCAGCTACAGTACAACATGTGTAACGAAGTGTTGGAGCAATTGGCATGAAAAGAAAGGTAGTCAGGGTTAGGATCAGTGGAGATGAACCCACTCTTCTCCCAGGAGAGGGAGATATGCTGAGCAGCAGGATGACACAGCAGGAAAATCTTTTTTCCTTGCAATTCAATGCTCACAAGACAAGGCAGGATATTCAGCTCCTATGCACTGGGTCATGGGGTCTATTTTCTCCATCTCTATTTGCTTACTTTAGCTGTTCACTTCTTTCCATTAGCAGCTTCTGGTGCTCCTTCCATCACGTCCTTCCATCCATTCTGCCTCAGAAGCAGATCCCCATGATAATGGGAATGACATGGGTGAGGTACAGCTATGTTCTCTAGGCATTATATTCAACTTAACTAATTAACCTTCACAGCTGCTGTGCAGATGGGAGAGTCAGAACTGGCTGGGGTGGAGTCCACTGCAGGCAGAGACAGAGGCAGAGGCATGTGCTGCCTGCACATGACATCCAAGCCTGGCACTTCATCCCGCTGCCCTCACACCACTGCCATCCCTGGAAACACAGCTGGGCCAGTGCTGAGCCCTGAGCTTCCCAGCTCTGACATCCCTCCACAGACCTGCCAGAAGAAATGGCTTCTGCAAAGACTGCCCCTGCAGGGTGGGCTCTGCCCTGCCTGGGGTGAGGGACAAGAAGTCCAATTTCTTTGCCAGAATGACTGTGCCTTTCCTTTCCTTCTTGCTAGACCTGGTACCCACACCTCCTGTCCTGCCCCCACGCAACATCCTCATGGCAGTACCGAGCACTGAGACAAAGGAGGTCTCTTCTCTCCCTGAAAACTCCCGGGTGGCAGATGTGAATAAACTGTCCCTTTCCGAGACACTACTCCAGCGACTGCAGTACCAGGACACAAGCAGGTAAGGATGGGCAAGCGACAGGGCTGCTGAACCAGCCTTCAGCCCAGTTCTGTGCTCACTGGGCCTCTGTGTTTGGGACAGCTGAGGACCTGTTCGATTCAACAAAATTACTCCTCATTTATACTACCAAATAAAGAACATAATCAGATCAACAGTGCATCGACTGCTCTTTACAGTCCAGATGTTGTCTAGAAAAAATATATTTCTGAATTATTAAAATCACCCATATACGTTCTCCACTGAGGTATAGTTTTCTAATATAAAGGATGAGTAATATCTGAGAGAACTTGGCTTATTAGCCATGTGCCTAAACAGTGGGAGTTTGAGAAAAGTAAGAAGGTTGATATTTGGGAGCAGAGAGAAGAGCTGGCTTTTGACATGTCTGTTTCCTTCACAGTGTCTCTGACGAGCATCTTAAACTCATCCAGGATTACCTGCGAGTTCACATCATCAGTGATTTTGAGATCGTGCAGACTGGCTCAAGCAATCTTCCTCAACTGAAGAAATTACTTACAGCTCTTTGCAAAGGACTCTTCAGGTAAATAGAAGCTGGTTTTCAGAGTGTAATGCTGTAACACTGTAGTCTAACTAAGGTCCCACATGCATGCATTCAGAACCCTAATTTCTGGCATAGGAAATTGGCTTGCCCTCAAGAGCAATATATTTAGATCTCGTGACCTGTAATTCTGGTCCAAAGATATGAAATTTATATAGAAGAGACAGCTCTGACAATCAAATTTCCTTGTAGGTGGTTTCAGGCAGTGGAATATTATATTTTATGCTTTGTTTAGAAAGAAACAAAACAAAAAATGCACTAACCGATTAACTGCATAATTTGGTAATGCATAAATGACACCCACAGGATTGTCAAGCACAAGCTGTTTATGGAAACAAGCACAAATTAGTGTATAAGTAGATTTTAAACACTGATTTTCCTTCCCACTAATGCATTGTGAACTTGGAGTGATTCCACTGATGTTGGTGAAGCCAGCTCAAATGAAAAAAGGAACAAGCCTAGATTCTTGACTCTACAAATTTAACATTTCCTGTTTGTAGACCTTCCATGTCACGAATACAAAAACTCTGACAGGGTGCTAGAACATTGGGGGCTCCCTCCTTCTCTGGTGGAAGGATATTATTTCCCCCTTGCTGATTGTAAGCAAAGGGACCAGCCCACACTTGTGCAGAGCTCTTGGAGCACTCTGTAGCAGAGGGCACATATTTCCACACTTCTCTCCATGGCTTGTCATACCCTTCTCTCTGGTGTATGCAGAAGAGAGGCTGGTTGTGCTGCTGGCCTGATCCTGTTCTCCTAGAAGCCAGCTGCCCACAGACAAGCCCCTGTGAGGACTGAGGACAGTTGGTTCCAAGAGCTGCCCTTCTGCACCCTGCCTGAGCATTTTGCTTCTCTACATGCACAGCAGGGGAGACCCAGGTGGCCAGCTAAGAATAAATCTGAACAATGGAAACTCAAATTGAATGAAATCACAAGTGAGAGTCTTGTGTTACTAAAATACCTCCGGTGCTGCTGTTGTAATGATGCTTGGCTTCTCCCATTTCCAACTTCTTATTCTACTTCAGCTTCTCTGGGTTTCACAATCTTATTCCTCATAAATGCATGTGAAGAGATGAAAGGAGATGCAACCAGGCTATAATTCCCTCAACTGCCAAGACATCTTTAACATTTCTGGATTTTCTGTAGGATTTCTGGTGACTGGACATTGCAAAGTGACATCCTAGAGCAGAACTGGGTGAGTTCTGCTGCTGGTGGAAGCCTGCTGAGTGTAGGGACACGTCTTGGTTTGAAAGACACGTGTCTGCCAAGGAAGGAAGGAAACTCCCTTAGAATGGAAAATATGATCCCCTTCCATCTAAAATATTTAACTTTGAAATTAAGGGGCTCTCAGGCAAAGTATGGGAAAAGGAATAACAGTTCTTTACTAGAATATATATATATATATGTATAGAACAAGACAAACTACAAACAACAGCTTGGGTGCAGTTCTGGGCACAGCCGCCAGGGGCGCTGGTGGCTCCCGGCCGGGCAGGGCGCTGCCATGATTCCCCCGCGCCTGCAGGGGGCGCTGTGGCGCGGGCTCGGGGCCGCTCTGCTCTGGGCGATGGTGTAGGGAGGGAAAAGGGGCTTCCTTTGCCAAGGCCCAGGGGCAGCGGTCCCGGTGCCCGTCCGGATGGCGAAATGGCCACAGCGGGAACCCTGGAGCTGCGGCTGGAACCGCAGAGGCGAGCACACCCGGGGTGGAAAACAGAGTGTAGCAAAAACTCGGTGGCTGTGCCAGAAGCGGTCGGGTGTCCGGGTGTCAGTGTAGCAAGAGTCCCAGAAGGAGCAGCAGAGAACAGCGAAGCTGGGCAGGGAATTGCTCCCATGAATAGCTCACTGGTGATGGCTGGTCCTGGGGCTGGGCTGCGCAGAGTGAGCGGCCCTTTTGATTGGGGGTCAGGGGATCAGCGAACTCCTGGCGCAGCATGTACTGGCTTTGGGCTCCCAAGCAAGCAAAGGGGCAGAGAAGCAAACCAGTCTCTAGTCACAGTGCCAAAGGAAAAGAAAAAAAGATGGGTAAAAAACCACCAGGCAACAGTATTTCTAGTCAGAGACACCGTGCTGTGCTGCCTGGCCCTGGAGATCATTGCTCCGCCAGAAGGAAGCAACCCCCCTTGCTCCAAGGGGATCCTTGGGCTGGCTCTCATGGTATGCTGAGAGTCAGGAGGGTGAGTGTTGCTATGCTTTTCTGCCTTCTGATGTTTGTCTTTGAGAAATTCTTTTCTCACACTTTTCCTGTAAACAATATAGATGTTTACATTCTTTCATAAGAGTAGAGTTCTCTTGATAGACACCTGTCTTGATTAGTATAGTTAGAGAGGTAGTAACTTTACTTACCAATCATACTAGTCTATTTACTATACTATATATATGGAGTCAGTGATATAATAAAGTTAGTCCTCTTAGTCGAAGTCATGTCAAAGTCCATGTAGTCAATCTAGTGTGTCACTGTAACAGGTGGGAGGGCAGCAACCACCCTGGACACTACAAAAAAACCAAACCAGAACCAAAAAATGGATAAGGGATAAAAACCATCCCCAACACAGGACACTGCACCACCACAAACCCAGCAAAGGACAAGGGCTTGCCCTCTGTCCTTCTGGTGACTGCACATACCTATGGCAATGCATGTCCTCATGCACTTCCTCCCCAGCATTTTCTCCCCATACCTCCATTATTTTGGTTTGTTGGAGCTGCCTTCTCAGTTTTTTCATGATGGTCCAGAACTGTAGGCTGTGGCTGCTTTCAGTCCCTGTCAGGGTTCACTGAGGAACCTCTCCCTCTCAATTCACATTGTCTCATGGATCTCTACCATCCAACCAAACTACTTGTTTACCTTCAGCTGGCTAATAATCAGATGCTTGGGTATCCTACTGGTTTACTCTTAATCTCTGAGGTTGTCTAGGGTTTAAGATTACTTCAGTCAGGAAAATTAATCCACAAACACCAGAGATTTATGTCCAAAAAGGAGAAAAAGGAGTCCTGTTACTTCATTTGAATAAAGGGAGATGCCATGGGGCATTCCCCTGGGGTCTCTCAGATTGTCAGAGGACACAGCCTCCTTTTTATCCTAATTTCCCGGATGCATTTCCCTCTCTCTTTCCCCATTGGCTGAGGTGCTTGAGAGACTTCCCAAATCACAGACTTCCCAAATCCCTTAATACAGACCCCCTTCTAATATATACCCTCCCCTTTTCTTTTTCTTATGTCAGTCAGTGGAATTCCTATGGAATTTATGGTTCCTCCTATTGCTTCTTTCATCTCTCAGTATCTACCTTTATTTCTCAGCAGACCCACGGTTTGTTTGTAAAGACAAATCTGTCTCATCCCTTTCACTTCCATTATGTGACTTCTAAACTCAAATTTTGTCAGCAGCATTCCCTAAATTTAATTTTTATTTCCCTGAGCTTCCTTCAACTGTGCAGGGAATTCCAGCTGAAAGTACAGGTTATTCCTAGCCTGGTTCTTGGTGTCTTTTAATGTCCAATTCCATTATTTTCACACTATTTGAGAATAGGTTAAAAAAACTAAACAAAGACCCCAGAGTTGTTAACACAGCAGAGTTCTTGCAGTGGAGCTGAAGCTCCTCTGAATTTCCTGGCAGTGCTGAGGGTTATGAGTATGCAGCACAGGCTCGTTGTGGCTGGGTTGGCCCAGCTGCTGGGGAGCCACACAGACTCGCTGTGAATGTGAGGGTTTTATGATCTGTGTTCTGGCTTCTCCCCACCTTGCAGAGCTCAGCTGTGCCATCTCTCAGGGTCATGCTCAGACACGCTGCAGTCACTGTGAGAAAGGAGCATCCAGCGCCCTTTGCTGCCTCAGCCCTGTGCTGTGACCCCGAGCTGTGGGTGGGTGGTGACTGCCAAGCTCAGCAAGGCAGAGGGGACAGTACTGGAGCTGCCCAGGGGTCAGGAGAACGAAAGAGCTTATAGTGAGCAGTGGGGCTGGGAGAGGAACTGGACCAACATTTGTGAACAGTGTGCCTTTGGCAGTTCAGGTATTGCCCATGGACAGGGGCAGGATGCACAACTGGCCAAGAAGCTCAAGCACAGTTGGGCCACAGCAGACCAGAGTACAAAGTTTGTGAGCTCTTCCCTCACCCTTTGTCCCTGATTAATTTAACACTGGACCCCAGTGTTCATCAGAGACCGGGAAAGCTGGTTTTAGCTGCTGCTGCTACCTTCTAGGGCTAACAGTGGCCAAGGGGGTTAGGTCAGCCATGGCACATCTTGTTAGAGCCTGGGGTACCAGGACCAGCCACGCTGGGGAGAGACTGCTCTCTCTGGCAGGTCTTACCTGGGAAATATACAAACAAAACCAAGACCTGTAAGGCTGATGGGTACTTTTCTGAGGCGTTCTGTGCTAAAGAGGTTGCTATACAAGAGTTTCCTTGGCCAGGGGAATCCTTCAGCAGCTGGAAAGCTGACTCAAAGAGAGCAGGGACTACCCATGCAACGGGATTTGTTCAGCTTCCAGTGAAAAACACCAACAGTGGTCTATTCAATCTGCTACTGTCTGAAACCATCATTTGGTCACCAATTGCTGTTCTGCATGTTCTTGTTTATTCTCCCTCAATAGATAATTTGCACATAGAGTTTTTAAGGCAGGTTTCCAAGCACTTGTGATACCAGCACTTGTGCAACTTCATGTGGACACACAGGCTTCTGACAGTTCAATGAAGATCACTAAAGGTATTTATACTGTCAAGAAAAGAAAACAAAAGGAGTTACAGATGTATTAAAACCACACTGTGGTTTTAGTGAGCTTGAACACCCACAGGAGCTCTTCCTCCTCCTCACACACAGCGTACATGTTGCACTGTGAACAGAGGGCAGTTTTCCCATGGGAAATCACTCCTGAGTTGCTTCAAACAGCTGCTGCTGTGTTTTCAAGAGATAGCCTGCACATCACACTAAATATCCTTTCACTCTTTTCAAACTAAACTTCACCCAAGGTTTCTGCAACTGCTTGAAGCCTCCTGAGGTCTGAGTCCATGGCTGCGGTGGGACTCTTGGGTTTGGGGCCAGAACTGTTTGCAGTGACACTGGCCCTAGGTGATCCAGAGATGAATATTGGTATTGGAGGAATAAAATTAGCAGAACCAGATTCCTACATGTCCCTTGTACTCCTGTGTGTCCCACAGCAAGTCTTTCAGACTGAAATGTCAAACATGAATGTTTAATTTAGGCAATTAGTCATCCTTGGTTCAGCACCTAGACAAGTATCTTCAGACTGGCATGCTTTTGCTTTGGAGCACTTTCCCTAACAAAGATGGAATAAAATCCAGTCCATTCAGAATTAGGAAAGTGAGGGAAATCATTAATATCCAGTGTTGACTAGACATAGTGCAAGCATCCTATTGCTGCTCACCACCATCATCTTCCTTTTGACCTGTGCTCCCTGGCCTCTCTTTCCGGGATAAGTCTTGTCATTATCAGCATGCAGCTTCTGTGCCAAATTCACACAGCAGTGTTTCAACAAATGAGCATCCTTTGAAATCTCATTGGGAAGCACTGGAGGAATGTCATTGTTACCTGTAAATGGTTCTGCTCAGGAGATCAAGGGCTGCCTCTTCCACCTCCTTGCTGCGCTTGGCCACTCTTTGTCATGTGAGATGAAATATCTGCAAATTAGTTTCTGCTTTGCACAGAGTCCCCAGCATTGTCACCAGCAATGTCTTCAGCAACCTCAACAGCTGCACAGACACTGTACAGGACCGAGCTGCTCCCACGGCTGCAGTGTTCAGAGGCACCAGACTATGCTGGGCTCTGAGGCATTTGAGTGCACTTGGATCTATGAGTTGGCATAGTTGGGTTGATGCTGCTTGTACACTGTATCTTCAGGTTTTGCCCAGACTGGGATACCTTTCTGGGGAGATTTAGGAAGTTAGAACCTCCAAAGTAAAACCCAAGGAGCAGCCGGTATGGCCATGTTCCAGCTTTGCAAGGCGAAGTCAGCTGCCTGACTCACACTGCAGTGTTGACCATGTCTCCAAGCAGCTGAGATTTGCTCCCACCACACATCCCACAGCTCAGGGGGCACATGGCAAGGGCAGGCCCAGTGTGGACGTGTGCCCAATGTGAAGGTGTGCCTGTGATTTCGTCTGTGTGGCTTTGTCTGAGTGTGAACAGACCCAGGGAGCCGGCCACAGCCTTAGACCTGTGCTGTGTCTATGTTCCCAGTGAGGCCTCGAGGACTCTCCCATCTCTGGAGTCCATCCAGAAGGTGTTTGAGCAGCAGCTGCATCCCAGTACCCACCAGCGCTCCCAGGTAAGGGGGCTGGGAGGCGGGAAGAGCAGGACAGGCGTGTGGGTGGCTGTCAACGGCGGCAGGGATGGCTCTGTCGCTGTTGGACATGAAAGAACCAACACAAACTCTACAATTGCCAAAAGGCTGAAACTACTAGTTTATTAAACAAATGAACTCTTTTTATAGAGTCATACGACACAGCTGGACATAATTTGTCCTTTGTTCAACACACCATCACCCTGATTGGCTAATCAGAAACAACACCTCTATGTAAACAAACCACAGGTGCAGAAATTATTTACATTCTTCATCTCAGTTTTCCCAGAGTGTTTTGGGAAAAACTTATCTGTCTTAAAGGGCTCACTGCTGCTCGCAGGTTAAAATCAGACCCACATGGCTCTGGTGTGCAGCCATGGCCAGTGGGGTACAGGTGGGCACATGCCAATTCTGTTCTCTTTAGCCTCTTTTTGCTGCAGTGCAGAGGGCACACTGAGTTCTATCTTGCAGTTTCACTTATCCCATAGCCCTCTCCACCTCCTCCCCCTTCCTGTCCTAGAGGAAAGTGCTACCAACTGCCTGAGGACTCCCACCTCCCCATCCTCCCTCTGAATGTGGGCTGGCACTGCACACTTCTTTTTCCATAAACCTCACTCCAGGATGTTTCACTGCTACATCCTTCCTTTTCCCAAGCCCACTTAAATCCCCATCACTTTCCTGTCCCTGCCAGAAAACCAAAAGTCCAGGACTTCTGTATGCTGAGCCCCAGGCCTGGTCATGCAAACTGGCATGACCCCAGCAGCAAGTTGACTCCCATGCATGGCCACCTGCCTCAACCCTAAGGAACAGGTTTGCAGATTTGTCCTTCCAGCCTCCTACACTTCTGCATGTTCTGTGCTCTTGCACTGTTCAGATCAGAGTGGCAAAGGTACAAGTGCTGCTCCTTGGTCTGTGTGAGGTGTTCCTGGGACTGCACTCCCGGCTGTGCTCTGTGGGCTTGGTAATCACCCATCTCTCTTTCTGTTTTTGTCCCTGTGCTGCCGTTTCAGATGCTTGGTGAAGCAAGTCCAGTCAATATTGTATTGAAACTCAACCAGCTGATTTCTTTGCTGTCTTCTATTGAAGAAAAGGTAGAGTTTTCAAGATATTTTATATCGTCTTCTTGTCCTCCTTTGCCTCTAGTTTGTTTCTTGTTCATCATCAGTGCAGAGCACTGCATTCATGATGAACAAGATTGCTTTGTTCTGATTTCATTACTCTCAGTGTAGTGCAGAGTCACCAAATGCAATTAATTATACATAATTATTTTACAGGTGAAAACACTGTTAATTGAAGGTCCTGATTCAACACATCGGCGCTCCCTTATCCCCCCTGTCACCTTTGAGGTAAATTTACTCCATTAATGATGCTGGTCATAATGTGGAAGGACAGTAATGCAGATTTATGTCAGTATCTCAGCTCATGGGAAGTTTGCTGTGCTGCCACAGAGATAACAGCTATTTCTGGATGCTGCTTGGCACCATGAAAGTGCCTAAGAGATGTCTGGTGAGACTGGCATAATGATATCTGTCAAGGAATTGAGGGAAGTACTGCATTTGTAATACATGTGACTGAAGTGTAGAGGTCCCTCATGGAAAACCTCTCTGTATTCCTCTAGGTGAAAACTGACTCCCTAGGAATTTTCTCAAAAATGCAACTCAAAGTGGATGTGGAAATGGGAAAACTGATTATCAAAAGATCTAAGGATGGTCCAGAAGACAAGTTTTATACCCACAAGAAAAGTAAGATGTCAGCTTAATGTCACAAATGCTGGACTAGGCTCTGGGTCCCTGGATGATAGAGAGGAGTTCCCTTCAGCCTCACTCAGGGCAAGGTTTGGCCCAGAGGACAGGGAATTCTGCTAGGTCCTGGGTGCTGCATGAGCACCAATCAGCAAGACACAGATATCTCAGTACTGGGATAACCAGCTTTCACAGATTGTTTTAGACCCAGTCTCTGGGTCTAAATGAAGACACTGGAATCAGCACTGCAAGGGAGCAGGTTTTGGTAGAAGAGTCCCCATAGAGCTGGTTGCAATAGAACCATTTTTCTTCTGAAAAGCAATGTCACTTGAAAAAAAACCCCAACATTCTGCTGACTTCTGTGATGATTTTTGATGGTAAAAAGCCAGACACTCAGTTTCAGTAACATTTTTCAGTGAATTTCCCTTGACATTTTTTGTACATAGATCTGTATCACTCATCATGAGCAATGCCAGTTTGGTCTGTGATTGCCTGATTCAAACAACTTCCCTTTTTTCTGTTGTCTTTCTGAACAGGCATCTCACTGAAGTTGAGACAAAGAGATTTGTGAGAGAGTAGATGATGCCCTTGGGCTCTCTCCAGCTAGAAAATCAACATGTTTCTGGCAGTAATTGAAAAGATGAGCTTTCATGCATGGCTTTCTCCACCTGGTGTTCATAATAATTAGCTGCTATTTTAGATGGGAGGAATCACCTTTACCACCAAATGAGGTCTTATATCCTCTTTCACAGATGGGGAAAGAACATATGATGTAGGCTGGCTCAGGATACAGGTGGATTGCCTGCACAAAGTTAAGGCTTCATTTCACACTGCAAGGCTTGGGATGGAAAAGAGCTCCAAGCAGAAGAGGTTTGGGGGTCCTCTTCACTTGGAGTCCAAATCTGCTCCTATTGGGAACAGGATTAAGCAACTTTTAAAATGCAGGTCTGCAAGGCAAACTGCACAGACAGAAAAGACCATGTAAATCCCAAGCCTTTGAGCAGGGTTCTGTTCATTTTGGTGAGACCCTTATTTCAGTGACTGCAGCTCGTGACACTCAGCCTTCTGTTCAGTCTTGCAGCTCATCAAGTCCCAGAAGCTTCCAAACAAGCTGGTGATTGTTCTGGAAACAGAAAAAGAAAAAACACAGCGGAAGGAATATGTTTTTTCTGATTCCAAGGTATGTAGATGGTGTTTCTTTCCTGCCAGCCTGGAGCCAGGTACTCAGGTGGGAGTGGAACATGGGGCATTTCTTGGTAGAAAGCGGAACTGTTGAAGGACAGTAGTTGCCTTTGTAAAAAATAATTTTCTCTTTTGTTCTGGAAACATCCAGAAAATGAGCAAGTATACTGTCTAAAGGGAGATACTGGACACCTAAGTGCTGTCACTGAAACAGGAGAACAAAGCAAGAACTAAGGAGAAGCAAGGAGTCGAGATGGCCACTGTGAAAAGGTTCATATAGACGAAGAGGGAAGAAAAGATTTTTTTTCTGACCAGTTCAGCACTTGTTAAAGCAATGCATAAGCTAAATGCCTAAAAAAGCACCACAGGAAAGGCAGCCTCTTGAAAGGTTTCAGGATAGTGCAGAGCTAATCGGCCCTTCAAGTGTGCTGAGAATTTCCTGGTTCAGCTGGTTTTTCAAGAGGTCATGTCTGAGGAGTTAAGTATCTCATTAATTTTCTCTGCTCCTCCCTGTCTAGAAGAGAGAAGGGTTCTGCCAGCTTCTGCAGCAGATGAAGAATAAACACTCGGAGCAACCAGAGCCTGATATGATCACCATCTTCATTGGCACCTGGAATATGGGTATGGGCTCCCTTCTGCCACGGGCACTCCTTCAAACACTGCCTAATGGTGTGCGCAACTGGCACAATGAGCTCCAGTCTCTCTGTGTTCCATGGCAGGTCTGTACACCAGGGCTGTCCTCTCCCTGGCACAGGGGAAGAGCTGACATCTAGACTTACTCTTGTGTGTGGTTTGACACTTCTCATGGTTCTACTCAAAGGATCATGAAGTTTTCCCTGTTGGGTACTAAAGGATTGCTCCAATGACAGGGAACTGTGGCTGGCACAAAGCTGGTGCAGCAGTGCACATCATCCTCCACCTTGCAGAAAGGACAGGAGCAATTCCACAAACTGCACATTAGCTGCTCTCATTTGACTAGGGACAGTTCATGTCCAGCCTGAGAAGACAGCTGAGTGTCTGTGGTACTTAGAGAAGGGGACAGGGTTGAGGGCAGTGGAATATAGGTTATTTTTCTCCCTTTCTCCCAGAAGCCTGGTTCAGCTGCTGTGAGCTGAGCTGTCGGTGCTTGGCCATCCTTAAGGAATAAGGTCAAGGCAGTGGCAGGCCAGGAGGAGTACAGCTCCCTGCCTTTACTCCTGGCTAGCCTTGGCCTTGGGCAGCTCATCAACAAGAGGAAGTGGTCAAAGCAGAATCACTCCTTTCTCAGGTGGGGGTAACATCATGTTCATCATAGAATAGTGTGCCCTGGCTGATACAAAAGTGATATGAGATGTGAAGCCCAGCATTTCTTTCCCCATGTGTTATCTTCATCCTGGTTTTGACAGGACATGCTCTGACTTCTTTTGGTGTTTGATGTGTTAATAAAAGGTGCAGCCCCACCCCCAAAGAAGATCACCTCCTGGTTCCTCTCCAAAGGGCAGGGGAGGACCCGTGATGACACTGCTGACTACATACCTCATGACATCTATGTGATTGGCACCCAGGAGGATCCCCAGGGGGAGAAGGAATGGCTGGAGACCCTAAGGCAATCTCTGCAGGAAATCACCAGTATCAGCTTCAAAGTGGTGAGGGGTTATTCCAGCTATTGCATGCAACTCAGGAGATAAGGGTGTACATGTTGTACAAATAAAAGAGATGGGAATAAGTGGGATTTTGCCTGTACCTCCTCCCTTTCCCTCCCTTAATTGTCATTGCATTTGGGTGAGGGAGAGTGAACTGAATATGCCTCTGGGCTCCACAAGATGCCCCCCTGGAGCTTGCTAGATGGACCTGTTGCTGTGGACAGTGACCCTGCCACTGTCAAAGCAGGGACCCTGCCAGCCTAGGAGCAAGGGAGATGCTGAGCACTCAAGTCATGTGCTGGTGTTATTTTGACTTTCAAAATGTAGGAGACTCTTAAGCTTCCTGAGTCAATTGCAGCCTAGATCTCGCCTAAGCTATTGCACTTTCAAAGAAGGATGTAACAGTACACAGGCAGAGTCAGAAGAGAAACTGAACCTTATTAGGAGCAGCTTTGGACATTCCTGGGTTTCAGTGATGTCAAGAAACAAATCTAAGTGTATCTGGAAAGCTAACTCTCACGGTGACTGGGAAACTATTTTGTGCAAGCAAGATATTACGAGGATTAACTAGAAAAAAGGACTTCCAGCATTGATTAAAATGACTGAAAACATATCCTGAGCACAGGAAGAAAATTTCTGTAGAAGCGCTATCAAAGGAGTCAGGAAGGCTGCAGCCACATTGCAGCTTGGCAGGTATTTACAGAAATATAACCTCTACCCTTCCCATTCCTGCAGATAGCCATCCACACCCTCTGGAACATCAGGATTGTTGTCCTGGCCAAGCCAGAACATGAGAACCGCATCAGCCACATCTGCACAGCCAATGTGAAGACAGGCATTGCCAACACGCTGGGTGAGGCACGGGCAGGTCCTGCCCAGACAGCTGCGATCTGCTCAGCCCACATGGAGCAGCTCCTCTACAACACTCCTCGGGCAACATTTATGTGACACTCCTAAAGTTATATCCCACTAGCACTGGTTGTATTTTACCCTGTAAGAGAGGAAATCTATTTGTGTGTATACTTAGCACACACATATATATAAATATATACATGTATATATTTATATACCCAACAAACACTTTTGACTGGCTATTGGATTGCTCTTTCTTGGGTTTCACAAGGAAGTTGCACTTCTCTCCCTTCAACTAATTTTTTTAGCACCCTTAAAAATTTGTTCCCACAATCTGTGCTGTATGCACTAATTTTTTCTGTGCTTATTAAGTCAATTTCTCTTCTCCATCCTCCACTTCACTTCACATGTGCTAGGTATTTTATTATTTTTGCTAGACTCAGCCTGAAGGTGGATTAATTTTTTGTCATTTTTGACTTCCCTTTTGCCAGGTAATAAAGGAGCAGTGGGAGTGTCATTCATGTTTAATGGAACCTCCTTTGGGTTTGTTAACAGCCATTTGACTTCAGGAAGTGAAAAGAAACACAGGTAAGATACATTTTCCCCTTTCAAAAATGGTTGTTGAGAGAGGGTGAAATTCTCTGGGCCACATTTGTCTAGACAGGCACAAACATGTTTTCCTGATGATAAAAAAAATGTTTAATGTCTCCTGGGAGGGCATTTAAACAAGGGACTTCTGCTATGTGGCCATACTACACGGGTGCAGGGGAAATGGATGGCAAAATTATTTCAGAGCCAAGCGTAAAACTCTCACATAACAGTTGCATGACCTGTCATGAAAACCCACTGCATGAGGAAAACAGTTCCATGATCTACAGTGTTTTGGAGAAATGTGGGAAGGCTTTTCCCATCCCAAAATAATGTGCTGAAGGGGACTATCTTCCTCGTCACTGTAGACAGTGCTGTGAGCCCTAGGACACAGCTGAGAAAGATCCCTCAGGAATACCAGGAGGGAGTTGTAGAACAGGAATATCCCTGCAGTGACTAATTCTCTATACCCACCTGAAATAAGTGTTCATGGATTAGGCAGGTTCTGGTCAGCATAGGACTGGAAGGCAAAGATCCTGACACCATTGAGAGATCAGTGCCCACACTGGGAGGAGCTGGAGCAGTTGCAAGGAGTGGTTTTGAATGTGAAGAGAACTTGAAATGAAGAGTTTGGCCTTGTCATCTTTCCCAGTCCAGGAAACAGATGGTGTAGGATTTCTGCACAGGGTCTTTGCTGCTGCTGAAGTTAACTTCTATGGAAAGGTTCCTTGGGCCTGGAAGAGCTGCCAAAATCTAGTTATGTGTTTGCTGCTGAAATCTGCAGGAAACAATCTAATTCTGGGTTTCTAGGACATGTAGCTCAGAAAAGCACAGCCCGAAGGCAGCAGAAGTGGCCTCAGGAGCACATTCCCTGGGCCTGTCTGCAGAGGTGGCAAGTTCTCAGTTTCTGATCTGCTCCTCTGTAGCTGCTGAGTGGGACCAGCTCCTGCCTGGTAAAGCTGCAGCCTCTGCCACCCCAGGCATTTGGAAATTACATGGCAATTTAGGATGTCAGGCAGATGTTTCTTGTCTTGACAGACGCAACCAGAACTACATGAACATCCTGCGTTTCCTGACACTGGGAGATAAGAAACTGAGTCCATTTAACATCACTCATCGCTTTACTCATCTTTTCTGGCTGGGAGACTTGAACTACCGTGTGGAACAGCCCCCGATGGTGCGGGACACTGCGGGAAGCCCTGCAGGGACAGCACACTCTGTAGCTATAGGAGTGCTCTCTTCCTCCAATCTAGGGCAACATGGCAAAAACAGGGGAGACAGAAGGGATCTCCAGGGTGTGAGTGTGGCCCCAGTTGAGGGAGAGTAAGGAAATTCCCTTTGCCCTCTCCAAGGATTAATGGACACAGGAATGCCATCTGGCACACTTTGCTGTTTCAAGCAGCCTTGGTTCTCCAAACCTCCCAACTTTCCTTCCCACTGTGAACAAGCATCTGCCCCTGATTGGCTCAATCCAGAGACTGCCCTTCTGCTCTGGTTGGTGAGCTTGGAATTGCTTAAACAGGCCTTCAGGAGCTGCCGAGCCATCATAAATACTGGATAGGTTTCAGTACCCAGGAGAAAACACCAAGCTCGGTGTTGATGTGCATGTGGTTGTCAGTGTGTGTGTTCTTGTGTAAGGGATGTGTGGGCATTTCAATACCTGTTTTGATAGACAAATGTTCTGCCACAAAGGCTGGGGCTTTTCAGTGAAGGGAAAGGTGGGGAAGTGGCAGGGGCTACAGCCCTGTCAAACAGTTCACCCATGAAGGGAGTATTTATGAGAAGGTTTTGCATCATCTGCAGCTCTACTGTTTCCCTGTTGGCAGGAAGCAGAGAATATTATCCAGAAGATCAGGCAGCAGCAGTATCCGGAGCTGCTGGCTTTTGACCAGCTTCTCCTCGAGAGAAGAGACCAAAAGGTGTTCCTGCAATTCGGTGAGATCCTGCACTGGCTGGCAGGTTCCTCTGCTACATCCACCAACTTTCTATGCCAGCCCCAGCATGGGGCTGGGCATACAGGGCAGTGGCTCTCTTGCCCAGGTGAGGGTTCCTAATGGCCAAGCTGTAACAGAGCTCTTTCCCTGTTTTAGAGGAAGAGGAGATTACTTTTGCTCCAACCTACCGCTTTGAGAGAGGCACCCGGGAGAAGTATGCTTATACCAAGCAAAAAGCTACAGGGGTAGGTGAAAGCTGATTTCCCTTCAGAGGTGTATGGCAGAGCTGTGACAGCAACTCCTGCAGAAGAAAGTGATCTAAACCAATCTCTGTGTTTTCTACCCTTGTGGTGTTTTGAAAGGAGTCAATACAAACAAAAAGACTTGACATAAATATCTGTTGCTTGGGCAAATTAATTTCCTGTTCTTTTGTGAACTGGCCCTTTCCATTCTTCTTGACATTACTTCTCCTTTGGTTTGCAGATGAAGTACAATTTGCCATCCTGGTGTGATCGAGTGCTCTGGAAATCCTACCCCATGGTGCACGTTGTGTGTCAGTCTTATGGTGGGTGGAGAACAGATTGTCGATAACAAGGCAACCAGTCTGAAACGGAAATGACTCAGAACAGAGTCTGTAGGATCTCCCTGCACTGCCAGGCACTCAGCAGAGGGACCTGATGTAAAACCAGGCAGAGGGGAGCCAAAATCTCTCTGCCTGTAACCTTACAGGGCTGGGAATTAATTCTGTTACTCTTTTATATGCAGAACACCACCTGGACAGTTACATCTGTCCAACTTTAGGCCATGCTGTAGGATCATTTTACAGCAGTTATTTCTTGGCAGCAACCAACACTTTTCCTGTGCAGTCACTACCAGGAACTCCTGACAGTGAGTGCCAGCAGGACAGACCCTGTGTGCACAGTCCAGTCTGCAGAGATTGGAGCTGCAAACACATCTCTCGTATCAAATCATATTCCAGAAGAACTGTGTGGTACCAAGAGCCTGTACCACAGCTCCCCTTTCCTGCTGAGAAGCATCACTAAAGTGCAGTGCAGGGAAAAGAAAAAGCCCACAAAACCTATTTAAAAAAAGACTCAAATACCAGTTCCTGAAATGTCATTGACTATATGTAGGACTGAGCGTCTGAGTATGCTGTTCATGGTTTCCTATGCATGGATTGGGAGCAGGGCAGTGAAAGCCTCTAAGGCTGATCTGTTCACAGAGCCCATGATCTTGAGGTATGCAGTTGAATAGACACCTCTGGAACGACTGGGTTTGCTGGAACTCGGTGTGTGCTTAGATCCAGTCAGGCCTTGCTCACCCACTGTTAACCTTCGGCCAGGAGTTGTGTTGCAGCACTGAAGTAGCACCAGTGGATTCTTGTGTGATTTTCCTGCCATAGTAGAGCTATAATCAGCTGTGCATGTTGCAGAGGTAACCAGGAAGCCTGTAAGGGCTTTTTGTACTGGAGGAATGTAACACTGACAGTCATCTCCAAAACAGCACAGTAAAACGGTGTCCCTTGAACAAATCTTTCTGTGTATTGACATTAGTTTATGTAGAGAAACACTTTTGGCTAGAGACAGTTACCAGAGAGACTGTTATGTTTTCTGGAAAATTGCCAAATAATATTTCTTTGGCAGTGACCTCCCTGGAGCAGGGCAGTAACCATCCTCTCTTTCTCACTGGCAGGCTGCACCACTGACATCATGACAAGTGACCACAGTCCTGTGTTTGCCACCTTTGAAGTGGGAGTCACCTCACAGTTTGTTTCCAAGAATGGTCAGTCAGGCTGGGTGCACATGTGCCATCTTCACCTTGGATACAGAATGCATTGCTTTGTATATCCTGAGAAAAAAAGCTGATTCTTTAAGAGTCCACTCACAAATGCCCTCTCTTTATCTCCTGCTGAAAGTGACACTATTTTCCCTTCCTCTTTCCTAGACTCCAAATACACAGATTCCCAAGGGGTGATAGAGTTCCTGCACTGCTATGCTACTCTGAAGACCAAGTCCCAGACCAAGTTCTACATTGAGTTTCACTCTAGCTGCTTAGAAAGTATGGGTTTGCCCATCTTTATTGTTTCTGTCAAAGTTTTCTGCATGTTTGGATTAGTTCTCCTTCTTCTTGCTTTGATCTAAAAAAATAGCTAGGTGGATCATTCGTTCCAATGCAAAAAAAAGGGATGTCCTAAAGATTTGCTGTAGTTTGCAAGACATTCTGTACTGTCAGCAATACAATCCAAACCCCACAGCCAAGGTAGCTGTAATCCATGCTTAGACATGTAGCCTTCCAACAGTTTTTCCACCTTGTTTGTCAATCTGATAATTTCTTTCTTGATGGGGAACATGTATTGTTCCCGCTTATCAAACAGAAAATGCCTACATAGAAAAGACATGATTTATTAACTTTCTAATTGTGCCTGCTACAAATGATCAGGTGATTTCAAAACAAACCATCTGCATTATGCTAACAAAAATAATTTTAAATAATTGAATTAACCAGGTTTAACAAAGAATAAGTCAGAGGATCAGCTTAAAGGGAAATGAATGCTAGTGATGTGACTTTGTAAGTGGGATTGTGTACCCCACAGCACTGCAGATTTCACTGCCTGTGCCCATGCTGTGGGGCTGAATCTCAGCTGTTTATGTAACACAAGCCTACGTGCCCTTGCTGTGGGCTTTTTAAAGCAATTTCCCATCACAGAACTGCTCTTGTAAGTGGGACAGTAAGCCTTTGGTGGATGCTTCATCACATTATCGCATGTCAGAGAGCTGTGTCAAAGACAGTTTCATAAAAGATTATTTTTTGGCTGTATCAAAATTTGCATAAATTTCTATGGAAACAGTGTATTACGAATCTTAAATTAGAATTTCAAAAGTTTGCTATCTTGAGTGGCGTAGGAAGAGCTGTCATGTTCTTATCCTCCGGTCCATGTATGCACTGAGCTCCTCAGTGCCAAGTTTAACGGCAAAATAAAACCATTTAACATTGCTCTAGCAAAACCACTTACAAATTTACCGTGTAAAAATTCATCCAAAGCTCAGACTTTAAGCTTCTTAATACTTTTAAAATTTGCATCCAAGTAGGAAAACAATTGCAGGCTTTTTGGAGGCATAGTGAAGAGGATTTGTAGCCCAGTTCTTGCTGTCTCTCTCATGGTAAACTCCTTTCTTGTCCCTTTGCAGGCTTTGTAAAGAGCCAGGAAGGAGAAAATGAGGATGGAAATGAAGGGGAGCTTGTGGTAAAGTTTGTCGAGGCACTTCCAAAGGTAAACCGGGACTACACCTCCATATTCATACGGAAGAGAAGCTTCCACTTTCATCCCATAAGCAATGTTAGGTCTTTTACTTCCATAAATACTATTTTCAGGAACACTGTCGTGGTCTTGTTTACACTCAAAGGGACAGTAAGAACGCAGGATGGGCTTAGGCTAAACAGAGTTCTTTGTAAGCAGGAAAGGACTTCCATGTCAGTGTACTTACATGTCTACCAAGAATTTTGCTGGTATGATTATGCCATTCAGGACCATGACTTTCTTCTCACCTTTTTAGTGAACATAATGCTGGTTTTTTTAGTTTTAAATGGAAAATAAAACATCTTAAAGAGTAACTCAGCCCTGGAGTTTCTTCGCCTGGTCAGACAAAACTTTCTCTTGGTATATTTTAGAAGAGTTGATTAAATATTTTTCTACCTGTGTTAAAAGAACATCAGTGGCCAGAAGTAGTGTTCTGTGTGTCAGTGTGAGACACAAGTCCTGTCCTTGAGATCAGAGCTGTTCTTCATTTCTTGGCATGGTGGGAGTTGAAAGAACTATGGGAGCTCCTGGATTTGGAGAAAATGTGAACGTCAGTACCCTTCTAAATAGCCCAGAAGAAGTGCTGACTTTGCAAAGAGTGCCTTACACTGGGGAAAGGCTCTACAGTAAATGATTACAACAACAGCCAGATAGATTTTTGGGAACAGACTGTAATCAGAGTCCAGATGCCTTCCTCCTCAGGCAATTTTCAGTTCTGGACTACAGGACAAAACTGCAGCTCATCCCATGAGTGTCAGATTTGCAGCATTCCATTTGCTGTGCTGGGACTCAAAAGAGTGCAGCCTTCTATCACAGATATCCAGATACTATCAGAGGCTGATCCTGGAGGTGACATGATACCCTCATGAGTTTATCCAGCAGAGTTTTCCTCATTTGGGACTGAGTCCCAGGGAGAAGTGTGCTGTCAACCATGTGTTGTATTGACCCACCTTAACTTGTCTTTGCAGCTGACTCCAATTATTTCAGATCCAGAATACCTACTGGATCAACATATCCTGATCAGCATTAAATCATCAGACAGTGATGAATCTTATGGTAAGTGCTTAGCTCTAAAGTTCTGGATGAGTCAAAATCTACTTAGATTCTTCCAAACCACTGAAAGAGTGGGAGAGAACAGAAGTAACTCCTATAGACGGAACATCTGTGGTTTAGAACTCAACATACACAGAAATACACTGTGGGCAATATTTTGTGAAGTAATTGTGATTAGAGGAATATGAACTCAAAGCAACAACCCGTGTGAGCCTTATCAGCTCTGAAAGAGCAATGGCTTGAAAAGAAAGTCCTTTACATGAACTAAATCAGGAGTCAGCATGTTTAAATGCATTTATTCAGAACATACAAATCCCGTTTCACTTGCACTTACTTGAGGCATTTCCCCTGGCTACAGAAAAGTATTTAGCTGTGCTTGTGGCTTCCAGATTCTCACCAGCCAGAGACTACGTCCTTGTCCTCAGAAGGCTCTTTGCCTAAATCCCATTAACAGCAATAGCAGCCTTAGGCTCATGTTTTCCTTACCAGAAGTAGAAGCTCAGAACCCTGAAGAACTCCACAGGTATCTTCAATGCCCAAATCCTTCACGCATACATGAAGTGAAATAAATGCCCTTAATTTCTCAGGATATATTATGCTCCTTACTGTGATCCAAAGCAGATTCTCTCCAGTAATCACAGACCTGTCAGTGCATTGGTTGTTGATGACACAAAATATCTCTGTGTTTAGTTTCTCAGTCCCAGCCTCACTGTCTCCCTGTTGTCTTTTAGGGGAAGGCTGCATTGCCTTGCGAATGGAAGCAACAGAATCCTTAGCTCCTATCCATACTGTGCTGACACACCATGGAGAGAAGACGGGGATCTTCCAAGGTGAAATCAAGTTACAAACATCACAAGGAAAACAGAGAGAGAAACTGTATGGTAAGGAACGTCATCATCTCTGCAATACTCACATTAGACAATGCTCACCTCAAAAGATTTCTGATAACTGTCAAGGAATTGAAAATTATCTCTGGAGTGCCTGTAGTCACAGAGAGTGCTTTTGATGCTGAGTGCAAGGAGGTGTGAGTATGGTTAGCTCTCAGGAGCATACCTGTACTCTTCCAGGAAGACAGAACACTGGATTCCTTGGGGTTTTTCATCATTCAAGTAAATTCAGCAGACTGAGAGAGCCCCCTGTCTGTCAGCAGCACTGGTTTTATTGAATGGGGATACCTTACTTCCACTTGTGACATGACACAGTCCATGCCAAGTGTCACCCTGGGGAGCAAAGAGTATGTCAGGCTCTCAAAGAGTAGTCCTTAGCTAGAAGATCACAAACTTTGCTTTTTTCACCTTGCTATCTGTTGTTCTCATTCAGAGGACAGAAGCAGCCATTTACAATTATTAATGACATTTACAAATATTCTCAATGGTAAAATGACTGTATGTGGCTGTTTGGTGGGTCATGACCTTTGTATTTCAAGACACACATTTCTTCCTCTGTCAACAAGACATGACATGTATTAGTGGGCAGTTGAAAACATAACAGCAACACCAGTTTAAAACCCTCCATCACTCTGATGGACAAAGAGAGATGCCTTAATGAACACGGGAACACAGAAAACTGGAGCAGACAGACTCTAGAGATATGTGTGCCCCTTCTTTCCTTCAGATTTTGTCAAGATTGAACGGGATGAAATCACTGGTCAGAAACCAAAGAACATCAGCAATTTAGAGCCTAACAAAGACTGGGATCAGACTAACAGGTAAAGGGCAAGTGAGTAAGTCAGTTCCAGGAAAATGGTTGGTCCCATAAATGCAAAGCTGGGCTTGCTGTGGGAGCAACATCAACAGGTGTGCTGAGCAGTGGGAAGCTGCTTGGTGGCTCTCTGGTCAGGACTGGTCAATGTTTCTGTGTCCAAAGCTTCAAAAGCTGAGAATGCATTAGCCAGACTGGGTCCCTGCATCCACTTAAAAAAGACCCTTTTATTTCCAACAGAAAGTCAAAATCTACTCATCTGATGGCCAGAGAGGCAGCAGCCATCGCTCGCTACTGGGGGAGTGCTGTCCCTTCTCCAGACAGCCTGGGAAAGGAGGATATCTTACGGTAACCATGCCACCTTACCTCTGACAGATTGGGGTGGGAAGCTATGCTCAAACTCCCTGGCTTTTCCTTTCCAAGAGTCATAGGATAAGCCTGGGTAAGGCTGTCCTTTCACTTGTTTTCACAGGAGCTCTTCCTTGCAGGCAGCTTCTGGCTGGGTCCAGAAACCCATGACAGCCCCTGTATGTGGCTGCAGAAGCTGAGTGGTCTCTGCAGCCTGGACAGGGAAGCATCTGCCACAGCTGCAGGATCTATTTTGGCAGTGGGGGAGGTGGTCTTGACCCAGCTGCTTCCTCTCCAGTGACCGAGGGGAGTGAGGCACTAACAGGACTCCCACTTATTCCCTGATTCTGAAGCAACAGTGACAAAAAAAAAAAAGTAAAAAAAAAAAGTAGGTGGTATTGAATCTAAGCAGTCAGTGGGCACTAACTCTTTTGTAGCTGGCAGGGAGACAAAAAACCCCAAATGTATTTGTGCATGTACCTCCCTAACAATATTTCTTCTCTTGAGCAGCTCCACCCCCACAGACATCAGCAACCCCAACTATCTGGGCATGGCTGCCTTCTCTCAGCAGCCCTCTGCAACCTGCCAGCTTAAGCAGACACCTTCGTCAGAGCAGGCACCTTCCCTCTGGAACTATGAGCAGCAGTCCAAAGAGAACACCTCCCTATTGGGGCAGAGTCAGTCATCCTCCACATCACCCTCCTTGTCACCTCTATCTCCAAAACCATCCCTCCAACCTACAGCAAACAGAAGCATTTATGGTTGGAGTCAAGACTACCAGTGAGTGTTTGAGTTTTGGACTGACGCTGGGCCCCTCTCTCCTGTCATTCTGTACAGTTACTGTTTCATTATCTGTTTAGAGAGTTCAAGGTGCAACATATTCTCTACATATTTTATCTCTAGAATTAGAAAGATATGTGAAGGTCACAAGTGCAGACAACACATACTCAAAGAAAACTAGTGTAGCAGTTCCTAAGACTTTCGTGAAAGGAAACCCAAAGATAATGAGTTAAATTTACAATTAAATAATGGAATCTTAGAATCATAGAATGGTTTGAATTGGAATGAACCTTAAAGTTCATCTCATTCTACCCCCTGTCATGGGGAGGAACAACTTCCACTATCCCAGGTTGCTCCAAGCCCTGTCCAACCTAGCCTGGGACACTTCCAGGGATGCGGCAGCCACAGCTTCCCTATGCTATGGCCTCAGCACCCTTCTTCCTAACATCTAACCTAAATCTGTCCTCTTCTGTTTTAAAACTTCCCCCTTCTCCTGTCACGATCTGCACTCCCCTTCCTTTGTGTAAGTCCCCTTTAGGCACTGGAAGGCTGCGGTGAAGGCTCCTTGGAGTCTTCTCCAGATTGAACAACCTCAGTTGTCTCAGCCTGACATGTGTAGGTTTAATTATCTACCAAGAGAAGAGAAGGAAAAGTTTACAAAGTTGACTGTAATGACAAAGAAGAAAAGGGGAAAATGGGGCATAGATCCTTCCCCTGGATGGGGAGGTCCTTCTTGTGTTTTTTGTGAAGTACTTTCACTGAATTTCTACTGGCTCTATGCAAATGTCCAGCTTGCTGCAGAAGCTAGACTCCATGTACTGCCTCTTCCACAAGCCTTGATGCAGAATTTCCATCTGGCAACTGAAAATATCCCATACCTTCCCAGCTTAGTGAGGTGATGAGGCTACTTCACCCTAGTGTGCAATCTGTGTCCTTGTTGCAGACCTGTTCATAGCCAAGAGACAGCTGCTCTCTGAGCTGGGCTCCCTGGTAAATGGGTGTGGTACTCTGGAAGTCAAAACTTGCAGTAGTCAGAGCTGGCAGCACTACTTGGGTCTGTTCTGTACCCAGCAGTGCTCCATCATCGCTCAGCTCTCTGCTCCTGCATGCACTGACTGCCACAGAAGAGCTTGAGATAAGGAACACAACTCATTTGAAGTCACCAAAAGAACATGTGCCACTAACCTCTATTCCACTCTGCTCAGTGATATTGTGGCTGAATTTTAAGTACTTTGAAGGTGAAAGCCTGGCCAAATCAGGTCGAGTGATCCAAACCCACTGGACCTGCTCTGTCCCATTGTATAGCTGTGCTGTCAGTCCAGGCTGAACTGCAGCTCAGAGGGCTCTGCTGTGGATGCACATGGATTGTCTCATCCTACAGCAGAGCTATTACTCTTACACTGTGTATTTGGGTGCATTAAGGAAAATTATTCCTTCCTTAGGAATACCATCCTGTATTGGTAGCAAGAGGAGATTAACCTAGTTGTAAAATATCACAGTATGATGTGAGCTCTTATTTTAAGTCTCTAGAGAACCATTTCCATCCTCTCTGCCAGGTCTGAAGATTCTTATTAATATTCAAATTCAGATTTGTGTGTGTCACAGAGTCATCAAAGGACCTGGCACAGTTTGTCTCAGTAGTTTATCTGTGTTTAAAAAAACGCCAAACATCACTTTTGACAGGACTGTAACTTAGCAGGGAGTTTACACAATGCTATGCATATCTGCTCTCTGCTGTCATGTTACTAATGATTAAACAAAGTAAAAACAATGCACATTTCTGTTCTCCCCGAGTTTAATTGTTTTTCTGTTGCCCCTTTAGGCAGTCAGTTTAATTTGCTCACACTCATTTACTGTTCATGCCCTCTCTAAATCAGTCAGTGACTCTCTTGCCTGCTCTTCACAAGCCTCCTTTTCACCCTACTTTCATGACTGTAGGCCGCCTGACGTGGGGAAATCCACAGCAGAGCCTGTGCTGCAGGAGGAGGGGCAGCAAAGGCCAGAGATGTTCGAGAACCCACTGTACGGCTCCATGGGCTCCAAGGGCAAGGTGGCCCCCAAGAAAGAGCAGGAATATCCCAAGGCCCTGCGGAAAGAGCAGCCGCCGCTGCCTGAGCAGAGCTGTCATCTCACAAAGCCACAGGAGCCTGAGTGCAGCAAGACCTCTGGCAAACAGCCATCGCCACCTTTCCTGGTGCCCACACAGCGATTCCGGTCCTACACTTCCCCCAGCCAATCGGAAGAAAAGAATACAGGGGAAAAGAGTCAAGGCAAACCAAAGATGACAACACCATTAGAAAACTCGGCACCTCTCAAAAAAATCGTGAAGCCATCAAGGGCTGAAGTCAGCCCAAGCATTCAGGGACAGCAGAACAAGCCGCCCCTTCCCTCCAAGAGCCGGGCAGTGCTGGACATGCAGAACTCCAAGGGCCGTGACTATCGGGACAGTTCAGAGCTGCCGCACTCCGGGAAGCACCGGGTGGAGGAGGGCCCGGTCAGCAGGACAACTACACCGGTGCGTTACTCGGGGCAATGAAATGGGCTGGAAATTGTCTTGGGCTGTGATGTCACTGTGACTGGAGTCACTGATGTCATTGGCTTAGTCACTAAGTCCTCACTCCATAGTTCCTGTCCAAGCTCAGTGCTGTCCCACAAACCTACAGGGCTTGCAGAGCAGGGGCTGGCAGGGAATATCCTAAAGCACTATTGCTGCAGAGGATGGTGTGTTGTGAAACTATGGCCTTAGCTTTGCAGGAATTTTTACCCTTCTGGACTGTTTAAGCCTGATGGTCCACATAAGCCTGGTTTTGGGCATACTGTGCTGCTCCTGAAAGTGGCCAGTGCTGGCCTGATAGCACAAATCTGTAGTATTGGGCAACGGATTTGCTTTGCAGTAACTAATAAAAGGATAATTGAAAGTAGTTAGTAGTTAGTGGTAAACACTTAGCAACTTAGAACAGTGTGTCCACAACCAGTACTGAACCCTCTACAGAAATAATCAGACATATACTTTCCTGGGCTGGTGGGTTTATCTGCTGTGGTTTGGTTTTGTGTTGTTTTTGGGTTTTTTTTTCAACAGAACCTAAGAGCTGTATGGTAAGGAGTAGGGGAGGCCTTAGTAAGTGCATTTGGGAGAAAAAGCCCACTTAAGCAGGCTGTAGGATTTTTTCTTTTCCATCTCCATCAAAACTTGCAGAATTGACTATATACAAACTGATGTCTTCTCTTGTCTCTACAGTGAACACGACACAGCAGCTGGTGGTTCCCTAGAAGGAATCCTGATGGGAAGAACGATGGACACTACTGCTTTGTTCACTGATGTCCTCTAGTCTGGTTCTAAAAAAGACTGAGGAATTTTATTTTTGAGGGTGTAGCCCTCCCTGTGATAATGAAAATGTTCTAGCTGAGAAGTTTATCCTATGTTGCTCAGACCAAGAGGAGCCAGGACCACAATACCAAATGCAAGTTATTCTTTTGAGTGTCAATCTGGTACTTTCATTAAGAGGTGGGTGGCCAAGTACATGCATTAGTAAATGTTTTGGAAAAGAGGATGGTACGGTACAAGGACTAGGAGATGGAAGGGGTGTATTGAAAGAACCCCCTTCCTAGTAAAAGGAAGTAAAAGTAAGATTTCTATTTTGTGTTACAGGATTCCTGTTAAAGAGTGATATGTAAAAGAAAGCATCTTAAAAATGGTACATCTCCAAAAGCATGCTCTATCCATGGAGTAAGGAGGTCACAGAGGGTGGGGAAAGAGTCTGAATAGCAGGTACTGATGCAGGTCACACACTCTCAGTGGAGCCAGTCTTGCCTGGAGCTTGGGGCTGCATCCCTGCACCACCCAGGGGACACAGCAAGTGAGAGCCAGCCCGTGGCACTGTGGCTCCTTTTCCTTCAAGCAGGCCCTGCTTTGATATCCCAAGAAACAGAGGGGAAACACCAGAACCACAGGCAGAAACAGGGGAAGAGGAAGAGCCCATGGCAGCCCAGGAGTGCAGCTGCCTGGGGGGGCAGACAGCAGCATCCCAGCCTGCCTGGCAGCAAGCACTCTGCTTTGGAGGACACTGGGCAGCTGGTTCTGGAGCATTCTTAATAGATTCATGCTGACCTTACTGTACACTTCTGTTCATTGACTGAGAATGAATAATGTTAACATACTTGTCATTTCTCTTATATTCATGTTAAGTATTAATGCTGTTGGTTACTAAGGCTAAGCCTGTTGTGACTTAATCACTGCTATTGTTTCCATGTTGATTACTTAAAAAATAATAAAATAGTCACCTTGATGGTCAATCTTTGTTGAGAATTCAGAACTGACTGTCACATGATTCAGCTTTAGGTGGCTGTTACAGCAGCTTGCTCAGTGACAGTAGTCCCTGCCCAGAGAAAACACCAAAGGCACCAAGGAGAGCAGGGAAGACATGACAAGGACGACTAATAATGCATCTGTCTGTCTGCACAGACCTTTTGTGGATATAGCTGGTTTGAAAACCACAGGACCTGTTAGCAGGTACAGTTACTAACTGTGTGAGTGTAGAAAAGGTACAGTAATTTTACTGGAGGAGAAGAGGCCAAGCACAGGCTTGTGAGAATGGGTGGAAGAGGACAACCCATAGGTAGAAACCTTTCAAGAGGAGATGATTTTGTGCCGTGCAGGTTGGAGTTTCAAGGCATCATTACTGAAGCACCTGGCTCTCCAACCTACAAACCAGCAAGAGATACCATGAGCTTACATTCCTCTTGTTTTATTCACCAGAACCCTCTCTGTGTAATTGCCATAATTCAGTAGCTGTGGTATTTCCCTGGCCCTGGCGAGCATTTCACTTTTCCAGGTTGCAGAAGAACTTGTGTGGCCCCTGAGTAAAACCTCCCTGGAGCAGGTGAGCTTTCTGTCCCACACAGAGAGTTAGATCAGTTCCCAGTTCTGGGCTGTGTTCTTCTATGTGTGAAGATGGAAATGGGAGGAGCTTTTTATAAAAAAATCTAACTTCTCAACAATGAGACAAGTTCAGGTTTTTTGGTTTTATCCCTGACTCCCTAAATTGTAAAAAATAAAGTATATTCCCCAAAGTTTAAAAATGAAAAGCTGGATATAAAACAAATATAGCTTTCTGTGTAAACATGCTCCTAATTTGCAATGCTGCTTAAATTGTGCACAGATTTGGAGACGAACAGAGTTTGACAACACTGGACTCTCTAAGGCATAAAAATCCATCCAGATACGTAATTTGGCCTGTCCTTTAGAAAGGCATGTTGCTGGGGGAGAAAAGCAGCTCTCTTCCAAGTTTCCAGCAGAAAAAAAATACATTCCTATTCCTATGCTAAAAATGGATTGCCTACCCACTTGGGGTTCCAAAGACAGTCTAATGGAAAGGTGACAAACGCCACCAGGCTTTGTGCAAGTGGACAATGTTCAAAAGAAGGCTCTGTAAAGAGCTTTCTGAAGCCTCTCTGGATGAGAGTCTTCTCAGGTGAACAGCTTAGGCACAGAGTGGAGAAATGGGACAAGTGGTGAGACACTACACAGTACTTGTCTCTGAGGCCAGACTGGCTGTGCCTTGGGATGGTAACAACAGCTTTGGGAGCTTGGCAGATGTGAAGATCAGAAAACTGAATTTAACAAAACTGGTGCTTCTGTTTGTTTTATATTATTTTCAATTTCTGTCACAAAGCCTCTAAGATGATATCTACTGGTTTTACTGCCCATGTCTTGAACCACTTGAAAGCAGAATGGAACACAAGCTGCTACTTTCTCTGATATCCCCGAGCCTGAGACTCTCTTGCCAAACTAGGCACATTTCTCTGTCCCCTCTGCTGTTGTCCAGTTAAGTTGGTAGAGGCAGTATGAGCAAAAGACATGAACTGAAGGATATGAATTGTCCAAAAATGTACTGATTTCTCCCAGATGTATTATCTATCCACAACCTTCCGGCATCCTTTATTTTAAGTTCTTAAAATAGTTGGAGTCTTTTTGTACTTATTTCCATGGAGACCCAGCTGTCAAAAATGCTTGAAGTTCCCAGCTACAGGATGTAATGTTGCAGAACACAGTAAGTTTTAAACTCCCCATTTCCTGCCTGCACCTGTTGCACCTAACGACAGAGGACCAGTTTCCTTGTCCTCTCAGCGTACAACTACCACAGGGCACCTTTAAGCCTTTTCTTAAGGTGTTGTGGGCGACACATTTTCATCCTGATAAAGGTAGGGTCTTAGAGAAAATGGCTCAAGGAAGAGGAAAAGCAGAAGGAAAACCAAATTAAGGTGAGTTACTCACTCCAAAATAGGAAGAGAATAATTTTGATATTAGAAAGTATGTTGCTTAAGCCTGTAATCTACTGGGACCAAGCACCCTTTTCCTGTACAGCTTAAAACTAACCACTTAGTCACTATCCTCCCACTTGGTTTTAAAATTAAAGGTTTGCTAAAATTTTACTATGTTTTTCTGTTGTCTTTGTGATAATACAATAATAGTCTGTGTGATTGAAGGGACTTAACTGTCCAGAAATTGATTGATTCACCCCTAGACCAAGCTCCTTATTTTTATAACATTGTGAAGGCTCAGATATTTATGTGTGAATAAACTGTGGGTGTCGGGACTAACTGACGAAGGTGACGCAGGGCAGCTCCCAGAGATCTCCTAACCAGTATCAGCAGACAGATTGGGAATAGACAATACCCAGATATTTTGCTTTTGTTTCCGTACTCTCTCCCTGAGAGAAATCAACACTTTCCCCTGTGGGACATTTGCCAATGAGACTCTGTCCCTGCTGTCATTTGTGATGTTCCTTGCTGATACCACAGATCAGAAGTGCAGCCAGTGGGGCTGGACTTGGGGAAGTGATGGGTGCTGCAAAGCCTCTTCATCATCATCTACATCTGTGTGGTGCTCACGTTGTTGAGGCTGAAGTATTTAATGACAGGGTCAATGGCTTTGCGTGTTCTCGGTGCCCAGCTGGCACTGTCTCACATGCTGGTCACACCTGCCACCAAAGGACTGTTGCAGTCCCCAGGGCATTCCTGCAAGGCCTACGGAAGGAATCATTATGCAAGTGCTACAGAATAATACAAATACTCCTTTCAATGTGCAGGAAAGGTGTTAGCTGCAGAGGTACAAGATGTTCTTTCTAAATATATATGTAAGCAAACTTCAAGTTATTACTCACATGAATATGAAAAAGATCCTCCTAACTCCACAGTGTGTGCATGTTATTTCAAATGAGGCTCCTAATAAAAAGTATTTTAAGATTGCATTTGTGTTAAACTAGTGAAGTTCCTCAGAAATTCTTTCAGAGTTGAATCCCAGGCTGACAGAAGAGAGAGATTTCTTTCTGCCTACTGTAATTGGCTATATTTTTTTCTGCATTATCTTATTATGCATCATCACAAAGCATTATCTCATTATGCATCACCAAATTTCCCTGAACTTCTGTTCTCAGTCCATTACCATTCTTCAGTTTCATTAATTTTATTTGCAGATAATCTTTGCTCTAGCTCCCATGTCAGCTAAACTAAAGGATACCTCAGTGCACCCTTTTAGATCAAAACTAACTGACATTCTCCTGTAGCTCTCAGAAAACTGTGATCAGAACCGTTTTACAAACTCAGCTATTGCAGAAGTCATCATAAAAACCTGACACGTGTCTGCTGAATGTGGGGCTTGGACTGGAGAATCTCCAGAGGCCCATCCACATTCAGCTATTCCAGACTTGTGTGGTTCCCTTTAACTGAGACCATTCTGTGCCAGGGATGGTAATCTGCTACACATTACAGTTATTATTAACACTTCACTGCATTTTTTCCCAAGGTCTGGTCTAGATTACGTAGAAAACAAATTAGTCTCTCTTATAATGAAGTATTAGGTTATATCATAACTAATAAAGACGGCACAGAACAGGGTAGTAAATACTGGGCTTGAGAGAGAATGCATGGATGGAAATGGATGAAGGTGTCCAGCAATATGCAGAAAGGTTATAGGAAAGCAACTAACAAAGACTTTGTGGAAGGAGAGGGAACCCAGCAGAAGGGAGGTGGGTAAAAGCTCTCTCTCACAGAAAACAGGTCAGACAAGGAAAGAAAGTAAAGGCAGCAGAGACTAGAAAATAAAAAAAAGAGACCTTTGCAACAGAAAGGATGGAGAGTTAGCAGAATTTATGTCTGCTCCATACTTCACAGTAATTTGCATCTTGACATTACGGCTTGAAGTACAAAGAAAATGATCAGGTGTGGGACATGTTCCCTCTTTTCAAAGGTAAAATGAAGATCCAAAACAAAGGTGAATTCAAAAATTCAGCATGTGTTCTGAGCATAACTTTGGGAAGAACACCGGTGATCAGCATCTTCCCGGAAAATTGACATTTCTGGTTCTCAGTCAGGAAGCAGTGAAGGAAGGAAGTGAATCTGAGCACCAAGCTTCAGGGAAACGTGCCCTCAGAAACTGCTCCCCTCACCTCGCAGCAGGGATCCGTTCTGTTACCTGTGTCAGTCACAACACAGCCAGCTCAGAATCAGAACTGGGCTGGAGGGAGCCCTGATGGGATCCTGCAATCCATTAACAACACCAGCAAAGACTAAACTACAAAATCCTTCACCATGTTTTCAAGTGGCCTTATAAACCTCCAACAGGAGAGATTCTCATCTGCCTCCAGCAACCTGTTTCGAGCTTCACCAGCTTTTATCAACCCTTCCTCATCTCTAGCAGCCATTTTTGGGGCTCATTTTGGTTCACCTCACCAACGCCCCGCCAGTGTCACTGGCACGACGGAATGCTGCCGGCCCTGCGGGGACACCGAGCAGCGAGACCGCGGAAGGCTCGGCCTGTGTGACTCGACACGCCCGCTCCGCCCCCGCCCTGCCCCGCACGGCGCTGCCATCGCCCCACCACCAAGAGCGGGCGGCCTGCGCGCATGCGCTGCTACGGGGCTGCCGGGGTCTCAACATGGCGGGTTGGCCACTCCCAAGATGGCGGCTCAGGCATGCCCAAGATGGCGGTAAGGCCACTCTCAAGATGGCAACGGGGCCACGCTCAACGTGGCAGCAGGGCCACTCTCAAGAGGGCGCCGACATGAAGGACACAAAATGGCGCGGCGCGGGACCTCCTCGCCTCAGAAAGCGCCTGTTCTCCCGCCTGAGGCCAACTCCGCCTCCGCGTTTGCGGCGCGATCTCGCGCGGCGCTTTCCAGCCTGGGGACATCGAGGAAGGGGTCGGCGGCGCCGGAGGCGGGCGGACGGAGTCAGGCAGCGGCGGGGCAGCCTCTGTCGTGGTAGCAGCGCGCCGCACAGGAGCGAGGGCCCCTGACGTAGCGCGGCGCCATGGCGGGTGTGGGGGCGCGGCCGCGAGCCCGGGCCTGGCTCTGAGGGGACTCCCGCCGCCTCCCCGCGCTCCCGCTGCCTCCCTGCCCCAGGCGTCGCCCGCTCCGCCCACCCGGCCCGCTCCACCCCGGCCTGCCGGGGAGATGGCATCGGGGCTGCGCGCCCCCGGGTTCCCCCCCTGGAAGCGGCACATCGCGGAGGAGCTGCGGCGGCGGGACCGGCTGCAGCGCCAGGCTTTCGAGGAGATCATCGCCCAGTGTAAGCGGGGCCCGGCGGGGGTGCGGCCGAAGTAGCGCTTCTCCCTCACCGATGCCCATCAGTATCTGCAGGGAGACTCTACTCAGGGGGAGGGTGTGGATTCTTCCTCTCCGGAGGTATTCCTGGACTGGATTCTATCTGGTGCCGTGTGCTGTGGGATGACCCTGCTTCAGCAGGGAGGTGGGACCTGGTGACCCTGTGCTCCTTCCAGTCCTAATCATTCTGGGATTCCTTCTATTCTTCAAAAGTGGGAAAGCCGTAGTGGCACAGGGTCCCCGGGGCCTCGCCCGAGCCATTTTCACGGGACTGTGTGGGACGTGTCTGTAATAACCGGAAAGCTGGTATTTCTGCTTTATCGAGGAAAATATGTAGTTGTTTTAGTTCTCTCAGAGGCTGACACGCTTTATGCTCTGGACGGTGATTGAATGTCTGAATTGTCTGCACAATTCCCGCCCAGTGGCTTGTGGAACCGAGAACAATGGTGCTATTGACCCTGCCCATGGTCTTTTGTAAAATTTGGAGCTATCTAGGGGCCAGCACTCTCTGTTCAGGGCTTTCGCCCCTCTCCTGCCTCAGCTATGTCAGGACTGAAGGGCGGTCCCACACACTGTGGGGGAAAACAAACAACAGAGCTGCGTTTGGCCTCTCTGCCAGGCCTGCTCTCATTGCATCCTTTGAAGAGCTGTTAAGAGTCTGAACTTTGAACTCTGTTTTAGCAGATAGGAATGCACCTGAGCAGTTGCTCTCTCTTCCTCTATTAAGCTTTCATGAGACCAGTCCCACACAGCATCTGGATTAATGAGGAGTTCCTGGGGTTGTAGATGGATGGTGCCTCAACCTTTTGAGATCAAAGAGGAGGGAGAACACACTGATGTGGTGGAGGCTCATGTAGCATTTGGCTGTGTCAGAGTAATTAAAGGGACTAGATCACAGCTAGTGATCTAGGCAGAGGAACATGGGAATCTGGATTTGCTTTCTCGTTGTCTAAAGTGTACTTTTTGCTCCTGCAGATAACAAGCTGCTGGAGAAGTCAGACCTTCATGCAGTGCTGGCTGATAAGCTTCAAGCAGAAAAATATGACATGCAGAGCAGACATGAGATCAGGTATGTAACACCCCTTTTTTGTCAGCAGCTGTCTGTTGTGCACCTTGTAACCTCAATCACTGTTGGATGATTCACACAAACAGCTCCCAGATCCCTACAGTGACTTGGCACACAACGAACTGAAATTTTGTTGGATTAAATATAATTTACAGCTGTGTCTAAGCCTGTGATGAAGTTACAGTATGTTTAGAGTATGCAGCAGAGAAAGGTCTGGCCAGGTTTGGGAAGGAAGTTGATTTATTATAAATTCATGGGACAGAGGTAGACCACAATGAGCTGCTGCTCCTGGTCTGTGTGCCTAATGACCCTTACAGTGGTTACTTGCTCTTCCTAATGAGTATGGGATGGTTTGGTGGCTTAGTTTCTTTCAATCTGTGTCATCACATGAAAGGGGACAACAGAAATAAACCATGATTGTGAAGTGTCTGTCCTAAGTAAGCACCAGATGCCAAAAGGAAGGTGTTTTGTGCCTGCTTTTTAGTAGGATTTCTTGGGAGGCTTCCTCCCTGACCTGGGAGTAGCGCTGTGGTGCCGAAGGCAGGGGTTGTGCTGCTGGTTCTGCTGGTGTTGGCACAGCAAACCCACATGCCAGAAGCGTCCCTTGGACAGCATGTCTGTTCCACAGGTGAAGGCTGGCCGCCTCTGCCCTCAGTGTACCTGAAGAGAAGGCAGGACCAAGGAGCTCAAAATTCCTATGTCTGTAAGAATTGCTTCCTCTGTTGAGGTTCCTTTTGCTCTTGTCCTGAAACCAGAACCGCTCTATAGCAGGGAACTGTATGAGTGTGTCCAGGTGGGATACAAAACAAATCAATATAGCAGAGAAGGAAGAACTGCTGGGTTTACAGGAATTGTGGGCAAAACTCCAGCAGGCTGGAGGTAACACCCATCTGAAAATTCCCAAAAGCTTTCTGATAGCTGCAGTTGTCCTGAACCATTTCACTTTACAGAATCATGTTTTGGCTGAATGCCAGGTCTAAGAGATGAGGCTGGACTAAATGTGGATGAGAAGAAAGGCACAGAAGCAGCATCTGAAAGTAAATAGTCAGCTGAACTCTGATAATGTGCTCAATATAGGACAGGTTTTTGAAACAGAATTACTTTTCTAATCCTAGATAGCTGAGGAAAAGCGTTTTTACTTCCCTCAAGGCCAAGGAGCAGTATCTAGTTCTGGCTGTAGCGTGGCTGGAGCTGTAGGATGTGTTGGATTTTACCACAGGACTTGGCTTCCTGTCTGCTTGCACACTTTTTATTTTTTTTGGGAAATGCAGTTAGTGCAGCATTAGTTCAGTGAGGGGTTGGTTGGTTGTGTTTTGAGAAGAGCATTAGGTTACTGATATCACTGTGAGGCATTTGGATGGATTATCTGTTTCCCCCTGGACTGTTAAAACACAAAATGACTGCAGAAAGGGGTGCAATTACCTTGTTCTGTTTGTCTGATACAACGGCGTTGAAGTTGATTTTTTAAAAAGCTGTAATTCAAAATATAGCTGATAATGTGCTCAGAGTCTGTGTGTGTATATGCTTTTAAAAAAGCTTGCTTTTCTCTGTTCCTGTGTCTGTGCTTTCAGAGACATGGGTGCTAAATGTTACACTCTATCGTTGTTGTGGGTGGAGGGTGATATAAACGTTATAATATGTAAAAATTCAAGATTATCTGACAGTAATAGTATTGAAAAATACAATTAGTAACCACTTCAAAACTTACACACAAAAAGATTATAGTCAGGCCAATGGAGAAGTGACTTGTCATACCTGGGTCTGTAAACCCAAGGGCCTGGGAGTACTCCCTTGGTTTCGTGGCTTTTGGTTCTGTACCCTCTCCAGACATGTCGCATCTTCAAGGTTCACTAGCCCCCTCCAGGGCAAATCAGGGTGATAAAATACTTGTAATTGTTCCAGAATTTAGAGAGTGTACCTCTAAGACTCACTTATCTTCATGCAAATTTATACAGTGGCTAGTTATCTTCCACTGGAGTTTGAATTCTGGTTTAGAAATGTACGAGAAGGGAATCTAGTCCTCAGGAGATGGAACTTTCCAGTACTGTGTGTTGTCCTTTTGGCTGGTGAAGAGTGCATGGTGTGGAAGCCAGCTGTGGCTTGGTTTGTTACAAATCACCTGTGTCCCTGGTGTACAGAGCATCCAAGGGAGGCAATGTCTGGACCCTGGCAAAGGCACAGAAACAACTGGATTCTGGTTTGGGACATCTCTTCTTCTCTGTCCAATTGCAGCCCAGGACACGATAGCACATGGAATGATGCTCAGCTGCAGGAACTGGCCCAGCTGAAGATAAAGCACCAAGAGGAGCTGACTGAGCTGCACAAGAAACGTGGCGAGGTTGGAAAGTCTTCTTATGTTCTGTGGTCCATATGTGGCCTTTTGGGAGCCTGACCGTGATTTTACCAGGCTCGTTAATCATCATTTTTTTCTCGTTTCGTCTAGAGCCTTTTTAAGCTTCCTCAATTTTTGATGATTAAAATCAACCAGAGATGGGCTGGTCTGTAATACTGTCACCAGGAGATGAGAGCTTACATTGTCAGCATAGTAGGATTTTTAAGTGCTGAATTTTCTGGTTCATTAATAGGTTTTTAGTTGTATTAGAGGAGGAGGGAAATTATCTGGGCAGCAGAGCTGTATTTGAGCATTAGTAACTTAAAAAGACTTAGAATGAGTGGGGCATAGGGGGCTGTGTGGTTTCACTGGTCTCACTTTGCAGCACCACTTTCATGGCAGTGGACAAAGTAAACAAGCACTAGCCAAGGCAGAGAGAGCCATGGTGCTAAGCTGGAAAGGGGGTGCTGGTTCAGAGCCCAGGAGTTCTGTAGTGATGATGCTTGGGCCTGGAAGAGAGGAAAAGCCAGGGGGTCTTGGATTTGTGTTTTGGGTTTGTTTTTTTTTTTGACAAGGAAATTCGGAATTTCAGCAGCAGAATTGGGTTTTTAAAAGCACAGCAGTAGACTGAATGAGTCTGGAAGCTGAATGGGAGTGCATACTTTCATAGGGAAAAGGTGTGAATGACCTGGAAAATGCTATCATGCTCTTTTGATCACACCCCACTGGAGGTGTGGAGAAGCTCCAGTGACAGCAATTCTGAGCTTTCCAAAGAGGAGATTGTTTTCTATTGGAGGTGTGCACCAAGTGGTCAGGGCACTCACAATACTTTCTTTGATCCCAGCTTGGTGTCCTAAAACCCCTTACACAGGCAGGCACTCTTCCCAAAAATCAGTCTTCCTTCTTCCTGAGCAGCTGAGGCTTTGCTGCTGGGTAAGCTATGAGCTGGCAGCTGCAGCTCGGCAGCATTGTCCTCTGCCTCTCTGTGCCCTGTGCTCTGCAGGCACTCCACCAGCAACTTTTCTTGGTGGCACCTGTGTTCACAGTGTGAGCTGTGTGTCTCCTGAAATGGCTGTCCTGGTCATTAACAGGATGATTTGTTTCTTGGTTGTCAGTACTCATTTGTTGCGTACTTACTTGACAATTTTTAGTTTCTGTATTGATTTTTTCACTACTAAAATTTCTTCCTAATATGCATTCTGACTTTTTTCAGTTTGATCTGACTATTAATGAATCTTTTTGAGGGAACAGAGTGAGACTTCAAAGGACAGCAGCTTTTTGACAGTTCATTTTTGAAAGTGGATTCTCTGATTTAAGGACCTGTGTAGCAGGTCTGCATAGAAAGCTGGGCTAAAAAAGACCTGAAATGTGTGATCCATGCTTTTAATGCTAGATTAGTCTGTGCTTGTACTGAAGGCTGCTCAGTGTGTTATCCACTAACATCCCTGCAGTTTGTAATGCAATTTTCTCCTCTCCCCAGCTTGCCCAGTCTGTAATTGATCTGAACAACCAAATGCAGCAGAAGGACAAAGAGATGCAGATGAATGAAGCCAAGTGAGTAAGAACTCTTTTGTCTGTGACCAGACTTCTGATGGAGTTCTTTATTGGAGTTATAATATTCTCTAGGAGTCTTAGCCCAGGGCTAAAAATGCCTTTGTGGGGCGTTGTGCAAACAGCACAAGGAGATGGCACAGGTCCCAAAGGAGGTCCTCATGGTTTTGTATATTTTGTTGCCATTCCAGGATTGCAGAGTGTTTGCAAAAGATTTCTGAACTGGAAACAGAGTGCCAGGAATTGCGTAGCAAACTGCAAGATCTTGAGCGAGCTAATCAGACACTGAAAGATGAATATGATGCTCTCCAGATCACCTTCAATGCCTTGGAGGAGAAACTAAGGAAAACTACCGAAGACAACCAGGAGCTGGTCTCACGTTGGATGGCAGAGAAAGCACAAGAAGCCAATCGTTTGAATGCAGAAAATGAAAAGGATTCAAGGTGAGATCCATGACCTCTCTTTGATAAAACTGATATATTTTTCAGTTACAAGTGCATAGGATTAATCCAGATTTAGTTTTTACCTCTGAGATCTCTATTCTTGCGCAACACAGTGAGAGTCCAGAACTTTTTTCTTTTTCCAACCAACACAGAATGATGTTTCGTGAAAACATTCCTGTCTTTTAAATGAATAAAACATGTTCTTTTGTTTCTTCAGCTACATTTAACTGTGTGCTGAAGATCATAAATCAGATAGAAACTGTGGGATTTTGCTGGTATTAGATTTGGACTTCTCTTGTTCATGTTGCATCTTATACTGCTCCCAGTTATATCCTTTTTTGACTTGACTAACTTCAGTGTTTTTTGCATTCCTCTAGAATGAGCATCTGTCATGAGACTAAGCTTTGTAAAACTTATTGCAAAAGTAGTTTGTATGGCTTTTTTTCCTTGCAAAATATTTTTTCTTCTGAATTGTTTCAGCTTACTTGCCAGCTTAATGATACCATTAAGGTCAGCTTAAGGAGACTGACCTGTATTACTAGTCTCACAATAGATGGCAGTTTTGTATTAGCTTCACTAACATAATCATTATTTTGGCGAGTTCTTTCCCTCCAAGCAAATGTGTATTCATATGGATCATAAAGGGCCATAGGTTCACTTTGCCTCATTGCCTCACTTGAGTGACCTTGTCCTTTGCTACTCACAGTAAGAAAACTGCCTCTCCTGCTCGGAGTATCTTGAAAAGCAGCATAAAATTAGAGCAGGGGACGGATACTTTTTTTTTTTTTAGATTTTATGAATCCCATCAAAACTGTGCAAGGTAGCGTTTGGAATGGGAGTAAGGAAATGTTGTTGTTTCGCTTTTTTATTAACCTTGGATTCTCTTTCTTAGGAGACGCCAGGCTAGGCTGCAGAAGGAGCTGGCAGAAGCTGCCAAGGAGCCCTTGCCTGTAGAACCGTAAGCAGACTTGATTTATAGAGTCTCTTTCATGAGTTTATTCCTCAGGTTTATGCAGATGCATGATAAATGGTGTCTTTGTTATTCCTAAATTGGGTGATGTAGAGGAGTCTTTAAACTTGTTGTGTAAAGTCAGAAATGTGCAGTAACTCTACCTGAACTTACAGAAGAAGGAGCTGTTTTAGGACTGAAAATAGATGCTTGGCCTGAAAGTCCCAGGAATGGTTCATATGGTCAATAGATGTTGTTATAACAAATGTTTTTGTGCTGAGATATGTGCCTTTGGTCTTTAAGATAGTTTTTCGTGAAACAGTGAAGTCATGAAACAATTAACTCTGGAGATGCCTGAATTTTAAAATGTTAGACTATAAACATGCTCAAGGATTTCCTGTAGGAACAGGTACTGAGTGAATTAACCTGGGTGAAAATACACAACTTCCATACTGGCGGGGATTTATTATTTAAGGGAAGCACAGTGGAGTACTTTACCTGGTAAGCTGATGAGAATCCCTCTAGTCCTTGTTCTTGCCCTGCTGTGTTTGGCTCTGGGTGGTGCTGGATCAAGTGGCTGAAGTAGGCAGTGCGAGCTGTGGGTGCTCTGAGTTGGGTTAATCAGGGTATTTGTGTTTGCCTGGTCCAGAATAGCTGCATCTGATTCTCTGCTCCTGGGCCCTGCTGAGTGGTGCCAGAGCAGCCTGCAGGCTTTTTCTGGAGATCTTTTCTCTTTATGTTCACATCACAGAGTCACATGGACTGCTGTGCTGCAAGCCCTTGCGAAGGACAGGAGGAGTGCATCCCTCTGGAAGGGAGGCTGTGCAAAGGGCTGGGAGAGGGAGCAAGGGCATGTGGAAAGGGAGTAGGAGACACCCTATAGCATAATTGCTTCTGTATACTACTCAAACTCGGCTTCAGACATGGCTTTGGTTTCTTCTTTAGGATTTTATAATTTGAGAGGGTTTGTGTTGTGTAAATGTGCTGCTGACTGAAGGGAAAAACTGCACCATTTCAGGGGGTGTGCCCTGGTGTTTATATTTACTTAAAAATACAGTGTTAACATGGAAAGTTCTTCTGCTACAAATAGCTTTAATAGGAGAAACTTTAGATTTTAAAAATAAATATTGGCAGAACTTGATAGTATTTTATTGAAACACCAGCCTGATACATTCAATCAGAGAATATATTTTCCACAATCTTTTCATGGGTACTCTCCTCCAAAATCTTAGAATTGAAAGTGCAGCTATATTCTGAAATGAAGGATTACAAATGGTTTCGTCCTTTTAAATGCTTTTGCAGCTGAGTGTTACCTGATGGCACATATTGATTAAATACTGAATTTAAACTTCTCTTCAGTCAAATGTCTTTAGGTTAGTAAAGTGTGTTTAAAAGTAGTTTGTCCTGCAAAATCAGCAGTGGAGGAAACATCATAATTGAAGGAAAAAATACTAAGCTGTCAGAGCCTATGGTGACTAACGGGGGAAAATCTTCAGCATTAGCTGAGTAATTTAGCTGGAGTAATTTATTGTACATGGATTGGAACCTCACACTTGTGTTCAGTTGACTACCAGCACTTTAATGGAGTGAACAAAAACAGCTCTCACGCTTAATGGTGCAGCGTCTGAGGTACAACAGTGTAGAAAGTATCAGGGTGTCTTTGGTGTAGGTGAAGCAGGAAAATTCAGTCAACCGCTTGTGCTTTTTTTAATACTTAATTGTTTTGAAACAGCAAAAAAGGTGCTGATATCACCTATACTTGGTGTTGCAGTAACTCATGTTTTTGTTTTTCTGTAACTGTTCCAGCAAATATCATTCACTTTGTAGTGAAGCCATGCTCAGGTGTGGTGGGTTGTTAGAATGCTGTATGTAGTTAGTGTTACAGGCTGAAATAGGATGCCTGTAGTAAAGAGAATCTGAAAAAGAGGTCTAAAAACAGAAAGAGGGATGTGGAAATCCAGCCCTACTGTCAGTGAAGGGGAATTGGCAGCTGGAAAGAAAAAAAAACGGGAATCTAGTTGCTGTCTGTATCTGTTTTTGGGCACTGTGTGTTGAGTTACATCTCTGGCAGTGGTGGTTGCGTCAGTGTGTGTTATCTCGATCTACCTGTGTGTTGCTACAGCTCCATAAACCTGGGTTGCTCTGGGCATGGACACTGACAGGCCCTGGACCACTGGCGTCCTGTCAGTTCATGGTGTCAGTGGCTGATGGAAAAGGAGGTGTTTTCTCTCACTTCAGCAGGGATGATGATATCGAAGTGCTTGCAGATGAAACCTCTGACACAGCTGAGGAAACCTCTCCAGTGCGAACTGTCAGCCGGACGTCCAGGTTTGTGACCAAGAGATTCTTGTAGCATGTCACTGAGGAAGTACAACGGGCATAGTAGAGCTGGAAGAATGTTGGGAATGTAACTTAGGTTTCTAGTTGCCTTTAGGTGGAACACAGTTTAGTGCTACTACCAGAGCAGTAGTAAACTCATGTGCTGTGTTCTCTGTTGCCATGCTTTAGATGTACTGGTTTTCCTTTGCTGTTTTAACTAAATTACTCTAGTGCCTGCAAGATCTTAATTTAATCTTTCAAACAAATGTTTGAAAACTATATAGTTAATAACATGGGTATTACAATGCCTGTAGTTTTATGCCTCCATTACTCTACAAGATATTGATGTGACTTTGCAAATAGCTGGGTTTATCTGAAATGCTGAAAATAATCTTCACCTAGATTAAATGCATCTTGTTCTTTCTCTAAAATAGCAGTGAGTGGAAAGTAAGAGGTAATTATGTGATATCATAGATTAATTTGATTGAAACTTCAGACTTGGCAGACTGTTCTGTCTAAACCCAGCAATTCACAGGCTGAGGTTGAGGGACATTGAAGAAACTTGACCCACAAAATGTGTTCCAAGTTGTAGTTACCGATGACTTTTGCACTGATGCCTACCTTGATGTTCTCTGTCTCTGGGCTGGGTCTGAGGGGAGGGAGTCTTTCCAGAGACATGTTGCTATGAAATGTGTTTGTATTGATCTTTATGTGGAGAAGCTATTCACAAGGTTTAAACCTGTCCTCCCCTCCTTCAGTAAGCGACTCTCCCAGCCAGCTGGAGGCCTTCTGGACTCTATCAGTAATATCTTTGGGTAGGTTAGAACACTTTCACCTCCTTGTTTTGTTTATTGGTTTCAATGTACACCAAAATCTTGGTGATGCAGGGAATGCAAACAAATATTTTCAGCCTTCCTTCTAGCTTCTGCCTTTCTTTTTTTTTTCTTTTTTGTTCTCCTCAACTTCCTGTTTCTTCCATCTTGCCGTGTGCTGACCTCTGACCTTTCCCTCCAGTCTGTCTGAGTCTCCCCTTTTGGGACATCAGTCTTCTGATACTGCCAGGTGAAAACATTATCTGCTCTTAGTCCAGCACGTGATTGTATTCCATTGAGGTAACATGGAACCCAGCTGAATTGTGCTGATTAGATTCTGCAGTTGATAACTCTGGTTAGAACCTATCTACAGTGAGAAAGGCAATGAGCCCCTCTTTGTGGAGAGAATACATGGGGTTTGCTCTTACTTTCCACTGCACTTTGCTCCTTTAGTAGGATTATTTAAAGTAAGTCATTGGGTTCTGTGCTTAGTATTCAGAGTGGAGCCAGTCCTTCTAAGCTAAGCTCTGCAGTAGGTGGATGTCTTTGCCTGAATGGAGCAGCCCAAGCTTTGGAACAGAGCATTTTGCTGCCTGGGATGTAGTGCTGAAATGGTGTTGAGTCTTCCTAGACATAACAATGGAGCTGCAGCCAGTCCCATGTTTCTCTCCCTGTTGAAAACATTAAAACCCTGCTCTAAAATTAGGTAAATAATCAGTTCAGGTAACTTATGTGGTGAACTGTGAAATATCTAAAGCCACAAGTAAATATAGTGTTACATGACAAATATAATTTTTGAAAGATGGGATAAAAAAACCTGGTTAAAAGCACCTTCCCCCATTTTTTGCTTTCTGTACAGAGTAGTTAATTGACAGGTACAGATCAGGATGAACTCAAGAGAAACAGTGTTAATTTCTCATTTTAAAATGTTTCTGTTTTGTTTCATCTCAGGAGGCGTTCTCTGTCCTCGTTCCCTGCACCCCAGGATAATGCAGAGCCACATCCAGGTGCCAGTAAAGAAGTGAGAGTGCCCACTACTGCCATATGTGTCTTTGTGAGTACAGAAGGAATTCTCTGCTCTGCCTTTCTTTGTTCTAGTTTTGGAGGAAGAGAATCCTCTATGTGGGAGCTGATATCCTGAGACTCTTACTACTGACTCTTACACTGCTGAACAGGAAGGAATTTTTGGTTTGGTAGAAGCATTCATTCCATTTAATTCTTAGCCCAGATGTTTCTCAGCACCAGTGTGCTCGATGTCTGTCTTACTGAGGTCGATGATGACAAAGAAGTTTTCTGAGGGCACAGGGAAATTCCACCCTATTACTTCCTTGGCTCCCAGCAGTCTCTATTCTATCATGCCATAGTAGAGCTGTGATTGACAAAGAGACTGCTGACAGTTTGGGATTAATTCAGTTCCAGTTCTCCACAGTAAAGGGAGTTGTGGCCCCAAATGTAATCCAACAAATCTGGTGAAGAGGAGCTCATGGTGATGGGGTGTCCTCATTTGCTGTGCATGATCAAAGGTTTTCAAGCTGAGACCTCCTTTATGTGTTCTATGGCCTCACAAAGCCAAACTTAAGTTTCTGTGCAGGGCATTGTCTTGTGACTGAAAGGAAGTTGTCTTGTAATGGAGCTGCTTTTTTGAACATGGCCTCTGGAGCTTTCTTGGGCACTCCAGAGCTGGATGTGGATTTTTCATGGGTATTGAATGACTTATTTTCTTCATCCAGAGTATCAGTGTGGCTCACTACAGCAGGGGAGCATGTGTATTCTTGCCTGCCCTGTTACCATATTTTGTAGTGGAAGTGGTGGATGGAGGAAGTACCAATGTCACCTCATGTGAGAATAGGGTCATGACTGAAATGGCAGCTGGAGCTGGCTTGAATAGGGGGCATCAGGGGAGGAGGTGTTAGGCTTTAGCTCCAATGTTTTGAGCCCAGGTGAAGGGTCAGGACATGTCTAGGTCTGGTAGAGCATTCTGGGAATTAATGCAAGGGCTCTGTGGCAGAGGTTTGGCAAATGCAGGGAGCAGACTGGGCTCACCTTTGGGAGAGGCAAGTAGCAGATAGAAAAGGTAGTCACTTCCCAGGCATAGCTTATAGGCAAGGCCTTTCACCAGTTTTGTTGTGAATGGCTCCACTGCATTTGCAGAAAGATCAGATTTGAGATGTGATTAGCCTTAAATATGAGCTGACAGACCACATTCAAGCAACAAGTTCCATAAAAATACAATAAAAAATACAGTAAAAATACATTTCCAGAAAAGCTGGTTTTGAAGGAGCAGTTACTGAAAATACTTAAAAAATAATTAAGATTGTGGTGGTAATACTGTGTGGGTAAGTAGTATAAAGCTGTGAAATGAATAGAGGAATAAAAAAGGAATGAATCGTAAAATTCTCATAGGTTTTAAAAGTTCAGGAATTCAGAACACTAAGCTGTGAGAAGCGGGGGTGCTGAGGAGTCAGTGCATCTGCAGAGGCACAGCTTAAACCCAAGTCCTCTGCAAGGAGGACTTGAACTTGTACTTGAACTGCATAATCACCAACACACCCAGTGACTGCAGTGCAGCTGCTGTGCTGTTTCCTAGCAGACCTGTTTAACTCAAGCCTGACTTGATTGTTCCATGGTTGCATGAACTGATTGGATCATGTTCCGTGGCTGTCTCTAGATGGAGGAATGAAAAGTTACTTTCCTTCTACAGCACATCACCTTTTACTGTTTCTCATCTTGTCCTTTCCTTATGTTTTTTTTTTTTCTGGTGTGACTTAAGAGACTAAGCTTAGAAAGCATTGTAAGGCTTTTGGTAGCTTGTTATCGCTGCTGAGTCCTTGCTGCTGTTTTTATTGATGTGCCTTTGTTTTTTCTTCAGATAAGGATCAGTCTTTTTGCTGTCTGTACACCACCAGCCACAGCAAAGTTTCAGTCTGTGGCTTTATTTCCTATGTACTGCTGAAAGATGCACAGCTGTGATTCTGTGTAACCTTTAAGTTCTGTACCTTTCTGATCTGTGGGTTATGGATGTGTGCTAATTCCCTTTTGGGTGGCTGTTCTGTTCCTTCCCCTCCTCAGGATGCACATGATGGGGAGGTGAATGCTGTGCAGTTCAGCCCTGGCTCCCGCTTACTAGCTACAGGAGGCATGGACCGGAGGGTTAAGCTTTGGGAAATCTTGGGAGGTAAACCTTTTTGCTTTAGGGTATGGTGGGATGCTAAATAAACTTGTATTATGGGTCACTTTGTGTTGACTTCTGTTCTAATTCATTGCTCAAGTTTTTGTTCATCTTTCTCTGTGCAGATAGGTGTGAGCCCAAAGGTTCCCTCTCTGGCAGTAATGCTGGGATTACAAGCATAGAATTTGATAGTGCTGTGAGTATCTGCAATATCCACTGTTCATAATTGGGAATAAATCAATGGAATTATGTTCTCTACTGTCATTTCCATTCTAATTGAAAAGTTACCTAAGAAATGGGTTAAACATGAAAGTAGCTGAAAGTAGTTAAAACTTTACAAAAGATCTTTATTTGATAAGATGCAGTCTGTAATTCTGATCCTTGCTTTACAATTCAGATGATGACATGCAGCTCAGACATTGGCTATTACGGATTTTTGTTTAAAGTAAGAAATTAGCTTTCCATTGAAGCTGGCATAACAGCACAGAAGAAGCAAATACACTGAGGCTTTATTTCTGTGAAGTTTTTTTTCTGTAAGTGCTTTACTGAGGTCTGTGATGAATAGTAAAAGGTCTGATTATCCCAAGACTTGCAGTTCCATGCCCTCTTCTCCCAGCAGTTTCTCCCCAGCCATGGCACAGCAATGGTGTGGCTGGCAGAGTGTTTGCTGACAGTGTGAGATGTGCTCAGGTCATGTTCACCTGGAGCAGCGGAGACATGACTGGGATCAGCATCCAACAGTCCTGCTTTAAGGAGTTTGGGGTCTTGGATTGGTCTAACTGGACATGTGATCTGACTTTTGTGCTGAGACCTCTTCCATAGCACAAAGCTGATATAATTTCTGCCATTTGGTGATTCTGTGTGCTAAATTATGATACACAGCCAAGAGGATCCTTCTTTTGGACACTGACCAGCTCATTAGAGATGTGCTGTTAATCTGCAGGAGAAACTAGTCCTGAGGTTTGGCAAGTTGCTTGAACACATTTGCAGTGAGAATTGCCTGGGTGAGAGGCCAAAGGATTAGAAGGATTCAGGAAAGTCTTTTGTGATGGACAGGACTGCAAGAATAAGTTTTGTGGTGGCCATTCTCCATCATGGGTGACTTGTGGGAGCCCTAAGCCTAAAGCCATGAACAAATTGATTTCACTTTCCTCAGGCAGATTTCATTTTTGAAATCTTAGCTTAAAATGCTGGAATTTTAATGAAAATGGCAAGAATCAGGCTAATTCTACTCTGAGACCTTTCTAAGTAGTGGGGATAGAAGATGCAGGGCTTTTTCCTCTGGGAAAAAAAAAACCAAAAAACTAACACCAAAAGAGGAAAACAACTCCATAACAGATGAGGGTAAACTAGAATGCATTGTCTCACTGCAGCTGAAGGGAAAGAGGAATGTCCTTTTTCTGGTCTGCTTATTATTCTAATTGGTATACATTATTCTTGTTATACTCTATAGCCATGATTCTACAAACCCTCCCATTTTGGTGAGAAACAGGTGTCATAGCCCTTTGGGAAGGGTTACATTAGCTTTCCATACTGGCATTTGCTACTGTGGTTTTGGTTTTATTCCTTTTTACCTTTCACAAAATAGCACTAATATGGTTTTAATGGTTTAATGGAAATATTTGAATTTGGTTTGCCTATTGACTAGCAGAAGGAATTTTAAAGGAATCTTGTGTTCACAGGGTTCTTACCTCTTAGCAGCTTCAAATGACTTTGCCAGCAGAATCTGGACAGTTGATGACAATCGGTTACGGGTGAGTCTTGTGAGGCAAAGCAGTGAACTGTCTTGTATTCCCAGTTTTATTTAATGGGGACATGGCAATTTTGGAAGTTGTGCATTTACAGACTCTTTTAATAGTTCTTTTGTTGAGAGGTGCTTTATCTCTTGAAAGTCTTCACAGAAAGAGCTAAAATACAATGTTGATTTCCATACAGCCTTGCAGGACGCTCCAGTTACTGTGTATTTTCCCAATACAACCCCCCACCCAGAAAATCCTTTCCACATAAACACATACACATACACTTCTGTGTACCCCTCTGGGGAACTTTAAGTGCTTCTTATGATTTATGGAGAGCCATCTCAATGTTTCAGCCTCTCTCAAAGGACAGGCTGCTGAAAAGGGCTTTGTGAAAGACAAAGCAGGACTTTTGTTTTAATTCAGGAGCAGCATTCTTGAAAAGGAGCCCTCTGCCTGGCTGTCCAAGGCAGCAAGTCTCCAACATGTTGGACATCATCCTCAGTGTCTTTTGAAAGGTTCCTCCTTTCCTCCCAAATACTTTGTACTCATATTCTTCTCTAACACTTTTCTTTTGGTCTATCAAAGGATTATTTTCAAATCAGAGACAAGTTTCACAGCTTTCCAAGAGCTTTTTTTTTCATTGTCATTTCCTATGTACACTTTTCCTCAACTTCTTATTTTAGTAAGATGCTACTTTGATGTTCAAATCTTCTGACATTTCAGTGTTGGCTATAACCAACAGCTGCACTGTAATTCATTGGGTGGTTCTCAGTGTGGAGATGTCAAGTCTCAGGAAAGTGAAGAGTATCCGTTCTTTTGCACCTTCTTCTTGGCTGCAAAATGTACTATTGAATGTGAATTATAATGAATACAAGTTTAGCAGACATAGATTACTCATTGCAGAAGGTTAGTTACATCTGCAGACAGTCACATAATCTTCCTGTAATTGTTTGGAGTGCATTCATTGTTTGCTGAGATGAAATAGTGCGCTCTGTTTCAAGTGTGAGCACTGTGGACTTTTCATGGCTTGCACATAAGCAGGAGGTAGTGAAGCTGAAATCACTGTAAACTTTGCCAAAACTCCCTACCTAAATGTGGATACCTGTATGTGATGTCTGTGCAGCAAGGGCAGAAGAGAGGTACAGAGTGGAAGATGGATCCTCCTTGCTGGAGTTTGTATTCCTTTCTTAAGGCGAGGTGGTCTTTTTGGGATGATGTTTTGTGTATCAGGTTTGGTTTTTTTTCCCAAACTTAGCTCCCATTTCTTTCCATCCTTAAGGGCTTTTATTTTGTGTTTCCCCAAGCCCAGATTGCTTTGTGTAATTTGATACTCTGTTGAGTATTTCAAAAAAATCTATCTACAAAGATTTCTGTCTTGTTTTTCATAACCCTTACTTTAGTAATTCATTGTCTGTTTTGTGATTTAGTATGTAAATGTTGAGCAATTCTAAGTGAATGTGCTTCATGTTCTCAACCCCAGAGAGCCTCCCTCTGCACTTAGAGAAGCTGCTGTAGGGAGTTTTTCTGAAATCCCTGGTTGTCTCAGCTTTCAGGCTTTAAGATACAATAACAATTGAGACCTGATACCCTGTGCTGTCCTTCAGGGAAGCTCCATATGAAAGCAGAAAGGCACAATTTCCGTTTTCAGCATGCTTTAACCCCTTGTCAGTGGTTTGTCCTGCAAGGCTCTGTTGCAGTTGCCATCTGTCCATGAAATGTAGGTGTACAGAGTGTTGAGGAAGGAGCTGGCAGGTTCCTGAGTAACTGGAGAAACTGCAGCAAAAGATGACCTGTGTTTCCCAGCTCCAGGCTGGACTCTGATAATTAACACTTCTACTCAATGATGGTCTCTGTTTAATAGATGTTTTTTCTGTCAAGCAATGTAGGATACATGCAAATTACAATTTGAGCAAGTGGAAATACTCAGTTTCACCATGTCAATCTCCTGTCCCCAGCACACCCTGACAGGTCACAGTGGTAAAGTTCTGTCAGCCAAGTTCTTGCTGGACAATGCACGTATTGTTTCGGGAAGTCACGACCGGACCCTCAAGCTCTGGGACCTCCGCAGCAAAGTTTGTAAGGAAGCCCAACTTCTGCCTTTCATCCAATGTTTTGTGCTTCTGCTGAATGCTCATGGCAGTCTGGTGTCAGATCAGTTACTGAATCTTTTTGCCAGTATAAAAATGGAAAAAGCTAGCAGTCATCCCATTTTCTGATGTTCTTAAAGTAACTGAATTCTTTCTGCCTGTTACCTGGAATAAGAAATCCTGTGTGTGCAGGAAGCACTGTTAATGCTATTACACTGAGAGCAGCTGGTTTTGGGAGTGTTCTTTGTTTACCAGTCTGGGGATGGGTATTTTAGTCTTCCACTAAAAACTTCGAGCCAGGCCAGGTTTTTAACCCTGAGGTGGGTGGATGGAAGTGTCTCTTGGAAGCATACCAAAACTTTCAACATCTCAAATTAAGGAATTGCTAGGATCCAGGCTTTACTTTGTGAAAAATACCTTATTTCCTTGGTTTTTCTCCTACTGCAGGCTCTTAAACCTGCTTACACTGAGAGAGCATTTGAGATTCAAAGTTACCTTGATACCTGAATTGCAAACATAGGTCAAGGAGACAGATCGATGTTGTTTAACAGCAGCAAATTATAGCTGGCTAAATATGAAGTGGAAGTGAAGCAGCTGTCATGGGAACATTTAAAGTCTCAGCAAAGGAGATTGAGAAGGGCAGAGAGGCTGAAGACTTAATCAGGATTATTTTAAGACAGTTTCCCCTGGTCCTGTCCTTGGACACTGCTCTGTGTGGTCACTGTATGGGGGGAAGGAGGGTTTAGGGATTGTTTTCTGTCTCAATTTTCATCAGTTTGGACAATGTGAATTTAAGTGTGTCGCCATTGGTTTCTCCTTTTTAGGTATAAAAACAGTGTTTGCAGGATCTAGCTGCAATGACATCGTGTGTACTGAGCAGTGTGTAATGAGTGGACATTTTGATAAGAAAATTCGTTTCTGGGACATCAGGTAAAATTACTGTAAGAGAGCTTATGGATTTGCTCTCAGGTTAATCTGAAGTAGGGAACTCTTCTTCCTGAGCTTGGCAGCTGGGGAGACTGTTATAAAAGTGGCAAAAGGCCATTAAAGAGATTTTTGTTCCTACTTTTATGCTGTTCGGTATTATAAGTTTTTTTTGTTGTGGGTTTTTTGGGGGATGGCATTTCTTTTCTGAAAAGATAGCCTGCTTGCTGATAAATATTTTTCATTGGTCAGTACTTGCTGTTCTAGGGTGGGTTGTGAGGAAAGTAGTGTCTTAACTGTTTGCTGGAAATGCTACCCACAAGGTGGGATCTAGCTTGGGAAAGAAACAAAATGTAAGAATAAACCAGTAATCCTTTTTCTTCTGTTCCACATTGGGACAGGTCAGTTTTAATGCACTGATTTGGCTTCTGGACCCTTGTTCACTGCTTTCTTTTTTTCCTTCCCCCCTCCCTCTTTTTTTTTTTTTTTTTTTTTTTTTTCTTTCCCTCTTTCTGTCTTTAGGACTGAAAGCATTGTAAAAGAACTGGAGTTGTTTGGAAGAATCACAGCTCTGGACCTGAACCCAGAGCGAACAGAGCTTCTGACCTGTTCCCGTGATGATCTGCTCAAGATCATTGATTTGCGGGTCAGTGCTGTCAAGCAGACATTCAGGTGAGTGTATTCTCCACAAGAACACTGTGAATTTCAGGATCTTATGTTGTGGGTTACCCTCAGTGCTGGGAGTGGTCACTGTGAAGAGAGCAGTCTCCTCACTTATTTTTCTACATGGCAAAGTTCTCTAGAATGTCTAGAAACAGCAAAGATCTGCTCTACTGGATGTTATCATGTATCTCTTTGAAGAAGGCAAGTTGGCTTAGAAGTCTGTGTTCTAAAGGAAAGAATTTCTTCAGGTGCCATTGAGAGAAGGGTGTATGAGAAACATGAATTGGGATAAAGGGATGCTGGAATTTATTCTGAACCATGCAGAAATCCTTAACATTGTCTTTAGTACATATCTCTTCTCATAAATGAATTAACAGTTATCTGATTCTAACTTTCCAGTGCCCAAGGATTCAAATGTGGCTCTGACTGGACAAGAGTTGTGTTCAGGTAAGGTCAGACATAAACAAGATACCTGATGAACCTTTCCCCAGCTAAACTGAGTGATTCCTGATGCTTGGCTGCACTGGTCCCCAGTTACAGCTAGAAAAACTGGGTCAGAGTTTGTAATTTGTCCAGGGTTAACGCTTTGTCAAGCCAGAGTGTATCTGTAAGTATGGATCCAGTCTCTTGGAAATGCTCTGATTTCAAAGTGCTTTCGCCTCTTAATATTAGCAGGTGATAACACATAACTCCTAAAAGAGTATTTAATGCCAAGTTGCTTGCTTAGGAAGTTGTGGGTGGAATGATGATGTGTGCTGAAAATTGCTGACTTGAAAATTGTTCTTTGCCCTCTGCACCTGGTCTGCTCTCACAGCCCTGATGGTAACTATGTGGCTGCTGGCTCAGCTGATGGGGCCCTCTACATTTGGAATGTGCTTACTGGGAAATTGGAGAGGACGCTTGCAAAGCATCACAGGTGAGGGAAGTGGGACATGCAGCCTAGAGTGGGGATCTGGGTTGTGGATCTTGCTGAGTTATCAAAAAGTTGGAGTTGTACAGCTTTGCAGCTTTTATGCATGTGAGAATTATTAATATGCAAAGTCTTTGTGGATTCATGGCAGCATTCTCTAGGTTGAATTAGATTAGATTTGTTGTTATTTTGCTAAACTGAGATACGATTCTAATAAAGTGCATTCAATACCTTTTGAAGAAATTGTACCTGCCTCAGACTTATTAAAAAAAGAGACTGAGTCTCTTGAGATGTGAGAAAGTGCATGGTTTTTTTATTGGCAATAAGAGTATTGTAGTATTTCATTCCAGTGCTAAGTGCTGTTGTGGAATTCAGCTTTCTTGTAAACTTACTCTTGCCTTCCCTTTCAGTTCTTCTATCAATGCAGTCACGTGGTCACCAGCGGGTGCCCACGTGGTCAGTGTGGACAAAGGAAACAAGGCTGTGCTGTGGTCTGAGTTCTGACTGACGGAGAGTGAAAGGCTGTGTGTGGTGGTGCTGGTCCGTGGCTGCACAGCATGGAGACCCGAGCCCATGTCCATCCAGAGTCAGGATATTGACAAGCACATGGGCTTTGCTTTCCTGAGGGAAGTTCTAAAGCAATGGAGAAAGGAGCCTGAGTCAGAGACTTCTCCCGGCCATAACTGCACTGTGGCACTTGGACTCAGAATGGGATTAGCTGTTGTAGATGGAGAATGCTACTTAGTCATGCCTTTACTTGCAGTATCTATGCACCATGTGGAGCTGAAGATACTAGCAGGATTCCTCACCAGACAGCTGTGCCAAATACCCTGTCACACAAATGTATCTACAGCACTTCTGAGGTGGAAACTTTGGAAAGAAGTCATTGTGTATGCTGACTTAAAGCATGTCCTGTCTCCTGTGTTCTGTTCCGGTGGCCTAATTCAGGCATGGGATGAGAAGAAACACGTCCTAAGCAGTTTGAAGTGTTGGAACAGCTTTTAAAGAGAGTCTCCCATGGCTCTGACAGCTCTGCCTTTGAGTCATCAATTCAGTTTGGATCTGTTCTGATCCTGGCACAGGCTCTCCAGCACTGTCATGTGAACTCTGTTATCGGTTCTTGAGGAAACGGTCTGTTCTTCAGGGCTTCTGCACCCTTGTGTTGAAATGCCCTTCAACAACTTGGGCATCACAAAATAGGTTTTTAATCTTTTTATACCACAGGCAGTTTGGTTACTGGGTATGAGCAGAGAGCTAAGTTTGTTGAGGTGGTTGTAGTTGTGCTGCAGTGATGAGGAATGTAGTAATCCTGTGACTTCAGTCCTGGAATACAGATGTTTGGTCCCTTTTTCTGTTCATCCGTCCTGTCCTGGCGGCTGTCAGTACACAGGAGAGCAATGGCATCAAATCCCAAATCCATTGTTTTGGTGCTGGCAATTCCAGGCCACCTGCCCCGTTCTTGAGCACATGTGCAATATTCCCATTTGCGCTGGAGCCCTCTGTGGCACGGAGCAGTGTCTTAGCTCTGTCCCTGTTCTGGCACCCCAAACCATGATGTGACTGAGTGTGAGCTACCTGGTATATCTTTATCCAGCCAAACCTTCCCACATCATCTGGGCCCCAAGACAAGCCACCAGCGTTTTATTGCCTTTTTATTTGCACTTTATTTTCTTCCTTCCTGATAGTGTTTTACTATGGAAGTGTGTTCTTTGAAGGGGCTGGGTTGGGGGAGCTGTTCTGACAGGCTCCTTCTAACCCAGCCTTTCATTCAGACACTTTCTGCAGAGGAGAATTAGAGTATATGGGGCAAATTTTTTATTTATTCAGCTGCCCATAAGAACTTGATTGTAAATAAACATGTGTTCTGCTTTTAAAACCCCACACTGCTCTGATTTATTTATTTGTGCATCTGTGTGAGATCTTGTTTGAAAGGAGTGCAGAGGGGGATCTGAAATATCATTTTCCTGGTGAGTTGTGGGATTTGGTGTAGGGGGACAAAAAGGATAATGCTCTTAGCTTGGGGCTAGATGTCCCGCAGGTGCAGCCTGGGCTTGCTCTATCTCAGTATTGCTGCCTTGAGGCTGAAGGAAGTCTTGCCTCATTGAACAAGTGCCTCTGTCTCTGTCCTTGAAAGGTTGATGTATTGTTGGATGTTTTGGATAAACTACTGGACTGAGGAAATCAGGATCTGTATTTCGAACACTGCTGAAGTAGGCATCTTTTTCTGCTGTGAGACTTTGACTGCTACCTTGTCAAGTTTTTAAGACAGGAATAGGAGTTGCACGTTTCTTTAAAAACACAAAAACCCTGCTGAAGATGTTGCTCTGGTTCCAGCTTCAGAGTAATGAAGAAAGGTCTTCAGCTCTCCAGTATACAAATTTCATAACTATTAGCCATCACTGGTCACCCTCCTTTTTTCCTAAGAAAAGAAGCTTTTATCCAGCTCATGGAAGTGAGAACTGTAGCAAAAATGTGAAGTTGGCATTCTGAACAGTTTCTAAAGGCAAGATATATTTTCTTCTGCCTGTTGCAGTGGCAGATGGTTCTTGAAAAGGCACCTGCCACAAGTCCAGGTGACCTTGGTTACTGCAGGAAAGCAGATCACAAAGTGGCAAGTCAGCATGATGAAAGATTATTGGGAGATTAGCATTAAAAAAAATGCAGGCTCTGCTGAGGAGGATCAGAATGGGTTTAGGATGTTTATAATTTAGACTGCTACACTTGCGTTTTTCTACAACATGAACACAGATCTTACCCAAAGGGCTTTGTTAGGCCCATTGATGCTGTTACGAAGCAGGTTAATAACAGCCAGCTAGCTAAATCCTTAAGCACTTGAGATTAAAGTTCCTTAGCACCGAGGTACACAAGAAATTCTAGTGACCGATTTTAGCTTTTCTTTTTTTCCTATATTTTGATTACTTCTATTGCCTCCTCTGCTTCAGCCTGCAGAGAGAAGAAGAGCAAATGGAGGTACCTGCAGTGCAGAGCTGGCTGTAGCAGTTTTGCTGCCAGAGGTGGAGCTGCCCTTCAAGTGGATTTGGGGGTGGGTTGTGCATCTTTCTTTGGATTAAGGGTGCACCAGGAAGATGTGTTAGGGAGAAGCTGTAAGCTGATTCCAAGATCCCCTGAAGATGTTTGCAATGGTACATGTACCAACAGGAATGCTCATCCTCTCCTGCAGAACTAATAACCCTGCAGTGGCTGCACCACAAGACTTGCACAAAACCAGCTTCCTCCCTTTTATGAAGTGTGACTGAGTAGAACATCTCTGGGGTTTCTTCCTTACTTCCTACAATAAGGGCCTGACTTTCCTCCTGCAGCACAGGCACCTGTGAATTTCTGTGGTTCCAGCCTGGCTGGTTTGTGTTTGCCAGAGTTGATCAGACAGAGTAGTGATTAAGCTCTTCAAATAATTCACCTCCAGTTAATAAAATGTTGCTGGAACCCTGAAAGAGCTGAAGAACATCGGTTATGTAGTTTGTTTTTTTTTTTGGTTTTTTTTTGAGTAGTTTGTGTAGCCCCGGCCACTGTATTCCAGCAAATGTCAGTGATTGTTTGTGAAAAGCAAGCTTGATCTGTGACTGCAAGGTTGCTTGAGCTGGGGGGAGCTGTTAGGCTGGCAAGTGGACAGGATATCATGTGATCCTTGTAATCAAATGAACAGATGCAGCCAGAGGAAAGCTACAGCTGTTCCTGCAGCTCACAAGCCAAAAGTTAACACATACTGTTGTGCAAAATACCAGGGCCAAATTCACTGGTGGGGAGAATGCTACTCATGGAAGATTAAGGAACAGAAAAGCTGAAGTTAATTGAAATAGCTGTGTTTCTTAAATCCTGGATGTTGTGCTTTTGTAAGTGAATTGAGGGGGGTATTGTACAAGCCAGCAGAGTATTGTTTTGCATCAGCATGTCAGTTGGATGCTGGTGAAGCAATAATAGATAAATTGCTTAGTGATCATAAGAATAGTGTATTGTTCTCAATGTTTCATAGTCCATCAAAATGGTGTTTTAGTGTTTTATAAACTCCCTTTTTCATAAATGGCTCTTGTCTGTTCAGTTTCTTACCAGGCTGGCTGTCTTGCAGCCTTAGGAAGGAGATAGAGCTTTAGAATAAACTGCTTTCAGTAGCTGTCCTGTGCTACATAAGTCTGTAGTCTTTGCAAAATGTGTGAATAGGACATTGCAGACCTCTTCACTGACTACCTGAATGTCCTTAGGTAATGCCTTGTTGTTGCTGACTTAACCACTTCCCAGCTGAATCTTAGCCCAGGTACAATATTTGCTCTTGGAGAGGGATTAATTCTTGAAATCCTGGATGGACGCAACTAGAGACGAGCTTTCAAATCCGCTACAAATTGTCTTCCTTGTTTGTGAAGAGGGCAGTAATTCCCTTTGGTAGATGCAAAGAGGCATAGAACACAGCTGCCTTGGAAAATTCATCTTTCCTCAATAATTTAGAAGTTCCCATCACTGTCTGTGGAAGCTCCTGTGCCATTTGGAACACCGCAAGGTATTTAATGTTAATTGCTTGTGTGTTTCTTTGAGTCTACAGCATGAGTCTCATGTCTAGTCAGCAACAAATACTGGTCTGGGCTTGAAAAACCTACTTAATAACAGTAGAAATGCTTACATGTATGTGGTCTGTTTCTAATGTCTGCCTTGCATTTTTTTCAGCTTTCCAAGAAGCCAAATGTTTCCTTTTTCTATGGTTTGTTGTCTGCAAATAGGCCCTAGGAACTGTTTTACTCTTGAAGCAGTTTTAAAATGGGAAAGCAAGCAGAGAAATAGAATGGGAACAAATTGCAAGAACAGTCATACTCCATCAGAGCTGGGGTCTGTGTAACACAATGCTCTCATTCACACAGCTCTGGTGGTGAGGAGTGTAAGGACAGGGTACATGTGGTGTCATCCTTTCCTGATGCTGCTCCTCTGCTTCAGAATCTTACAGGGTTAAGGTTGCTCCGGGATCCTTGTCCAACAGCTGCCAAAAGCCCTTTTTCCTGTGAATGTGTCTAATCCTGTGATTCAATTTGTATTGGTGATTTCCAGAGCCACCTTGAATCTTCTGTTAACTGGGGAAGTGCTTCACCTTATTTTAAATTTGCTGTCTGATCATTACCTGGATGCTATTTTATGGCTTACAACAAAAGGAAAAGCTGACTTCTCTGCTTTGTACCACTTAAGTTTTCTGGACTCTCTCTCTGGATATCTCTTGTGCCCTTGTAGTCTCCCCTTTCTCTTCTTCCCTTGTCTTATTTTTTCCACTGCTTCTCTTCTTTTCCCCCCATTCTGTCCCTCCCCTTTTCCCTTTTCTCTCCCTCCTTATTTTTCTTCTCCTGAAGAGTTTTTATTCCATATATTTTCTGCCCCTCAGGTGCAAGCTGTTCCCTACCTCCGAGTATAATTATTGCCTTTCTGGGCAGATGGCTGGACTGTTCTATCCTTACAGTGCATTCTGGTTTCAGCTCAGTGCTACTCCTCCCATAATGGGTTGTATTGGGTTCTGGTTGAGGAAAATGCAGCAGGACAGATGAGTTCTCATTTGGGGGTTGGTCTGACTCCTTGGCAACACAAACCACCTTTGTAGCTTTTAGGCAGAGCCACCATTTAGATGTGTGAGGGGTTCTGAAACAGCACAGAAGTACAGTGCTTTACCTACTGCTTTTATCTCATCCACCTATTTTTCCCAGGCGTCTGGGGCAGGACATTTTGGGACAGAAAAGCTTCATTCACCCACAGTCACATCCCTGTTTTTGACCATGAGCTGCCCTGAGTCTCAAAAGACCGAGATTGGTGGGAAGAATGCTGATTCTCCTCAAAAACAAGTTATCTTCAGAAAAAGCACCCGTGACAAAGCTGTGAGTATGATAATAATGGGCTTATTCAGGTTTGAGTTTTACCTGTAGTCAGACGGGAGACTTATTAGAAAGCTGTTTCCTGTCCCCTTTATTTTTTTCTGAAGAAGGAGCATGAGCCATATTACCACTAAATTTGAGGAGATGATGTAAACAGTTTTTAGGGCAAACTTTTCATATTGTTATAATATTTAACTTTATTTAATATAAAGTTTATAATATATAAACTTTTCATTCTTGTTATAATACAAGAGAAAGGCAGCCCACCTCACTCTCCTGGGTTGTACTTCTGCCGGTAAATGATTAAAACAAAGCTGATTCATTGTCTTTCCAACCTGACAGCACCAAAAATCTTTAAATCTACACTTCTTTGTCCCATGCACAAGTATTTGTGTTGTACCTTTGGGAGTTGGTCAAGATCAGGTCTTCAGTTCTGATGTCCTGAAGCATGTGAATAATCCTGTTGAGTCTGATGGGGGTTGCATGTTTGCGGGAAAAAAAAAAATTCCATTTAAAATGGAATTGTTCTGATCTCTGCAAGATTTATAGCTCTCTGATATGTGTGTCCCCCTCCCCTCAACAACCACAAACATTTTATAGTTCAACTGTGGTCATCCTCTCCCCACAGCTGACCATCTACCTGGGAAAGCGGGACTTCGTTGACAACATAGAGAATGTGGAACCTGTCGGTAAGCTCACAAGGTTATGTGCTGCTCTTCCTGCTCTCAACCCTGCTTATCCTCTGTTAATCTTGATTTTTTTCCCTTTCTTTCAGATGGTGTTGTATTGGTGGATCCTGCTATTATCAAGGGGAAAAAAGGTTAGAGGTTTTATGCAATGTATGTCTCAGAAATTGTTTGTCTTTCTGAGTGAGATGCTAAGGTAGAACCTTTTCGTTCTTTTAAGGGTACAAATGTAATTCTCCTCTCCAGTGAATGGGCTTCTTATCAATGCAATGTCTGTTGTTACACACGGGATGAGTACTCACTGGGTTATGCAAGTGTTGAAATGAGTTTCCATGTCTCCCTGAGGCAGGAGATGTCCTCATCCCAGCCTGGCTTCACTGCTGTCCTGCTGCATGTTTCACCTGTCCTGTTCTTCTCAGTGTTTGTGTCCCTGACCTGCATGTTCCGCTACGGCCGGGAAGACATTGATGTGATTGGCCTCACCTTCCGCCGGGACCTCTTCTTCTCCAGGGTGCAGGTGTACCCGCCTGCTGACAAGCCAGAGTCTCTCACCCTCTTGCAGGAATCTCTGCTAAAGAAGCTGGGGAAAAATGCATATCCCTTTTTCTTTACAGTAAGTATCTCAGAAGAGCCTCTGATTCTCTTCTTTTCTGTACTTACCTGGCTGTTGAGGCCTTTTGATAGACTGAATATGGGAATTAATAGTGAGTTCATGTTCTGCAAGTTCCAATTTTGAGTGATAGGTGGTGTTACCAATGTTTGTTTTTTTTTCTTGCAATCCTGAGAGGTAAAGTGCAAGAAGATCCTCACTGTGCAGTGATCACAGTACTGTGAGAAAGGCTTTCTTAAAAAAGGCAAGGGAATTTGCAATGGCTGGAATGCGTTTTACCATTGCACCAGTGCCAAATCCTTTTCCTTTAAAAACTTTGTGGATCAAATAAGGAAATGAAAAGGTGTTTACCAGATGTTGTCAGCAAATGACAGCTGACTGCCAAATTCTAACAGGAAATCCTTCCAGTGCTGTCAGTCACATGTCTGTCTTAGTGTTCCTCAAGAGGATTCACGTTGTACATGGACTTTTTTTTCTTTCTTGACTTTTAAAGTATTTTTGGAAGAGAGGGATTTGTTTGTAAAAGGCAAATATGCTAGCCAGAATTCCAAAGGGTTACTGCATTACAGTGAGTGACCCCTTGTCTTCAGGACTGCTTTTGTGAGCAGTACGTTACCTGAAATATCTGCGTACTGTTGCTTTGGGGCATCTCCTCTTCTTCCTCCCACAGTTTCCAGATTACCTGCCTTGCTCAGTCTGTCTGCAGCCTGCACCTCGTGATGTTGATAAGGTGAGGCCAGTGGGACATTGGTGCTTATCATGGTTAAGGAAAGTCAGATGGAAAAAAGTCATGTGAATTTGTTTAGCTTGAGAGTTGGAGAAGGTGGTACTGATTTTACTGTGCTGTACCACGAATGTCAAGAACTAAGGGCTACAAGTATGTGTCACAGAATTGGAGTTGAAATCCTCAAAATAAGAATGAGAATCTAAGCAAATAGCAGCAAGACTGCAAAATCTGCAGTGCTGTAGCTTCTTTAAGACTATCACATGATTTGTGGGTTGGCTGCACATAAAATGATTGTGGCTGTGAGGCTACATGAAAGAAAAGGAAACTGAGTGCCTAAAATCTCACAGATTGCTATAAATAACATGTTTTAAGATGTGCCCTGAATTAAATGCAGAGAAGAGCTGGCTTGTACATATCTGCAAACAGAACAAAAACCCTGTCATAAAAGTCGCTAAATAATTATATGTTCTGCAAGGTTTCTGATACTGTTAAAAATATTCCTTATATACTTGACTGGATGCTTGTCTGGACAGCAGGACTAGGCAATCAGCCAGGCAAAGTAGGATGAGAGTCATAGAATCTAGTGCAAAAAGGATAACTGTGTTTTATGCCAGGGAATGATATTCTAGGAAAAATGTCTCTGTAGAGAATTACTTGGGACCTGTGGTGCACAGGTGCCCCACGATGCTATAAACCTGTTAAAGCAAAGGTTAGCTTGGCATGATCACTTCCACTCCTCAGATGCTGATTTTGGCATTACAAAGCCAACTCAGAAATTCAGTTCAGAAGCCCAGGGTGGGCTAGAGAGCACTGTTGCTGTAGAGACAGACATGACACCGTGCAACGTATCAAAAGCTTCTCATTTATTTGCTGTGTGATCCCTTTTTATATATTCTAAACAAAGCGTGTACGGAACATATTTCTAAATGAAACGTGTATTCAAATTATTGGATATTTAAAACAGCTGATCGTGTTCATTGGTACAAAGCAATTAAAGTCAATATACTTTGCAAGCATTCATAAAAATATCTAAAGGCACATATTCACTTCTACAAAAATGCAAAGCTGCAAATAGCCTTTTAATTGTCTCTATTTTATTGGTTCCTGTGCTGATGACCTTGTCCTTCTTTGTTTCATGGGTATACATGAATCTCTTCTTCTGCTAGCTCAGTCATTTGGCTCACAGACCTGCTGTCAGCCCCCCAAGGAGAGCATGGCACACTGGTCAGTCTTATGATGTGACCTTCGCAGCACTGGTGTCACAGGAAGCTTTTCAGAAGTAGGGCTTGCACCTTTTAGAGGCTGGGATTAAGCCTCATTTATCAGAAACTCTGTAGAACAGGTGGATGTGCCAGCACAGTTGCCAGAGGTGTCTATGACAGTGGTGGGAGGCCAGAATAATTTGCAGCTGGCGGGAGTCTGCAAAGATACTGAAACATCTGCAGATATTCCTGTCTTCTGATCCTGATTTCACAGCTGTCCTCTCTCTCTCTGGCAGACTTGTGGGGTGGACTTCGAGGTGAAAGCTTTCTCAACAGAAAATGTGGAAGAGAGAATTCATAGGAGGTAATAGGATATGTCTCTCTTCCGCTTTGCCTTAAAGGGGAGGGGTGGTCCAGTGATGCACCCCCCTTGTCAGTGACTTCTCGTGTGTGAGCACATGGGAATGCAGAACTCCTGCCTCTGCCAAGCACTGGGTGTCACCATGTGGTCCTCTGCTGTTTCCCAGGAACTCTGCACGTCTGCTGATCCGTAAGGTGCAGTATGCTCCGGAGAAGCCGGGACCCCAGCCTTGTGCAGAGACCACCTGGCATTTCTTCATGTCCAACAAGCCCTTGCACCTGAAAGCTTGCCTCAGCAAAGAGGTGAGGGGGTGTTTGCCCTGGGGCTGGGGGCATCGTGGTATCTGCAGGCCAATGGGCATTTTGCTGCTTTCTCAGCTGAGACTGACTTGTCCTGGCACTCAAGGGCTCTAATGTAATTTCTGTCAGTGGCTACTGCTAGGGGTGGCTGAAACCCTGTTACCAAACACATTTGAAGTCATTGAAGGAAGGGTCATGAATCGCTGGGAGGGGTCATCTTCCCCTATCTGGCCTCTGAGGTGTAATCTGGGGCAACTAGAGGGGTTTAGGGCTTGGAAAAAGTCTCCTGGCTGGATTTCTGAGCATCACCTTCCTTCTAGGTATACTACCATGGTGAGCCCATTCCAGTCACTGTCACCATCAACAACAGCACAGAGAAAACAGTGAAAAAGATCAAAGTCCAAGGTATGTTTTTAATGTCGCTTGGGATTCTTTGAGAGCAATAGGACTGAGAGACAGAATTTAGTGCTTATAACAGTTTAAGAAGGCAGTTGGGGATATCAATAATTTGTCCCTCCCCCTGTGTGTTGCTGTTTCTTTGCTGTTCATCAAGTGAAGTGCTGTAGCTTTTTTCCTGATTCTTGTGATTACTTGTGTGGCTTAATTTCAGGCACCAGATTGTCCCTCCTAGAAAAAGAGAAAGGGTCTGGCTCCTGCAGTGGCCAATGCAGGTGTGGGAAAAGTGGGGGAAAATCCAGCTTTTTTGGGAGGTCAGTGGGAAGGGCTCCCTGTCAGTGTGATGCTCCTGTTAACTGTGAGTGTGCCTAGATCACACACAGCTTTGCCTGGTGTTCCAGAAATCCGTGGCAGTGTGAGAAGCAGCCACTCTGCCAGCAACAGTGTCATTCCTCCTGAAGAAGTTGAGGGCAGGGGCTGAGCTTCATTGCTGTGCTGGTGTTTTATACGTGACACTACATGTTTTCATCCCACAAGCTGCAGAGCTGGGGAAGACAGTCTGAAAGACAAAGGATGGGAAAGAGAAAAGGGGGCAAGGAGGGAACAAAATGGGTGAGGTTCCTACAGAACTGTAGCAGAGAAAGCTGTTTCAGTGCCACTCTGGCACTGTGGTTCCCAACTATTTTTAGGCTCTTTTTTATGCCTCTGTTAGGCTTAAAAAGACCTTGTTGGTCCCAGATTCTCTCCTCTTGAGTGTTTCAGTCAGAATTACCCTGGGATTTTTGTGTAGGATTGGAGAATATAAGCCATTTGTTACCACAGGCTCTGTGCTGATGCTGTCTCCTGAATGCACATGCATGGGCTGTAGGCACACAAGAGATATCAGGACCAAACATAAAAGCAGACCCAAATAGAGAAGGAAGAGGGACATCTTTATAATGGAAAGGGAGGATGCCAAGAGAAACTGTGGGTTATTGACTTTCTGTTGTCTCCAAATCAAGGCCAGGTGCCTTTCAGAGAAGACAGACTGGCCATTGGTGTAGTATTGGTCTCTGTCCAGGTCAGGCTATCTGACCTGGTGGTCCCTTCAGGCTCTAAGTGGATGGGGTTTTCTACTGTCTTCACCACGTTTTCCATTTCTGGGACTTGGGGTGGGGGCAACCGTGTTGTTTGTGGTGCGTGCACGCTCCTGAGTGTCTGCTTTCTTCTTTCTCCCTCAGTGGAGCAGGTGGCCAATGTGGTGCTGTACTCCAGTGACTTCTATACCAAAGTGGTGGCTGCTGAGGAAGCACAGTGAGTGAATGCTCCTGCTCCTTCACACTCTTTTAATTACCCTTGGCATCAGTAATGAGAGGTTCTCGTGATTAGTCTGGCTGTCTCCTGCTGTTATCTTGTGTGTGCCACACCACTCGTACTCTCTAGGTGCAGCTGGTCCACTTTTCACAGAGTAGTAGGGATCCTCATTTTTTTTCAGGGAATGGAGATGTTGCAGAAGAGGTTTGAAGAGTAATTACCTGCTACACAAGCTTAGTGGTGGTGGCGGAAGGTTCCCAATTGCTGGAAATCTTTAGAGGTGCAACATTTTCTGAAAGGTGCTGCTGTTTGAGTGGAAGTCATGGACACTTGCTTGAGCAAGAGCATTTAATTTGGTTTCTTCTGGCCTGAGAAAGCCCACAGAAACCTTAAGTCTGTAGAGGTTATGGAGAACCACTTTTTTCACTGTACTGGTAGTGCAGCTCTGAACCTCACACTGTGAGGAAGGTTGGGCATACCCAGGTACTTCATATTTGTGTGGTGTTTTGCTCTGTAGCTTAGGGACATGTTTTCCATTCAGCATTGGTATTCTTAGCTAGGATTCATTTTGTCCACATTCAGACCTTTGCAGCACAGAGGATATGGCCTCAAGTTGCACCTGAGGAGGTATAGGTTGGATATTAGGAAAAATAGATGTGGCACTTGGGGACATGGTTCACTGGTGGCTTTGGCAGTGTTGGGTTAATGGTTGGACTTGATAACCTTAAAGGGCTTTTCCAACCTAAACTATTCTATTATTCTGTTGTTTTGACCTGCTTTTCTGCCTTAATGTGAAATCAAGCATTTTCTGTAAGTGCTTATTTTTCTCTGCTGATTGTAAAGGGAGTTTTTCAGACTAGATTATAGGTGGGCATCTGTATTGTTGACAACTGAATTTGCACAGATAAATTCCTCTCCTTTTGGGCAGCTCTGTAATCTGTTTTGAAATTCTCCTAGTTGGTGTGTAACAAACCACAGCGTGTTACTTCCCTTCTTATTTTCAGAGAAAAGGTGCCGCCAAACAGCAGCCTGACCAAGACACTGACACTCGTGCCCTTGCTTTCAAAGAACCGGGAGACAAAGGAAATAGCTCTGGATGGAAAACTGAAGGATGAGGACACCAACTTGGCTTCTAGTACTATGTGAGTGGAATTTTAAATGGTCCCAGGTAGTGAGAGAGTTATAGAGAAGAGGGGAGGATGGAGGAGACACTTCCTTCAGGATTTTGTGAAGTTGTACCTAGATGGATACATGTAGCACCATCACTAATGCCATCATGTTCATTCAGGGTGGATGGTGATCACAGATCTGCAGAGGTGTTGGCTGCACCTGAGGCTTGCCTGCCCTCCCACTTTCAAGATGTTCCCCATGTTCTTGCTCCGGGTGTGTGTTGTGGCTATACTGCTGTGCCACCTCACATTGCTCTGTTTTCTCTGGCAGCATTAAGGATGGAATAGACAAGACAGTGATGGGGATTCTGGTTTCCTACAAGATCAAAGTGAAGCTCGCTGTTCCAGGGTAAGTGTAACACACTTTTTGCTACATCTGCCTGGAGTTAAGGGAGAGGAGTGTGTTTATGCCATTGATGGGTGAGGAGAGACCAGAACAGTCAACCCCTAGGGAAAGGGCACATGTTCTAGGATATGAGGCTCCCTATAAAGCATAAATTGCCTGGAAAATAATCTTGGCCTATCCATAGAACTTGTCCTGAGCCAAACGGTTTTTTGTATCACTCTCCTTTAGATACCATATAACTTTATGATTGAACCATAGGAACCTCTGTTTTACATTGCAATTTTTGTTTCAAAGCCATAACCTATTTTGTGAGAAGTGAGGTGAAACTTGTGTGAACCATTATGTTGGCATTGTTTTCTCCCACAGCAGAAGGTGAAAAAATCTGCCTGAGAGTCATAAATATTGTAGCTCAGGTTTTGTACTCAGCCAGCTTTCTGGGTAGAGTTGATGTTATCAAAATGAGCTAGATCCAGGATACAGTGAAAAAAGGACAAGGATAGTAACTCAATTGATGCTAGTCACTGTTTACATTTGTATTTCATTCATCTGTCCTTCATTCCAGTATAAAAATGCAGCAAAGATTTGCCTAAAGCATGATAAAATGCCTGCTTTCTACTGTGTTCATCCACTTGCCTTTTGGCTCTTGGAAAAGGGGCTATGCCTTGGTCAGGAGTTCAAAAACTTGGTCAGGAGTTCAAAAACCTAGCCTCTTTCTCCATGGGAATGACATGAAAAAGTAAGACTGCCTTTTTTAAAAACAAATTCAGTTAAATTTGTGGCAAGTAGAGAACAGTACATGAGGAAAGTGATTTCAGTAGTCCACCAATTAAACAGCATTTGCTGGAGCACCAGAAAAGAAAGGCATTAAATATTCTTTATTTTTCTCCTTGTTTTCTTTTGTAGCATGCTGGGAGACCTCACTTCCAGGTAAATGTCATCTTCCTTTTCAGACCATGCAGTCCTAGTTGTTAGTTCATCTTTTTATTCTCTTTCTTATTGCTAATCCCACCTCCCTAAAAATGTAACTGTCCCTTAAGCTGTTAGAAGCAAGTAGTTTCTGCTGTGAAAATGAAGCTATTACAAAAATATCTTTTGATTTTTATATACATGCAAGTACATTCAGCACACAATAAACCCAGTTTCTGAAAGTGGATATGCTGGGGATTTTTGTGGAGAAATTGGAGCTTAACTTTTTTTGAGAGGAAAATTATGATTAGAAAAATATGAAAGAATGAGTAAAGCTGGACTGAGGGCTCAGGCTGGCCTAAGGAGAAAGGAGGCTGAACCAGGCATGTGTGTGCAGCTGTGGGTCTGATGCTTTCTTTCTTCTCCCTAAAGTGAAGTGGGCACAGAGCTGCCATTTCGTCTCATGCACCCCAAACCTGAGGAAAAGAATCCAGCAGGTCAGTTACACCTGTTTTTTTGCCTTTGTTCATTAACAGGCTCTGGTGAGACCTCACCATTGTAAGGCTTAGAGTGATTTGTGCTACAGGAAGCCTTCAGAGCCTACAAGGCTGCAGTATGGAGCTGTTCTGTGTGTTTGTGTGTCTATATATGTATGTGTGTGTACGTGTATGCATGTATGCATCAACCTCCAGGCACTAAATAACAGAGAGCAGGGATGCAAAGATGGGAGAAGATTGAAAAGATGTCTCCTTTTCATCTTTCATATGTGGAATCACAGCTCAGAGAACAAGAGTTTGAGGAAGCTCTGCACAGTTAAATCTCATGACTGCAGTGCAAAATATCCTACATAAAGCTGTCAGCAATTCCTCACCAGATTAAAGTATAAGTGAAAAAGAAAAAATCTGACACAGAAAATACCTAACAGACATGAGCATTGTACAAAGCCAAATACTTATAAGCAAAGTGAAAAGGTAGTAAAACTACTGTTGATTTTTGAGACTCTGTTATCTTGATGTGGCATTTGGCATGGTGTTTGTGATGTGGCCTTCTTGTTCAGTGATTATCCAAGACGAACATCTCTTCAATGTTAGGTCTCTATGTGGAAGTGGAGGAACTGGAGAACAGTTAAGGAGCAAGCCTTACCCAGACATCTTGGGGCTTGGGATCAGATGCCAAAACCCACAGGCTGTCAGGAGCATCCTCGCACTTCCTCAGGCCCTGGCTGGCTCTGTTTGCCAGTGGTGAGCACCAGAGTTTGCAAGGTGCTCACACTAAATCAGAAGCTCCTGTACAGCATCTGAAGCCTCTCTTGACCACCAGACACACCAGCCCTTTCCTGCTCGGGCTGTTACAGATGAGCCATCTTGTCCCCCCTTCTATACTGGGACAAAGTTTAGTGGGCTTCAAACAAAAGCCATGGCTGCTTCTGTGCTCCTTTTTGTTTTTTTCTTTTTCTCTTTGTGCCCAAACTGACCTAAAGCTGGTGTTTCTAATATGAAACTGGAAAGTGACAGTGGAACCTTTGAGAAGAGTTATCCTGAGATAAATGCTTTGGTCTATACTGGAAGCATTAGAAGGGGGTGACTTGAGTCCTTGCTGTGTGAAATTGTTGGAGGAATCAAGTGTGAGCAATGAGAAGAGAGCTGGTGATCCACTCCATGTTCAGATGCTCTGGTTGGGAATCAGGCTTTGCTAATTATGGATGTGCTGGAGTGGGCAAAGGTAGGTTTTGTCTCTCCTGTAACAGTTGCACTAGAGGAAACTCATTTTCCCTGGGAAAGCCCCTGCTGTGAGCAGTGCCACCACATTGTCTTGGCACAGAAGTGCTGTGGGCTGAGATGGCACTGATGATCCCAGGAGTGTGGCTGGTGAGGGCCATCTAGTGCCTCTGGGTAGCTCAGGAGCTTTCATGGACACCAAGGAAAGCTTGAAAACTTCTAACAAGGCTCATCCAAAGGTTTAGGCAACCGTAAAGAATTTTACATTTTTAGAGTGATGTGAATTTTTATGTGACTTTTTTGGTGTTAAAAACGCCAACACCTCCTTTTTATTACCTTATATTTATGGCAAAAGCATTTGTAATAGGAGGGAAAATGGAAGGCAGGTAATTCTCCTTTCTAAGATAATTTCAGAGGGATGATGTACTCCTTTATACAGTACACTCAAAAGGGTGCAGGCAGAAGATTTTACAAGGAAAATGGAGACCTGCAGTATTTCTCAGATCGCTTCCCCCAGCACATCCTCTTACCAGAATCACAGCCCACATGTTTGCTACATCAAAGTCTTTTAGGAGCTTGCTGTAAGAAGTGTCAGCTATGCTCCATGCATTTTGTACAGATGGAAATAACCAGATTTCTTATAAACTGAAAAAAATGCAGGTAATTTCAGGAGCTATCCCATGGGAAAACCCTGCAAATGGTTAGCTCAGGAAATAAAAACTTGCTCTTAAAAAAGGATACTCTAACACAACAGAAAATTCCTCTGAAGTCTGAACAGCTGACTTGAAAACTGTGCTGGAATGTGGTGTTTGAGCTTATTACAGGGAATAAAACAGTTTCCCATACGAAGCTGGTAAATTGAAACGCTTTTCAGCTTTATTGGTTGGGAGTTTTCCATGCACTGTGCTTCATCCCTTTTCCCAGTTGTGAGTTCAAGCTTTTTAATTTTTTCTTCTACCACTTTAGCTCATGAACTCTGAGAAACGTAATATGTTTCATTAGTGAAATACCATCTCATTTGGAATCAAGTAAATCCAGGCTTACTTGTAGAGATGGAACTTCAACAAACAGTGTTTAGACTCTTGAAGGTTCCAAAAGATGGAATTTTTCTTTGTTGGCTTGTTCAGCAGCCTCTGCACTGGGTGTAGACAGAGGTGCATGCACAGGGAGTTTTGAGATCATTCCTTATCTTCTTTTTCCATTTCCTTTTGTTTTTACTGACAAGTCAGTAGTGACCAGTTTGCCTACTGCACCTTCCTGCTCACTTGACTGTCTTGAGGCATAGCTGAAAGAACAGAAAGAAGTCAGGGCAACCATCTTATGGAGTTAAAGCTGGAGTGGGATTAAAAAATGCCACATATTGTGATTTATTTTGCAGTGGAGGAATATCCTTTTCTCTAGCCAAGATGATTTGTGGCAGAAGTAAAATGTGTAATATCAATGCATTTAATCATGCAGGGCTGACTTGAGTACAGAGAACCTCAAAAACATAAAGCTTCCCAAGAATGTGATGTAATTTTTTCAGGGCCAAGCCGGGGCAAGTGTGAGCAAGTGCTGTGTGCTCTGTTTCACAGCAGATGGCTTTGCCCTCTCTAGTTGTCTGTGGGCAAGCTCTGAAGCATTCATCACTCAGGAAACAGCAGGTCTGTCACAGTGCGTGGCTATTGCAGATTGCTTGATCTCTCTTCCCTGTGCTAGCAGGAAGAGAAAAAAAGCAGCTTGCTGCCTTTCCTTCCCTGTGTTTATTGCTTCCTTCTCTTGGTCTTCTGCTGGGCCAGGATTTGCATGCTTCGTGTGTGCTGTTTTTGTGACTGTTTTTGGACCCATGTGGTTTAGATGTGGTTATTTTTAGGCAAAGCAGCTCCTGTCACATTGGCAGTCTGTGTCTGTTCCGCCTGTTGACAGAAAATGTGTAGGGATCTGTTTCTTTTAAAGATACATTCAAATTGGGCTTTGTCTCTTCATGCTTCCAAGACCTTTCCTGGTCAGCAGTTAGCCCAGAAGTTCCTGCTGGGTTTTCTTCAAGGCTGTGGTCTCAGCATGAGTTCTTTGGTCTGGGGTTTTCCTGCCAGTCTTCTGATGTTTTATGTTTTGTGGGCCTATGTCTTGGACACTGGCCTTTGTTTTGGCTGTTGTTCCACAAATGGTCATTTATCTGCTCCCTGATTAAACTTGCACAAAAGGGCTGTTTGCAAGAAACCCAGGAATGCTTTGTCCCTCTTAACAGCTAAGCAATACTTTCCCTGTTTTGGTATTGTGATTTTCAGAAATTAGGAAATTTTAAAGCATCGAATGTCTTGGAAAATAACAAAACCTACTATCTTTTTCTTTTCTCCCCCATCAAGTTCTGAGAGGTTAAAGCGAGTTTATACTGAAAATTACCACATGCTATGACTTGAATTATATGGAATAATTTCTGTGGCTGCATAATAAAGGCTTCCAGAAAACCCTCCCCTGAGAGGACAGTGGTATTCTGGACCCTCATCAATCCCCCTCCCATCCCAACCCTCAAAACAATTGCTGGAATGCTAATTAAAAGAAGCAAAAGTCTACCCATTTTCTGAGAACTTTCCAATATTATAGTATTAAATAAGCCACAGGACAGCCAGAAAACTCTGCAGTGGACCTACCTCCTGCTAAGGTGCAATTGCAGCATGCTGGAGATAAGTGTTGCAGCTGAAGGTGAAGTGGTGCATCTTTGAATGAAATCTTCCATCTGAGGTATATTATAAATATATTATATTATTATAAACACTACTCTGCTGCCACACTATCTGTGTATTGACTCAGTAATCATTTATCTGACAGTTAAGTGTATGCCCAATTGAAAAAATACCTATTTCCCTCCTCACTCCATTTTGTAAAATCAGTTTCAAATCGTCCATATCACTGATATCACTGTTCCCATAGTAATGAAAGTACCTCCAAGAGGGGAAAGAGAGCAGACTAAAAAATAAAAATGGGAGAAAAAATGGAATGAGAATGATGCCTATATGTTGGAAATTTTATATGTTGGAAATTTTATATGTTGGAAATTTTATATGTTGGAAATTTTATATGTTGGAAATTTTATATGTTGGAAATTTTTTGGTAGTTCTAAATGTTTCATTTTAAATCCATTTCAATCAAGCATACATGCTGTGTGACTTTCCAGACTTCATCTTGGCTTTTGTCCTGGTCTGGAGGGATGCCATCAGGAGTGTCTTTACATGAGCCATCCTTTGAGGCATTTTGGCTGGAGTGGCCCCCTTTGGCACACTTTTAATGCTGATTTTTCCAGCAGTGCATGTTGCCCTTGCATGCAGTGTGTGTTGTGGATGGGAAACCTCCAGGTAGTGAGTTATCCAGTCACTGAAATGCCCCAGATCCCTGCTGACTTCTGTAGAGCAAGATTCCCAAACTGCTTTGCTCCCTGACCCAAAGCCATGAGAAGTAAGCCAGTGAAGTGACTATGCCTTGCTAAAACAACTAAGAACAACAAAATCCTTGCAAATACAGTCTTCTGCTTAGGCTGTGCTGAAATAGCTTTCAAGGAATCTTGCTAGTAAGCAGGATTTGTTATAGTGTGGTTAGCAAAGATCCCACTAAACAAACACAAATGCCAAAGGTCTTGAAACTATTTTTAGGGCAAGATGAAATCAGGAGTGTTGCCCCAAAGGTCTTAACCCATATGATGAGAGATCCCTGAGGTGTTTCTGTACTTTGACCTCTAATTTTAATACCTTCATGTTTATTGAACAAGAGCATTGACTTCTCATTAGCTGACTTCTTCAATCACAGTGACAGAGCAATTAAAGCTGACATCATGTCATGCAAGTACTGTCAGCTCAGAGTCCAGGTGTGTGCATAATGTCTCCCACAGCTGTGACCACGAGCAAGCGTAGATGGGAAAACCTGTCTTTGTTCCTCAGCCCTTCAGATAGCTTGGGCAGCGTTGCCGGAGTGCTTTTCCATGTGGGAGACTGTTTTGCCTCATCAGGTGTACATATGCACATTTTGAGACTTTCTGGAATTTTTTTGTACTGCTGCAAATCCTGCTTCTTGACACTGCTCTGACTTGTCAGCGCATACATTTTTGCATTAAACGTTTTGCAAATGTTTTAGCATCTGCTATTCTGACTACCTGGTGTGTCTTTTTTTCCTCCTTTGCTGCATGCTCACAACTGCAGGGAAGGATGGGTAAGTTTCTTTTAGTATTTCACATTCTAGCTACACTTGTGCATTGACTCTTTTAAAACCACCTCAAAACTGTCAAAAAATCCCCAGCTTAAAATCCAAACTGATCAAGTTACTGCGGCCTGACAAATGACTGCTCTGAGTTAAACAGCAGTGAGTGACCATGTGAAGATAGATTAAGAGATCATGTTTTGCCTAACAGCACAGACACACCCAGGAGGAGTGTGTTGGTGCCCTACGGCTGGAAGTGTAAGGAACTTAATAGGTTTGACCATATGCCTCCATTTTAGAAGAGAAGGAATAAGGGTGAAATGTTTCACATTTTATTCCTGGACAAAGCTCCTTGCAAGCTCTAGGCTGTTCAGCTAGCTGATAAATATGTATCTGGAATGGACATGATTCAGTACAGATGAAAACATCCTCCGTTTGTGCCTTAACTTGCTCAATCAACTGCTTATCATTTTCATTAGAATAGCACCAGTGAAGATGGTGCCTGCGGGAATGTGATCCAAATCCCTTTGGAGACAAAGGAAACACTACCAGTCTGCTGCAGGCTTCTCTTCTTCCTCCTGTGTGTAACCTCTAGTCTACTGGTGTAAAAATAGGGTAACATCATTTTGAAAGACCTGTGTTTCTTTCATTGCAGTGAAGCAGAGCTGGTATTTGAAGAGTTTGCTCGTCAGCAGCTAAAAAATACACCTGATGAAGAGGACAAGAATTCACCCTCAACTGATGAGTGATTAAAAGAACAGGCTGACAGAGGAGCTATGTTGTCTGGCTTCAATTACAAATGTAGGACCTAAGTTTCTAGTAATCTGCATGTTCAGTTTATGCATGGTCTTCCAGGGATCAGCCCTGAGGTCAGTAGACATCAGCAATCACTATTGCTTATTACAAGATTCAACTCTGGAGGAATATGGCAAACACAACACCGGGTTCTTGCTCAAGCTACCAGAGGAGGACAGGATGTCTGCCATGTCATGACTTCTGCTTTCAGGGCTGCCTAATAAAAAGGTTGGTTGTTTTCAGCACTGGTGAGAGCTTAAATCAGGGTTTATGCAGCCTGCCTGGACTTATTCAGTGTCAGAGTCTGTGACGTTGAAGTGCCAGTGAACCAAATCCCAGTCTGGAAGGCTGGCTTGTAGCCATGGGTGATTCATCGAAGTTTCTCAGCAGACTGTACAAAACTGATTTTATTTCCTTTTGGTTACTTTTGCGTTCATGCTTTACCAAATTCAACCAGTGAATTTTTTCAGTGCTTGCACTGTTCCCATGTGGCTTTTACATTCACTTTCAGTACCAGTAAATGTCATCCAAGTTGTCTCCCACAGCAGAGACAATGCTGATACACAGTATTAGCTTTCTAGCAATATGCTGAATAACCACGTTATTAAAGATGAGATAATGTACACTGTCCATGAATTGCTTAAAGCTCCCTATATACAATGCCAGACAGAAATACAAGTCCAGACAGAGGCTGTATTTAATCTAGTTTCCTGTAGGCAACTGCTTCAAAAGAGGGTGCAGGAAAATTAAGGAGGAAATTATGGCGCAGCCTTCCCTGAGAAGCCTTTCCCAACATCCATCTGCCAGCAGTTGGTTTATGCTCTAAGAAATGAGATTTTTTTTCTGTAAACTTTGTTTTCTCTTGTTGATTTGGATAGTCTCATGATCCATGTAAATGTTGCATATTTTCCTGAATCTCACATAGGTTTTTGCTGAAGTGAGTTGCATCACCTAATTACATTTTGCATGTAAAACAACTGGTGCTTTATTTTTCTCATTTTTGCTTTAAATCTGCTTTTCAGTGTTCCTGGTTTAAATTCTAGAAAATCTGAATGCAGGGTCCACATTTATTAATGTAGACTTATGTTTCCCACTCTACACTTTGGAAAATATAATTAAGAACTTCACACTTATATCTGTTTGCTTACGTAAACTGGTCTTAATTAAGATGCTAGAAGCAGTTAATTAAGACCACAGCTGACTCCAGGGTTCCATCAGTGCTCTCCCCCAATACAGCTGTTCCTCAGTGCTGTCCATTAGTCACAGGTGTCTCACCTTAGCTTGAATTGCAAGAGGCACAATGTTTGTGCTGCACTGGGTGCCTTGCTGCTAAAGGAACCTGGCCATTTCAAGGTGTTAGTGATCAGGATAATTTCTGTGTGATTTCAGCTTTGGGGAAGGGTTAGGCATTTGCATGTGGATGTCTGGGAAGGCTTTTCCCTGGTATTTTTATTACTAATTTGTTGGTGGCTCGAGAACACACAGAAGATACAGTAAGACTGAACAAATTGCAGATTGTGAATATGCTGGTTTTGGAGAGCAGGAGTTCAGAGAATCCTTTAAAGATCTAAGAGAAGGAGGGGCAACAGAGTTCCCCTGTCTTACTTCAAAGTGTGTCTTTCTCCACAAATGTGTTTCTAGCTACTAGACCTGTAAGTATGGGATCAGTAAACTCAGAGATCTGATTCTTTTTTTTTTCCCTTTTTAAAAATTTCTTGTATGTCAACTTTGTGAGGGGCCTCTGTTGCTGCCTGACTTTCCCCTCAAATTCAGCTGTGGTGATGACTTCTGTAAGCTAAGTGTGACAAAATCACAGTGTGCTCTGTTGTGCAGGGGGGAGGAAATGGTTGTTAAATGGTTATTAAATCTGTTCTTTTGTCTGGGCTTGGGAAAGCCCTTTGAGCACTATTTGTTCAGCTCATGCTGGTCATCTGCTCAGAGAGCAGTGAGGGCTTTCTGCTGGTTCCTGCAGTTCCCTGTCCTTCAGGACAAGCTGGATTTTTCTCCGGCTCTTCAGCCAGCAGATGCTGACTTCTGTCAGCAGAAAACAGGTCTCTAGCTAGAACTGTTTGCCTTTTATCTTCCCTTTCTTCTGGTTCTGGTGTTATATTGATCTACCGAGTCAGACCTGTGGCCTGCTCCTCCTGTTTACCGCTGAGGGAGAGCAGATCCAATTTCCTGACTCCGTGGCTTTGATGTGGTGGGACTCTAGCGATGTCGCCGGCTCCCGGAGAGGGATGTGCTCTGGGAGCGATGGGATCTCTGGACCTGCTGTGTTTGAAGACAGCTTGGAGCAAATACATGACAGGACATGTCATGTTTCGTGACAGACGCTTTCCCCTCGCACATCTCTGTGAGATCCCAGCGGGAACACTACACGGCCCGTCGCTGATGGGTGTTAGAGAGGCGAGGGGGAGTTACCTTGCCTTTGCGAATGGAGTGGGGCCGGGCCGGGGATGCTGCGGCCCCGGGCTCGGCAGTGGGAGCGGCGCGGCCCTCGCCCTCTGCGGGGTCCGGCCTCACCGCCCCTGAAGCGCCCTTGGGGGCGGGGGCTGCACGGCAGGTGGAGCCTGGGCAGTAGCGCGTGCTCGCGGCATTTCCTTAAATCCTGGGGACACGGGGCGAGCTCTAGGAGGGGCTATCCAGGGAGGTGGTGGAGTACTCGTCCGTGGAGGTATTCAAGGAACGACGGGACGTGGTACTCAGTGCTCTGGTCTGGTTGACAAGGTGGTGTTCGGTTATAGGTTGGACTCGATGACGTCAGAGATCTTTTCCAACCCGAATGATTCTGTGATTCTGTGCTGCAGTAGCCACGAAGAAAGGGGAGGAATGGGGACCGCGGTCCGGACGGGAGGGCTGTGCTGAACAC